>CM077264.1:13568813-14168813 GCA_039654775.1 Spinibarbus caldwelli | reverse complement strand
TTATAACACTTATATCACACTTGGAAAACAATTGTTCTCTTAAAGTCCATTTTTAACAGTTTAACAGAACCAGATTCCACCATGAGTAAATATAATCGCTGTACTGTATATTTAATCTACGATAATATTTAAGAGACCTGAATGAGGAAGCAGTGACCACAAAGCTGACTTGCAAAGTCTAAGAAAAGTTATTAGCATTTGATGTTTAATATAAACCTGCAATGCAGTTTCGGTAAATCATTTGCATAAAGAAAAAAAGCTCTCCCTTGGTTTATGGGTTGCAGCAGTTATTATGTAATATATAATTTATTATAAAATACTGTAGATCTACAACCTCAACATATTATTTAAAAAGTTTTTTTTCTCCATTATAAGACTATCTATGATTTTAACTTAACCACCGTATGTTTAGAACACTGTGTCAGCAAAAAACGTGCACAACAAAAATGTATTTTTTTTGTTTTTTGGTTTTGTTTTGTTAATAGTGTAAAAATATATAAAGCATAGCTCACAGACGTCATTTTCAAACCAAGCAGCTTTCTATTGGTCAGTTCTCCGAATCTGCATGACAAACTTGAACCCGTGGGCAAACTCTGCATAAGGAAATCTTTCACAATCGTGTGGATTCCTATTGAAATGACCATATTTCGTCCTTTAAAATTTGCAGAAAAGCAGTAAATGTGACTGCACCTTTTCATTTCTATGCTCAAAATGAGTCACTCCATGAGCCTTCCACATTTACAGTTAACTTATTTCATAGTTCCTATGTATTATTTGATTATTTGAAATCATTAAATATATTATGGTAATGTTAATATAATAATAAGTATGTTAATATAATATTGTGTTAAGCAGACTAGAGAGTGGAGTTATTGTAAATCGGGTATTCAATTTGTCAATTTGTTTCCAGTTTTAAAACAAAAGCAATTGTCTGCGAATAAAAGAACTTGAAAAAAACATTTTCTATTAACTCTTGGTCGTCCATAAACAGAAACAAGGGTGAGTCTAAAGATTTTAAGGCTCTAAATAAATATGAAAGACAAAAGACTGAAACAATAACTTTAATCTCAATGCATCCATGGACCTGAAAATAAGGGGGAATAAACTTAACATGAATTATCCATAATGTACTGTACTGAACTACAATGAACTCTAGAACTACAGCTCTGAACACATTTCCTCTCCTCAGAAATGTGTCTTGAGAGGGACAACTTAACCTTGAAATGCTTTAATTTAAGTACGTTATTATTTTAAATACCCTCAGAACAAGCAACACTGGCAGTTTTCAGTGATTTCAAAATCTCTCGATTAGTTTTTCAAACAAAAATATTAATCTTTTTCTGTCCTCAGCATATGGGGAGTCTGGTTCAGTGTATCCTGTGCCGTTTGTCCCAAGAGCCATGGCGGTGAAAGTCTCTCTGTCTCTTTCAAGGGCCGCTCTGTCCCGCTCCAGTCTCGCTCTGTCCTGTTCCAGCGAGGCTCTTTCCCGGTCAATCGCAGCTCGGTCCTTTTCCAGCTGCGCTCTGTCTCTCTCCAGTGCGGTCTTCTCCCTCTCTGCGACGGCCTTCTCTCGCTCCAGCAGCACTCGCTCTCGGTCCAGGTCTGCATGTTCCTTCTCCAGCAGCTGTCGCTCTCGTTTGAGTTTGGCTCTTTCAAAGTGCAGCTCATCTTGAGTCTCTGGAGGGCTTTTTTCCATGGGTCTCCCTCTCACGCTTTCTGATGTATCCGATGAGGGTCCTCCATCAGCTACCGGCGTTTGAGTATTGACCTCGATTACTGAATGTGTCAGTAATTCCAGAATATCACTCCCCATTTCTACTTGATACATCTTCTTGCTGGGCTGGGCTGCACATTCGGACTCATCGGCCAGGTTGGTCAGTAAGGTCGGTTTAGGAGGGTCTGCGTCAGTGGGATCACCATCTACGGCCTTCTCCATGAGTCTGAACCACCGCCAGGATTCTGGTTTAACTGTTTCAATGTCCTTCGCGAGAGCTTTTAAAACCTAGGGGTGAAAGGTATAGAAAACTACATCAGGAGAATTGCATGTATACATGTTTAATTTCTTAGATATTATTTTCTGAAGAACATAAAGCATGGTGTGCAGCTAAACAATAAATAATTATAACTGAAAATAAAGACAGATTCTATGTGTCCATCTTACCTTGTATTTGCATTTTAAATTCTCCCACTTTCGCTTTGCTCTTTGAGAAGTAATATTTCCATCCAGGTTGGGTTTTGTTTCTTGTATGAACAGCCTATAAAAAAAAAAAAAAAACACACACTTTGTGACTTTCTCTTTGAAAACTGCTCATAAAAAAATAAATAAAAATCCTTGGGTTTTAAAATTGATGACAAAGTTTGGTTGACACCCATGTCAGTGAAAATTAGATTTATTTTATTTTGTCTATTTATTTATTTACTTCACAAAACTCTCATAATGTGTTTCCTTAAGATATTTATTAAATGTTTTTATATTATTAAGTTTATCATTTTATTTGTATATTTTTATATTATTATGGGATATTTTAAAACATTAATTTCTAAAAACTACTTGGAAATAATTAATTAATTCTACCATTATTTGGCGGTTTATTTCTAACGAGTTTCTCCTTACCATTGCAACATTTATCTTACTTGTTGGATGCAGTAGTGAAATATTCTCTTTACATCTGCTTTGTAATTATATTTAGTTTAAAAAAAAAAAAGTATATATGTGTGTGTGTGTGTGTGTGTGTGTGTAAAACTCATTTAATTATTTAATTTTTATTTAATTGTTTATTTAATTAAAGTTTTGACTTTAAAGTTTTTAAGTGGGTATAAAATACAGAATTAAATATATCTAAATATAACTAAATAGTAACCAAATATTTTAAAATATTATTATACAAACATATACAGTTTTATATAAATATATTAATAAATTATAATAAAGCCAATAACTAAAATAATAATATAATTACATACCAACATTTTTATTACAAATTTTACATAGTATAAATGGATTATCATATATGAATAATCTATCATTATATGTTAGAAAGGGGGTCAGCATAAATGGGGGTCCCTGATATTAAAAGTTTGAAAACCCCTTCATTATGAGTTCTCTACGGTGAAACAATAGCAACAGCAAACAATTACGCATATATAATTGGACACAAACAACATGTAGTGCAGATGTAAAATGAATCACACATGACACATGAATCACAATGAGTACATACTCCCAGCCATTTCTGCATGTGTTCCTCCAGCCTGAGAATAAATAACCATGGGCCATGCGCCACCTGATCAGTGTCTCAGTGTCCTTGTGAGACCCTGAAACAACAGCGGTGCAGACGGACAGCGCGGCATGAATTCACTGTAGCTTCGGTGCTGCTGTAACATGTGATTTTATACATGCACAACAAACCGCCCAGTCAAACCACACACCATAAACACTGACAACTGTCAGTCTGAAATAATAGTAATAAATCCTTATTTATTAACCGAGAGCAGCTGCACATATCAAGTGCATTAACCCGGGTTTAAATCCACCGTGAATTATATATAAACTCATAAAAGAGAGTTAAGGTAAGTTTTGCATGCGTGCACACAGTGCAGCTTTACACAATGACACTCACACTGTTGAGATGGATGCGCCATTTCTTAAAGGGGAAGAGGCGGCCAAACTCCTCTTATGAGATATACAGTAACCCCATGAATATTATTATTATCTTTCACTTCTTCAACAAGCGTTTGCGTCTCTACTGCTGACAGCACTTCTTCACAGCTTTTCCAGTTTATATCAGACGGACCAATGATATTAGATCATTGCTCTCTAGCGGTCAGGAGAAAGACAACTCTCAGGTATACTGCATAAAAATGATCTCACTAAAATAAACATCAATTCATTTTCATCTTTACTTATAGATTATATATCTACAAGTTTTATAAGAAATCGAGTCATTAAAAATGCTGAATCCTCTAATCCACAGCAGGGTTATTATTGTCAACTAAAACAAACAAAAGTATTTTGAAATAAAGCTGAAATAAAATACAACACAAACATTAGATTCAAAATATAAACTAAATGAAAACTAAAATTACTGGGAATAAACCTAAATATTTTTTTTTCTTTTTTTTAAATCCGTAACTAATAAAAACCACACAAAAGTACATAACGCAATTACTAAAAATAAAACTAAAATGAACATGAAAACTGAAATTAAAATATGAATAAAAAATAATATAGCATATGAATAATACTAAAATAACAATGATCTTCTTTTTTGAATTACACCAATTTAAAAATAGATTTCATTGCAAATTTGTATCTGCAATATTTATTATACAAATATATGATAATATACATTCTTTTATTTCATTTGTTTTGCAAATAAAAGGCAAGTTTCTCTGGTGTATATTTTTCAGTGTGGGTTTATTTATAAAAGTCATAAATCTAAAACATGTATAGACATAAACCATAAAGTCTTGACTACAAAAAGCAGCAAGATTAATGACTACGAGAAAGATACTGTTAGTTGAACACACATTACCTTTTGTGACTCTATATGGGGTAAGCTGTCTCTACAACAGAACCTGTCATTAAACAGCATTTTACTTTTCAGCACAGTTTTAAATTTCTGAATGACAAAAAGGTGGACCATCCCAGCAGGCACCAGACGTCTATGTAACGTCAGGTTGACGTTGGACATGACGTCGGACAGACGTTGCATTTTGGTTGAAAATGAAAATCGGGTTGACGTCAATATTTGACGTTGACTTAACGTTGGATTTTGGTTGCACAACCTAAAAACAACAAAATCTCAACGTCAGCTGACGTCGGTATTGGACATCAATTTAACATTGACATTAGATGTTGAATTTACGTTGAATTTTGGTCACCCGACGTCGCAACCAAAATTTAACCAAATATCAACGTCTTATGACGTTGTGTGCCTGTTTTGTGCCTGCTGGGATGAATCTTGTTTGGACATTTATTGTGTGGCACAAATGGTATACTTTACTTACAGACACTGTTATTGAACATCATTTCAGTAATGAAGCATCACACTCCATGTTTCTTTCAGCATTTACAAATCAGTAAACAAATCTCAAAAATATTCTTGTGCACTCTCTTAATGTATGTGGAATCCATCAATTTCGGATTGAAAAATACAAAAAAAAAAATTATGATTTTAATATAAGCAAAATTTTGCCATTTAAATATATCTTCTGACAACAACCCAAGGTTTGTTCAGACAATCCCTTTAACTCATCGCAGTATTCCCTGAGGTTTGCCCTCTTCTCAGACCTGCTTCAGATTTTTTCAATCACCCTTTCTAGTAGGAATATTAATCTTTCTCTGTTATTTTCGTGTGGACAGTCCAGCCCATTGCATCCTGAACTGCTTTTCACGTGGTTTGTGATATGCGCCGACCTTCTGTCTCTTTCAAGCGCCGCTCTGTCCCTCGCTAAAGCTTCTCTGTCTTTCTGCAGTCGGGTTCTGTCCTGTTCCAAAGACGCTTTGTCTCTGTTAACTGCAGCTTTGTCCTTCTCTACCTGGGCTCTGTCCCGCTGAAGCGCCGCTCTTTCCCGATCAGCAAGGGCCCTTTCCCGCTCTAAAAGGGCTTTTTCTCTGTCCAGGCCTCCGAGCTCCTTTTCTAGAAGCTGTCTTTCTCTTTGAAGTTTGGTTCTCATGATGTCCAACGAGTGACTTTCTGTCGTCTGCTTGCCTTTTTGTCTTGCCCGCTTATCCAGATGCGGTCTGGAGGCCGGCGGCACATTCACCGAAGTTCCTTCTTCTTCCAAGAATTCCAATATTTCCCCTCCGACTTTAATCTGGCGTAGCTTCTTACTAGGATGAGGTGCATTATCATTGTTATCTTCTGATGTGATCACTTGCTGGCTGATCTTTTCATCAAACTCTTCACCCAGAGCATCGTCCATGAGATTAAACCATTTCCAGCAGGTGGGGTTCTTCTCCACTCCAGTGGGGGGATATTTTGCATCCTTGTAATGAATAGTGAAATGCATTAAACTGTTGAATATGTTCTGTGAAAGTTGGCATTTGAAAAACACAATTAACAGTTAAGACCAACCTTATATCTTGCCTTCAGGTTTTCCCACTTTTTGGCAATCTGCTCAGTTGTCATCTTTTCCTCAAGCCCCATTTCTCTGAGTATTGCACTAAAAAATAACAATAATAATAATAACTTTGAATCTGAACACAGATTGTGAGAAATGGAGGTAAATTTTAAAATCACAAATCTCACCTCCAGGCTGTTTTAGACGAGTTTTTCCTCCCGTCAAAAAGCGCTGAGTTGCTGGAGCGCAGCTGGATCAGTTTTGTGATATCCTCAGTAGACACTAGTGCACATAAAACAACCAGTTAGTTAGCTTAATGCGCACATTACTAATTAGTTTCGCGCAAAACGGAACGACTTACTTTTATAGATGAGTTTAGAGCTGGTCGACGCCGAATCCATATTTTATATCACTTCGTAAAACAGATTTCTAGGGCCCTTAATAGTGCGCGTTGGCAGTGTGATTCTGTTATCAAATACCCTCCCAGGAAAAATGGCGCCGCGCGAGCACAGCCTGGATAGGCTGCCTACTAAGTGCCCTTATTTTGAAGGAGTGCATTTGCGTCCTTAAAACGCATGTAAAATATTTCTTAAATACAAATTTGGTTTTGACTTAAACACACGTTTTGACTGGAACATTAAACTCGAACGCATTAACGAGATCTTTTTATGGCTACTAACTAGGCTAAAAAACCAAAGACCAAAGAAAGGTAATTAGCTTTAAATGGGGGCGTGGCTTATTAAACCGAAGGGTGTCTTTAATAAGTACAATAATAATTTTTAGCTCTTCTACGTGTATTATTAAAGTCTTTATTTTTTTTTTTTTATTATTATTGTCCAGATTTAATCATAGTTTTCAAAAACATCTGTAATTGGATATATCCCAAACAGCGCTGAGAAAAATAACAGGCTCCGCGAGACAATACGATCACGTGGCAGCTGTTACTTTTCTCAGTGCTTTTCCGAACTGAACAATCAGAGTCGTTTGTGATTACTAGATGAGGATTTTAAGAATCGTTTAAAAGCGAGATCGCGGCTAAGTTTTCCATCTAAGTGTTAACAAATTTAGAGATTTAAACAGTTGTTTTAAGTGTACAAATGTATCCAATTAAATCATCCTGAAATTTGAATACATTCGCGCTTTTCTAAGCAGCAATGCGCCATCTGGAGGAAGACAACTTTTGTGTCATTGAAATCATTGAAGCAAACATTGAAACATTTTCCGGTGATAAATGAGAAGTCTACGCCGACAAACATAGAGTAGATATATTAGAAGAGGTATAGGTTGTATAAGAATAATTTGGTGTATGAAAAGTCATTCTTGAGACATGGGACAAAACATGTCCAAAATAAAAATATTTTCAATTGTAAATGTTATGGGGATTAATAATAGAATGTATTTAATACAATTATCCCCTTTTATCATTATTATGTGAAATCTATGACATTTATTGTCTTCTCACTACATCTAAAACAGTGTGTCCACAGAGAAGGGTTCAATCATTCATATGCTATAACACGGACAAAAATGTTTTTTAATGACGAAAAAGACATTTTTTATCAAAAGTAACACTTAATAATAGCTCAAAGCAAGGTTGTTTTTCAGTGACACGTGCATGTTTCATAAGGTTTCAAAGTTGTGTCCCCACTTACACAGTCAGACATTCATTAAAATGTAATAAAATCAGGGAATATCAGGGGCAGCTGTCACTCTAAAGGACCCCCTTGCCACAGTCCTCCTCTGCAGAGTGCATCGCTGTCAGGCTCTGTTAAATTTTATAGTTTTAGAATATTTTAAACCCTAATGTTAATATTTCCTGGTCACAACCATGATATGTCAACACCATCTTCCAATTTCTGAGGAAATTATTTGAAATATTTAGATCATTTTATTCTCCTGAAGCAGGTTCCATTAGCATCTAGCATCAACAGAAAAAACAAAATGGTTACTACATGAACTCCATTTGTTTTGTGAAAGAAATCCCAAATTTGTCAACACCGTCAGATGTCACCACCATAAGATTTTGTGTTCCAATGATATATCAAAATACTTAAATGTGACTCTTGAATAAAAGCTTTATAAACAGTAAAATACTCACTAATTGTTGGGTTTGTTTTAGTTCTGTCAAACGATTAATCGCGATTAATCGCATCCAAAATAAAAGTTTCTGTTTACATATTATATGTGTGCAGTACATGTATATTTATTATGCATATATAAACACATTTACATGCATGTATATATTTTGAAAATATTTATATGTATTTACATGCAAATATGTATATTCATAAAATTTATATTATTTATAAATATATTTAATCTGTAAAAATAAAATTTTTCTTAAACATGCATGTGTGTGTATTTATATATACATAATAAATATACACAGTACGCACACATATATTATGTACACAAAAACTTGTATTTTGAATGCAATTAATTGCGATTAATCGTTCGACAGCACTAGTTTGTTTTAATACAGTAATTGATTGATTCAATATATTTGATAGTTAAAATCACTACAAATTCAGGTTTTCGTCACCACCGTCAGATGTGTCAACTCCGTTAGTTCTGTCACCTCCGTCAGTTACATATTTTGATAATATTTCATTATGATATTTTATATTTGTTGTGGAATTGTTGGTTACATGTGAAAGTGTAATCTGTCTGCTAACATGAGAATGTGTTTTGAAATGTTAAAAACATCTTGAATGCTGTTAAAGATAAAGTTGAAATTATACTACACAGTCCAAGTTAAAAAGCACATTTTGTTAAAAAAAAAAAGAGAAAAGTTGGGACGTTGTATCAAAGCATAGCTTAGTAGCTTAGTACATATAAGATACATAAATGTAGTTTCATTTGTCTGAGTACAAGGTTTTATTTTTTTCAATTTTGCACCCTGTTTTGTCCCACTTCTCAAGAATGACTTGTCACAACTCAGAGGCAGTTCTTGACTACTTGATTTACTAAGGCCTATATTCATAAATACATAAATTCATAAATTCAACACTCTTAGATAAAATAAACAGCTGCTTTTATCCTACCCAGATCTTCATGCAGCCTATTTGAAATCTCAACTAATGCTCTTGACCTTTACAAGCCTCTGCTAAACTATTAATAATAGAGGGGGCTCCTTCCCTAATGAAGAAACAGTCAACAAGTCCTGTCAGGATGAAGTGTCAATATACAATTCATCAACTAATTGGATGACAGAGAGGTGGCCCAGTTAATGTTCAGGGCTGCGTTTGTCAAAACATTATTAGAGTTCGTGAGATTTACTTAAGCTGACGATGCTTTTGGGAAATGCAGACCAAGTCTGCAGTTATTGCATAAAACTGTCAGATGCATTTAAAAAGCTGGAAAGTGTGGAGGAAGTATGGCAGTCCCTCTGTGTCAAAAAAAGTGTTGACTGCTTTATACAATACATTTGTCTATGTGTACTGTTATCATCTTTGTTTTATTAAGTGAAAGTGAAAGTGAAAGTGACGTGTGGCCAAGTATGGTGTCCCATAATCGGAACTTGTGCTCTGCATTTAACCCATCCAAGTGCACACACACAGTAGTGAGTAGTGAGTAGTGAACACACACCCAGGCAGCCATTTTTTCTGCGGTGCCCAGGGAGCAGTTGGAGGTTCGGTGCCTTGCTCAAGGGTCTCACCTCAGTCGAGGTATTGAAGGTGGAAGAGAGCGCTTGTCATTCACTCCCCCCACCAACAATCCTTTGGGTTACAAGGCTGACTCTCTAACCATTAGGCCATGACTGCCACATTATCACCTGTTTGTGTCATCCTCCCATCATCCATTCAGCTCAGTTTTATTCTTCATAAGTTGCTGCTCTCAGTGAACATGCTGCAACACATTTTACAGTTATCCACATTGTAAAAATATTTGTAATTTTAAAAGACTGTAAAATGCAGCTGTAAAAACCTGTAAATTGGTAAAATGGTAAACACCTGTTAATAATTTCCTCACTACTGTATATGTTGAAAAACTGTAATAAATCTACCAGGGCATGACTTTATTATTTTCTATACTAATCTATAAATTAATAATATATCTTAAATTTAAGTTCAGTTCTGTAAAACCATATTTTAACTTTTATATTTATTTATTTATTTATTTATTTATTTATTTATTATTATTATTATTATTATTATTGCAGTGCAGGCAAACAAATAGAAATTTTTGATTTTTCTTTTTTCAATAATGAGTCTCCTAAAACTTTTAAAACATCTAAAACATCTGTTCTATAAACTTAAATTAATCTATAGTACATGTTTCATCTATGTGCTTTGTCATAAACTTTTAGAAACAAACATTGTGGATTTGGCACAAACAGAATGCCATCGTTGCAAACAGCCTTCCAAAAATGACAGAACAAGATGACATAAACAATGAAGACACACATCAGCATATATTAATTTATCTCAAAAGGATAGTCCAACAAAAAAATAAAAATAAATTACATTTATTCAACCTCATGTCATACCAAACCTGTATGACTTTCTTTCTTCTGCTGAACACAAAAGAAGATATTTTGAAGAATGTTGGTAGTAAAACTGATTCTGGTCCGTTTGACTCCCTTTGTATTGATTAAAAAAAAATGTTTGGTTATCATTATTATTCTAAATATCTTCTTTTGTGTTCAGCAGAAGAAAGAAAGTCATACAGGTTTGGAACAAGATGAGGTTGAATATTATGGCAGAATTTCATTTCATTTGAGCAGTGACTGTATAGACATATGTATAGTGCAAAGCAATCGTCTCCTTTTTTCCACAAATGGACCCTCACTCAGAACAACTCTGTTCCATCAGTCTATCGGCCGCTCTGCTTTATCATATTGATATCCAAATGCATTTTACATCATCAGTTCAGTCATGCGAAAAGGTGTCCTTTGTTGTTCAATGTGGAGCAAGGGGGCTAATCTCTGTGCATATGTCCTTAAAAGCACTGATGCTGTTTTCCTCTTAAATTATTAAGCTTCTTCAGCGGCTTTAAACCATTGAGGGAAGATTAGTGAGGTTATTCTGTGACGGTGTGTTTGTGTGTGAGTGTGCGTGCACATGAAGTGGGTAATGTTGATGGTGTGTGTGTGTGTGTGTCTTCTCCTTTCTGTTCACGCAAGGATGATATTCGGTATCTAAAAGAGAGCAGTCCAACAGAGGCTGATCAATCCATCAGTGCCAATTAAACCTCATTCCCTCGTCTTTCAGAATCACATTTGCTGTCACGTCACATTGCATCTGTCACTCAAGCAACCAAATTGACCATTTTGTACCTAAAATCAGCATCTGGATCAGATACAGAAGTGTGTTTAGCACGTTTAGCTATATAATTAAGATCTAATTAGTGCATGCTTGTCTTTTTATCCTGAACAGAGAGTTTTTGACATGCACTGTATTGTAATTTCCCTCTATGTGAATCTGTGCCTCTTTAATCCAGCAGTCTGTATCCTGTGTTGGGGAAGAAGAGGGGGTTGCATGTGTCTCTGTAATCTTGCTATGTCTGTGTGGAACTGTGTTGGTAATCCTGCTGTGTGTGTGTGTGCACGCTGATGTGTGTTTCTCCAATGTAATCCTATGACAGCGAGCATTTGTGCACGTGAATGGTCATCAGCGTTAAAGCATACATGCCTTGTGCGTTTAGCATCATTTTACGTTGTACGGCCGGCCGCACGGGCACACGCTCGACTCCACGTGTGGGCAGGGTTTGACATCATCAGGCGTCATTGCCGTGCTGAGGTGATATTGGAGGGCAGGATCAGCAAAGACATTTGGCTTGATCTCTAACTTTCCAGAGGCGTGGCTGGGGGAAGGGAACGACTGGTTCGGAATGACGAACTGGAATTAGAATAAAGATAGGAAGTAGTCTCAGATCAGCTATTCAAAATTTTAACCATTATGGAAAAATCTACAAATCTGGTCTCATAGTGTAGATATCTTGGGTTTAATACAAAACAGGAATGTGTAATAATCCAGGTTTTAGAAGAGGTCAGTAGTGGGTCATCTGTTGTGAAAAATGAATTTATTTTGGAATAATTAATAATTTAATAGAATATGCTTAGCCTATATAAGTAAGCAATGTTTTAAGACATTTAATTGCATGCTATTTACAATTAAATTAAAATGTATTATAGTTTAAATTGATATTAAATGCAATTAGTGCTTTTTGACCTACTAATGTCAAACATTTATTGTCTTTGAAATATGGTTAAAGTATACTGTTGTATGCACTGATAAGCATTGATGGTATGCTTAAATGTCACTTCTATTGAAACTTTTATGTCATGTAAATACACATTTGTAGTGATGAAGTTGCAGTTAAGGACATTGAAAGTGTATTTACTTTAAATGTAATATCAAATAACACACTGATTAAAATTATGATCAAGTACTTCACATGTGCTTTAGTATATTATTAGATTATTAAAACAATCATTTAAAATGTACTTTCCAAACAAACTGTAAAATGTTCAATTTGACGATGACAAAGTGCAATTTTTAAAGCTGCTTAAGTGTGTTTTAGTCATAAAAGTGTACTCTTTTGGAACATAAAAAATATTTACAGATTTTACTTCCATTTTACAGACATAAAATAAAATAGAAGTCAAAAATTCTTCAAAATATCTTCTTTTGGGTTTCACAGAAAAAGAAAATCAATTTTGGAACTACATGAGGATGAGTAAATGATGACAGAATTTTCATTTTTGGGTTGACTATCCCTTTAAGTGGCCTTTTATTTCATTACTAATATTATATTAGGCTATCTTCAAGTACAGTTTTTACAGATATACTTTTAAGATTTGAAGCGAACTACAAGTGCACATTGAATACAAAAAAGCACACTTATTTTTCACAAAGGTTGACATAGCATATTGGAGGTAGGGGCGGATGCTCAATCAACTCTGGGCTATGGAGCAGCAGGTTTAGCGATGGAGCCCGCGTCGCGAGAGCCTGCCGCGCTGTAGCCGAGCGGATAGGCAGCACTATTTATAGCTAATCCTGTTTAAGCGAGGTCATGCTCTCTACCGTCCCTGAGACAGAGCAGTGGAGTTAAACACTCGCGTGCCAGCGTACGAGAAGCACCGCGTGTGCTTTTAGCTCATCGTACCAATCAAAAAACACAACACATACACAAATCACATCCAGGATTTTTTATGCTTATTTTGCCAGTAGTTTCACTATAGGAGGCAGTAACCACCATAGACTCTGAAGGGGACGATTATAATATTATACTAACCCATAATTACAGATACATTTTGCCAAACAGTACAGGCCGGGCTGTCCTTTTCCTCACGCTTGTTTTTGGTGTAAGAGTGCGTAAAATTAACCCTGTTACCAGTATTGACAGTATGTAACAGAATGGACAGTTATGTATGTGTTTGTGTGTGTGTTTCTCTGTGTATAACTGTCAATTCTGTGATGTGCTGTCAATACTGTTACTCTTAACAGAGTTTGACAGTAACAGAATTGACACTGACAACAAGAAATCAGCCACAATGATTTTCAGCTATATAAGACACTTTTTACAAAAAAAAATATAGGCCCTATATATTATATTGATATGGCCTGTAACATCCTGTGATCCATGACAATGAGTAACATATAATATATATATATATATACACCAGGTGCATCTCAATAAATTAGAAGGTTGTGGAAAAGTTCATTTATTTCAGTAATTCAACTCAAATCGTGAAACTCATGTATTAAATAAATTCAATGCACACAGACTGAACTAGTTTAAGTCTTTGGTTCTTTTAATTGTGATGAATTTGGCTCACATTTAACAAAAACCCACCAATTCACTATCTCAACAAATTAGAATATGGTGACATGCCAATCAGATAATCAACTCAAAACACCTGCAAAGGTTTCCTGAGCCTTCAAAATGGTCTCTCAGTTTGGTTCACTAGGCTACACAATCATGGGAAAGACTGCTGATCTGACAGTTGTCCAGAAGACAATCATTGACAACCTTCACAAGGAGCGTAAGCCACAAACATTCATTGCCAAAGAAGCTGGCTGTTCACAGAGTGCTGTATCCAAGCATGTTAACAGAAAGTTGAGTGGAAGGAAAAAGTGTGGAAGAAAAAGATGTACAACCAACCGAGAGAACCGCAGCCTTATGAGGATTGTCAAGCAAAATCGATTCAAGAATTTGGGTGAACTTCACAAGGAATGGACTGAGGCTGGGGTCAAGGCATCAAGAGCCACCACACACAGACATGTCAAGGAATTTGGCTACAGTTGTTGTATTCCTCTTGTTAAGCCACTCCTGAACCACAGACAACGTCAGAGGCGTCTTACCTGGGCTAAGGAGAAGAAGAACTGGACTGTTGCCCAGTTGTCCAAAGTCCTCTTTTCAGATGAGAGCAAGTTTTGTATTTCATTTGGAAACCAAGGTCCTAGAGTCTGGAGGAAGAGTGGAGAAGCTCATAGCCCAAGTTGCTTGAAGTCCAGTGTTAAGTTTCCACAGTCTGTGATGATTTGGGGTGCAATGTCATCTGCTGGTGTTGGTCCATTGTGTTTTTTGAAAACCAAAGTCACTGCACCCGTTTACCAAGAAATTTTGGAGCACTTCATGCTTCCTTCTGCTGACCAGCTTTTTAAAGATGCTAATTTCATTTTCCAGCAGGATTTGGCACCTGCCCACACTGCCAAAAGCACCAAAAGTTGGTTAAATGACCATGGTGTTGGTGTGCTTGACTGGCCAGCAAACTCACCAGACCTGAACCCCATAGAGAATCTATGGGGTATTGTCAAGAGGAAAATGAGAAAGAAGAGACCAAAAAATGCAGATGAGCTGAAGGCCACTGTCAAAGAAACCTGGGCTTCCATACCACCTCAGCAGTGCCACAAACTGATCACCTCCATGCCACACTGAATTGAGGCAGTAATTAAAGCAAAAGGAGCCCCTACCAAGTATTGAGTACATATACAATAAATGAACATACTTTCCAGAAGGCCAACAATTCACTAAAAATGTTTTTTTATTGGTCTTATGAAGTATTCTAATTTGTTGAGATTGGTGGGTTTTTGTTAAATGTGAGTCAAAATCATCACAATTAAAAGAACCAAAGACTTAAACTACTTCAGTCTGTGTGCACTGAATTTATTTAATACACGAGTTTCACAATTTGTGCTGAATTACTGAAATAAATGAACTTTTCCACGACATTCTAATTTACTGAGATGCACCTGTATATATATATATATATATATATATATATATATATATATTTACACACACATAGGCTATGCATTTCAATAGCTTCTATTCTGAATCTATAGTTGTTTTTGTACTGACAAAATCTATCTTCATTATCTTCATTCAGTCTTATATTAGATGTGGCTGTATTGTGGAGCTAAAGCCTTCAATAAGATAATAATTTGTAAATCTCTATGGCCCTCCTCTTGTTGCTAATAATAAAACATCAAGTTTAGCATGGCCCGCTTGTCGATCACACCGTCATATCTTTGCTGGTTGCTGGTGATGACAGCTGTTTCAACAGGGGGTGACACCTGTACCTGGGACAAGCGCTGGCCAATGGGAGTCTGAGTTAAATCCCGAGCTGTGCCTCTGACGTAAACCCTCCACAGACGAGCGCGCGGTGGGCGGGGCGTTCCGGACCGAGTTGTAGATCCACGGCGCGAGACTATTGATGCCAAGAGGAACTGACGCGCACCGGCTCAAAGTGAGTGTCGTTTCAGATATTACAGTATGGACCACTTTATTTTTTAATCAGATGCCAAGTCAATACAGATCGAAATTGTTAGGTTTAGTTGCGGAAGCATGCTGTTTAAAGTTATTGTAATTATTTGACGTGGGAATCGCGTGATTAAGACTTGTTTTTCAGCATGTCTGTTTTCTTTCTTCCCTACGTAGTCCTAAATGTTTTGATTTATATTCTTAATGCAAATTTATTATTATTCCTTCCCTTTCCAAATTCCCCAGACATTATGCTACGTAGAAAAAAAAAAATGTTTTCAGATGAATCTGAAATTTCAACCGCGTGCGTCAGTCGAGTCTAGTCTAGTGATTGAGAGGTTTTAGTTTTTCTTGGTAAAGTAATGTGCATAAAGCTCTTGCAAGACAGAGATCATATGGGCCCATGACTGCGCGCAATGCTATTTGTGTCTCAAGAGGATTTTGCATTGATGGCACAATGACTTCATAACTGCCTTGTAACATGCTTTATGCTTTGGTGGACAGTGAGCTTTGAGTTTGATTCGTTTCAATTTATGTAATGTTTATATTTTGCGCTGATAAAATAGACCAGTAGAATGGCATTATATAGCAACATTGTAGTCAGGGTGAGAATTAAGGGGAGTTAGTCAAAACAAGAGGTTGATGGGGTCTTAAAACATGCTTTATATATACCTTACTATGTATATACAAGTTTTTATTTAGATAACCACGAAGTTTAATTACAGGCTAGTCACTGATGCTAATAACAGCAGAAGTTGCGCTCGGCCAGGAGGTGGTAACCATAGCAACAGTTCGCAGTTCTTAACGATGAAACGTAGGCCTACATCATTATTACACATATATTTAAAAGTTTAAAAGTTCGAGATAAACTTTTAAGATGCTAACTGTTAACTCACGTTGTAAAGGGCGGCAAAAAAATAAAAATAAAATAAAATAAAATAAATAAAAACTTGGGTTGCGCGACAAACAGACTGTTTAAACATCAAATTACTTAAGGCAAATCCTTAAATACTACTGAAAGACTTTGAATCATTTATTTTGTGAGCTTTTAAAGCACTAATTATTCTTTATTTTGTCCATAAACATGAGCCAACTGAGACAGTGACTACTGGATTTTTCTATACAAAGTGCATTATGATAGAGCTAGGCCTATGCGAAAAGAAGTTAAAGTTATTTGTTGGAAAAAAAATTAAAACAGCCTATATTGGTAAGGTTTTACGTGATGTTTGTTGTCATATAGCAAAATATAAAGCTAGACATATTAGTCAAAGTCTTAGATGTATTTATTTTGTTCTCTAAAATGGCAAATTATTCCCGCCAAATGTTCATTCATTAACATTTCTCACTTATTCGCTTTATTTAGACAGTAAGTTTCCACATCTGATTTCCAGAGCATCATACAGCATCATAATGTGACTCGCACTCCTCATTCACAGCATGAGTAAATATAGATTTTCAGCAACGTTCACAAATTCTTTCTGTATTCAGTTTATTTTTGAGAGCATCTACTGTGGCACATAAATGAAAAAGGGGCTGTTTGTAGATATTCTTTATCAAAAGATAATCTTTGTTCCTCACATAAATGTTTGAGTTCATAAAACATTTGTAATAGTGACATTCAGGCTGTTCTTTCAGCCTTATTCTTGCGATTCTTTATAAAATTCCTCTTTTACTGGTGCAAGTCTATTTGTGATTCAAATAGATGTACCAAATAAAAGCTTTTATATACAGAAGATCAACTCTTGTGCCTCAGGCTTTATCCAGCTGCACTTAGTTCCCTCAGAAGTCTGAATGAACTGAAGGTACTATCTAGGAATGAGTAAATATGTTTGTCTGTGTTCAACGGCGCATACTCTTCCCTACAGCAGCAGTGGCTGTGTGTCTCACTACTGCCACAGATTGACTAATTAGATTAAGCAAGAAGCTTTCCTGAGATAATCATTCAGCAAGCCATTTCCTCTAATGGAGACTGTGCTCCTCAAGACCGTCCACTGAAGGTCAAATAATTTTATATAGTAAAGTAGAATTTTTGGCATGACGCTTTGTAGTATAGACTTTGTGTTGTTTGGAGTAATTGTACGTGACGGTGAGTCGCTCAGGCTCTGAAAGCAGCACCTTCTGACTGTGCTTGTTGCATTTGTCTCGTTGTTGCAGGAATGGACATATAAAACAAATCTGTAAGTACTTTTCTATCTGTTTTATGATAATGAATTGAGGTAGGTCGACTATCATGGTGTGTTTTAGTTTAGTGCTTCTGTAAAATCATTATTTCAATCCATTGTTTAGCTCAGAAGTTTTCTTCTGTGATTGGTATGCAGATAAAAAGGTAAAGGTAAAACTCCAATTGTTTTGTGAGCAAATATTTAATGATCAAAGAAATAAGAGGTGATTTAAAGTCTTAAAAATGCAAATTTATTCAACATGACACGAACGTATTTTGTTGTCCATGACTTTGAGAGGGCTTTAGATGTCACTGCCTTTGAATCTCAACATAATTTACAATTATAAAAATCCTAGATTTCATTGCTGATTGTGGTGAAAATTGTTTATTTATTTGTTCAATCCAAGGTAATTATAAATCTAAAACTAAATGACCATTAGAAATGCTGCCTTTACTGAAATAAATTTAAGATGAAGCACTGAAATTACTAGAAATAAACTAAAACTGAAATAAATAAAAAACTAAATAGTAATATTTAAAAAACCAAAAGTAAAAAAAAACTCAAAAGAATAACTGATAATATATTTAATAACTATTATAAAATATATTATTAATACTAATATAACATTTGCCCATTCAATTACACTTTCTTTTGAATACCCTCTAAAACCTTATTTCCCACTCTGTTTTTCGAGCACAACTTTTGAGTTGACTTTGGCAGGTCTCTCTTCTTGACGAGATGCTGGTTTTATGTAACAGAACTAATTTTAGAATTCCGTTCTTTAAGCAGACGTAACGGATCTTTCCGCTCAAAGGCCATTACAAAAGCCAACTGTCACTTTGCATACCTGTCAACATCATGTTTAACCAGTGGCATGCGGTTTGATGCGACTTCCTTTGTTGATTGACAGTGGGATCACTTGATCTGGCAGTTGTGACAGTACACAAATAATCACATTTTATTTGGCTTCAGGTGCTAAACGGTCATATAAATGATAGAACATGTAATGAACTTGCTTTTGTTTTGTTTTAGATGTAACTTGGTGCAAACCCGAAGATTTGACCTTCTGTGACTCCAATCAACTCAAGATGAGAGAGGATACATCAGAAAATCAAATGGAAATGGCATTTGAATTACATCTGGTGTGTCATCAGAAGAGTTGCTTTTTGCATCCCTGAGGAATTAAGTCTGGATTTTGTCACTGCTTACCTCAGGGGAAGCCACTTCTCCTCCATTTTTTGGTGCACTTCAGCGGGACTATGGCCAAAAACTCATTCCGTGGGTCGAAGTACAAGGCAGACGCCAATCATGATGGAGATTTTGGCTGCACACTCAAAGAACTTCGATCACTCATGGAACTCAGAGGGACAGATGGATTTCAAAGGATTCAGGAGTGCTATGGAGATGTTCAGGGCCTCTGTTCCAGGTTAAAATCATCACCAATAGATGGTAAATAATTCATTTGCTACCAATGTTAATGTTTATGCATTAAAA
Source organism: Spinibarbus caldwelli (assembly GCA_039654775.1). Lineage (NCBI taxonomy): Eukaryota > Metazoa > Chordata > Actinopteri > Cypriniformes > Cyprinidae > Spinibarbus > Spinibarbus caldwelli. The sequence continues at coordinate 14,149,380 of CM077264.1, read as the reverse complement.
GACATTTATATTATGCACTGTTATTTTATCACCAAACTTGGATAAAAAATCTGTATTTAGTTAAAAATTGCAATTTTGCCTGATAGGTCGATAATTATTTTTCAGATTAGAACCAATATTAACCAATAAATGGTCAATTTTAAATTTAAATAAATTAAAAATAAAACACTAACATTTTCAATGTTAAAAGTGAATTTAGGCACCACAACATTATAATATACAGTTTAAAAATGTATATTCATTTTAAAGATTTGCTTAAGATTACATTTAACAGTGTATATGCTTTTAAACATTACCCACAGGTGAGCTTTAGAAGACAATAAAGGTAATCTAAATGTAAAAATAGAGGAAATAAGCATGCACAATTGAATATCCAATATTAAGTGATACCAATAAATGATAAAAATCTCTAATATCGGCCAGTTACCATGATGGTATTGATATATCATGCGTTCCTAGAAAAAAACATCACTTTCAGTTTTGCTGAGCCAACAGTTTAGTGACGCTGAGGCTGGTTTAGCTTGGTGGTTATGGATCTGAGCTGAGCAAAGGTTGTATGTTCAAACTTCACAGGGGTTGATCCATGACCTCTCAGCATTTCAGCTTTGAACAAGCACTTAACCTCAGGCTCTTCCTGGAAGACTGTCTCTGTAACAAGTGAAGCGTAATCGCTTCAGATAAATACGTGAGCTAAATAACTAATTAGCAATTAGATGTTTCAGACATCTTTTTCCATGTGCTTTTTCCTTTAGTCATTAGCACTTTAGCTTTCATCAATGACCATATTTTAGCATTAAAACACTCTCCCAGAATCTCCCTTTGACAGTGGAGCGATAATGAGGCACATAGTTTGTCTGGATGATCCAGTTGAAAGGCTATGTCTTTTAAGAGAAAGTTGTTCCACTTTATGCAGTCAGTTGCTAATCTGATAGCATGTCTATTTTTGACCATATTATGAAGGATTTTCATCAAGCAAATATAGTTTACCTGGATATATTAAATTTTTCAAGTCTTAAGGTCATTGCACACCGAGTACGAAATTTTCGTCCGAAATTTCCGCACGTTAAAAAATAAATACCACCTCACGTTGTCTCAATCACGTTTACACACTGCCTCCAAAACTTTCGTCCGTCATAAAAAATTCGGATCAGGTTCGATTTTCTGCATTTTCACATCCGTAACATGCATTTGATAGGAAAGGATGAGGAATACGAAAAAACAGGAAAACGCACGCAAAAATTTCGTACTCAGTGTGCAATGACCTTAACTCATGTCTTACAGTAAATCATTTTGCGTTTTCATTAAAGTCACTTTTAAATGAGTTCCAATTGTTTACAATAGTTAACAATGAAAAATACTTCTAAAACATTTATTAATCTTAGTCAGTGGTTATTTTAACTAATGCATTATTAAAATCAAAGCATTAATGCGTTAACTACCATTAACTAATGGGACCTTTTATTATGAGATGTTAAAGTGATTTTAAACTATTGACAGCCCTAATAATTTTATTTTTATTTCTGTTTAATATGTTTTTCTGAATCATTCCAAATGCCCTGGTTAAGAATGAAAGCTACAATGAATAATATAACCAGTATTTTAAAAGGTTTATTACAGTACATCATTTGTTATGTGTCAATCAGCTGACAAAAGATGTTTAACTGCTGGACATTTTTGCCTTTCTTGTCCAGATTATCAAAGTGAGGTCTTGGATTTTACAGTCCTTCTTTTTGCTCATTTTACCTATTTATTCATCTCCTACTGTGCTTCTAGTTTAGACCAATCTGTCTTAATATTATTTCAGCAAGCTCAACTCCAATCATTTGTCTAACACCATGATCAGCTTATGTTTCCCTTGATAATTCCTGCTAAATATGTTTACACTTTCCTCTTGTGATTCTTTCATTTAAGATTTTTATGTGTGTTATAAATGCACAATCCATCTGTTATGAAAGTCCTATCTCTTGTTAAAATCTGACCTTGATTATTGTTTTTTTAAGTCCTATTTACCTTGTCATCCATCTATATTTTCCAGTTCGATATGCATTGGTTTACTGGTCTGCACTGGCATATTTATCTCTATCATGAGCCATAATAGACAGTTGTAGTTGTGACAGGTGGGACCAGATCAATTTACCTCATGTAATCCCACTCACTGTAAACCAAGGCAGGCTCTTCATTGCTCTGCTTCACGCTAATCTCACTGGCCACTGCTCTGCTGCATGGGGTTTACATTCATTTTTTCCCTTGCCAACAGTGGGTAAACCTTTGAGGGGGCAGAGGACTAGCGTTTTGTAATTGAGCAAGGGAAGGAAGAGAGGGATTACACTGTGTGTGTTCAGGCTGTGCTCTTGCTTGCGTAGGGAGTGGAAATCTTGGTATTTTTTGGAATCCATTATATTTAAAATGAAAAACAAAACAAAGTAAAAACCATCTCCAAATCCAATTCAATTTCTCGAGCATTTTAAAATATAGCTAGGACAAGTTTGAGGATTGACTTTTTCACTCAACTTGAACCATCTGTCATTTTTTGTAAATGTTAAATCATCAGTATGTTTTCTCTGTACTATTTCAAAATGTGTTTTTAAATTGCAAACTCAGTACATATAGATGCCATAAGGATGTTCAGCTCATCTAAAAGTCAAATGTAATTCAAACATTGTCATAAATAATTATTTTGAGAGACCCACCAGAAATCTTTGACCAATCCAGAGGTGTTAAATTATGCTATTAGATATCTTGACTGTAATGGTGTATCTTATTTTTCTATAGTGAAATAAAAATGGTATAATATTTTTACAACTAGAACAGCAAGCTATTTTGAAATTGGAAAAAATGCAAAAAGGCAGTTTTATGACAGTAATCTTCCAATTTTTATAATCTATACCCTGAAATTTTATATAAACTGAAAAAAAAAAATTCGAAGTTGTAAATAAAACAGATTATTGGAGTAATGTTCAATGAGTTACTTGCTGTTTGTGAAAATTGTTTCTACACCAAATATTTAAATGTTTATTCTCTATACTCTCTCTCTGTTTAGGGTTAAGTGGTCATTCTGATGACATTGCAAGAAGAAAAGAAGAATTTGGAAAGAATTTTATACCTCCTAAAAAGCCAAAAACATTCCTTCAGCTAGTGTGGGAAGCATTGCAGGATGTGACTCTAATTATTTTGGAAGTTGCAGCCATAATATCCTTAGGCCTTTCCTTCTATAAACCTCCTGATGCCGAGAGAGAACGTGAGTATCATAGGGCTTTTAAGTTCACTATGAATAATATGCCTGTTTCTCTTGCTCAGTGTTGCTGTTGAATAACAATGAATTTGAAATTGTAACATGCCCTGAAGGTGATGTAGTGCTATTATGTATTCAGCTCACCCAGGGCCTCTGTTTTTAGAAAAAAAATATTTTCAGAAATACTTTTACCTGAGCCCTGCTGTGCATTTAGCAGTAAAATCCTGCAAATCATGTTATTTTGTGTCTGATATTGCACAGTCCTTCACTTCCTTCCTAAATGCATACCCTGCTTATAATGTACCTCAAATAACCTATTAACATTTTAGAATCATGCAAATTGTTCAAATGTTTAGGGTTGGAAAGATTTTTTATGTTTTTGAAGAAAGTCTCTTATGCTCACCAAGGCTGCATTTATTTGGTTTGAAAAATACAGTAAAAGCAATTGTAAAATAGTATAACCATTTAAAATAACTGTTTTGTATGTAATTTATTCATGTGATGTTAAAGCTGAATTTTCAGCATCATTACTCCAGTCTTCAGTGTCACATGGTTATTCAGAAATCATTCTTACTGTATATGCTGATTTGCTGCTCAAAAACAGTTCTTATTAATATCAATGTTGACAACAGTTCTGCTGCTTAATATTTTTGTGGAAACCTTTTCAGAATTCTTTGTTGAATGAAAAGTTTAAAAGAATCATACTGACCCCAAACTTTTAAACTGTAGTATATATATATATATATATATATATATATATATATAAAATCTTATGTATAATATAAGACTTACACACAAATGTACAAAAATGTACAAAATACACACAAGTTGCCGTAGTAGCTATTTCTTACAGTGACTTTCTCATTGGTGCAGACTGTGGTAGGGCAGCTGGAGGAGTTGAGGACGAGGGTGAGGCAGAGGCGGGCTGGATTGAGGGTGCTGCCATCCTCTTGTCTGTCATCTGCGTGGTTCTTGTCACAGCCTTTAATGACTGGAGCAAAGAAAAGCAATTCCGTGGACTGCAGAGCCGCATTGAACAAGAGCAGAAGTTCACTGTGCTCCGAGCTGGTCAAGTCATTCAGATTCCTGTGGCCGAGATTGTGGTTGGAGACATTGCACAAGTAAAATATGGTAAAATGATCTCCCTTCTCCCTTAAGATTTACTGTTTTTAATGTATTGGACAATTAAGAAAAATGCTTACATATTGCTTTAAACTCATCTGTCAAGCTTCCAAAATGGACAAATAAATGGTGCAGGAGTACTTTTTCACTTTTTGAATTTTCAGTTTTCAAAATAATTACAAAGAAATCAAGTAACACATTCAATTAAACATGAAATTTTTAAGTAGAAAGACTTAATCAAATAATCTTTTTATTTACAAATATTTACAACCATTTTTTAAATTCTGCATGTGAACGTGTGAGATTAAAGATTCATGGCAAGTCAAGAAATTAACTTTTTTAGTCCTTTTTGTTTTGTTTTTTTCCTTTTTGGAGCTTGACAGCCATGGAATGAACTGTTGTTATATGGAAAAGAGCTGTGTGAAGATAAGAAAAAAATTAATGGGAAAATACAGTGTACAGTGAGTGAGTGAATGACAAAATGATCTTTTTTGGCTTAGCTATTCTTTTAAAAAATACTGTTTAAATACAATAAAATACAGTTTCTTTTTTCATTAGTCTGTTTGTTTCTTGTTATTTTGCTTGGCATTTACCGTGCTTGATTAAAAACCTCTCTTTTGGCTTACGATGCAAACATCTGTCTGTTGTGTCTCAGACGACACCATCTGTCCTTTGCTTTGTGCTTGCAGGTGACCTCCTTCCTGCTGACGGTGTAGTAATCCAAAGCAACGATCTAAAAATTGACGAGAGCTCCCTCACTGGAGAGTCGGACCATGTCAAAAAAACTGTGGACAAAGACCCTATGCTTCTTTCAGGTTTTGCTCTGCTTTTTTAAGTAACACTAATGGTAACAATCAAAATTTCAAGACTGATACAGTTTTGCAGTTGCAGCACTTACATGCAATACCTGGTTACGTGCCCATTTTTGTCCTGTTTACTCAGGCACACATGTGATGGAGGGCTCCGGAAAAATGCTGGTCACAGCAGTGGGGGTGAACTCTCAGACGGGAATCATTTTTACTCTCCTCGGAGGCGGAGATGATGATGATGATGATGACGATGAGGAGAAAAAAGAAGAGAGGGAGAGGAAAAAGAGGGAGAAGGAGGAGAAAAAGCGGGAGAAAGAAGAGAAAAAGAAAGAAAAAGAGAGGAAGAAGAAGGAGAAAAAAGGAAAAAAGAAAAGTATGTTCCTTAATAAGATGGGTTTCTGAAGCGCATTTCCAAAATAACAACTTAAGTATCTATTCTGTTGTAACCAAGTTTAGGTTTTCCCCCCAAAATTAAACTATTATTAAATAAGCAAACTATTTGAAATGCTTTAGCCAGGGACTAGACACATCATTTTAAACCTACATGACTAGGATGCCATAAGAGTCACATCATTTCCAAATTACTTGTATCTATAGATATCACAAATATCTGATTGATCCATCTCAATTTTCAGCAGCCAAAAAGCCAGATGCAACAGATAAAAAGAAAGGTTTGTATTAGCACATATGCTGTAACTGTATGTCATAGCATTTCCTTTAGATCAGTGGTTCTCAACTGGTGGGTTGTGATGTAAAAATGGGTCACAGGTCTGTTCTGATGGGTAAAAACCATGCTAATTGCAAATAACAAAATGCAGCTAACCATATAATTGGGCTTTGCCTCCTGTATCAAACTTGGACCAATACAGTGTTTTGGTGCTAATTCATCTGTCACTTGGATAAATCTAATCAAATCAGGCAGATGACACACTCTCATTATCAGAAAACATGAACAAAACTATGCAAGATATCACGAAATATAAACCAGACTGCTTTAAATACGGGTACCTGTTCGTGTTCGTGTTCTTGTTTTTTTGTGGTAAATTATTGGTTGCAAGAAAACCATCTAAATTCAACCAAATTTAACATTTTCCCTGTTCAGCCTATGTAATTTTGTACATTTATGGGTCTATGGAGTTTATTATTAACAAATTTCAATGTTTGATATTAAGGTAATTTTTGTTACTTTTGTATGACAAAACTGGTTGAGAACCACTGCAGGAACATCACAGGAAATAGCAGTCAGTGACATAGTTCAATCAGTAGTTGCTCTTTTTTGGCACGCATTGTGTGCCTTTCTTTCCTTATGTATTGAGTTTACAAGTTACCCAAAAAGCATTGTTATCAATGTTGAAAATCTTAATATAGCACTTTAAAAAATGAACATGCAGTAGTTACATTAAGAAGCTATATTGTAATTTTTTATATATCATAATGTAATGAAATTGGGTTGATTCGGTAGTATCAAATCATATTTTGATGTAAATAAAACCAGCTAATTTAAAAGCATTTTATGTAACATGGCAAACCATTTTTGGTAGTTTGATACATGCACAGCCATTGTACAGTACAACATTTATAAAACAGATTATAAGCACATTTAAATTAGATTTATTTTAACGTCACTCTCATTCAGAGAAGGATGGAGGCACAGTGGAGATGGAGCCTCTTAACAGTGATGATGGAACAGAAGAAGAGCCAAAAAAAAACAAGATTCCAAAGAAAGAGAAATCAGTACTTCAAGGGAAGCTCACCAAACTAGCTGTACAAATTGGAAAAGCAGGTAAAAAAACCAAAAACATTTTACGGTGTGCAGAACTGATTCATATGTTTGTCTTTGTATCAAAACTCAAAGAGAGGCTTTTAAGTGGTTATGTCATGTTCATGTGTATTTTTTTCCCCAGGGCTCTTCATGTCAGCCATCACAGTTCTCATTCTTGTGGTGCTCTTTTTGGTGGACACTTTCTGGATCCAAGGGCTTTCCTGGATTAAAGACTGCACTCCTATCTACATCCAGTTCTTTGTCAAGTTCTTCATTATCGGTGTCACTGTGCTGGTTGTTGCCGTGCCTGAGGGTTTACCGCTTGCTGTCACCATCTCATTGGCCTATTCTGTGAAAGTATGTGGTCTGTCCTTTGCAGAAGTCTCATGACAAATTTGTACATACAAAAGTTACAACTGTAGTAAAATCATCAATGTCATTCTCTGTAGAAAATGATGAAGGACAACAACCTGGTGAGACATCTGGACGCTTGCGAGACGATGGGAAATGCCACTGCAATTTGCTCTGATAAAACAGGCACCCTAACCATGAACAGAATGACAGTGGTTCAGGTGTATATTGGAGACAGACACTACAAGAAGGTTCCAGAACCTGATCTGATTCCTGGCAACATCATGAATCTTCTCATCACAGGCATTAGTGTTAACAGTGCATATACTTCAAAAATAATGGTAAGAAACTATATTTTGCATGCACTTTAAAATATACATAGGGTCCAAAAACTGTTACCATAAGAGAAAATGCTTCTAATTTGCATATTTGTTAAATGACAAATGATATTATCAGAATAGAAATTTGAGTAAAGAATTAATATGAATTAACTTGTCCTCATTTCAATTTAATAGCATCAACACGAGCTGCATGAACCCCACAAGTTCCTGTAAAATATGTCACGTCACAAATTAGTATAACAGATTTAATATAATATGGTCATATATTTTATTTAAAAAATAATTTTGAATATATCATGCTGTTTTTAAGTTATTTAAATTATGTTATAACTTGTCTTTATTTCAAATTTCAATTCATGTTTGTTTAAAGATATTTATTTATTTATTTATTTTAAAAAAAATTAAATAAGATATTATTTATTTAAAGATAAATCAATGTGGTTTCAGACTTTTGTGCCACACTACATTAAAACTTGTTTAGTTATTTATGTGATTTTTGCTCTCTTTTTTGTAAGATTAGACTTGGTTCCATGATTTTTATAAATGCCATTTTTCTGTCTAGCCTGCTGAGAAAGAGGGTGGTCTGCCCCGTCAAGTTGGGAACAAAACTGAATGTGCCTTGCTAGGGTTTACCAATGATTTACGAAAAGATTACCAAGCTATTCGCAATGAATATCCTGAGGAAAAACTGTACAAAGTATACACCTTCAACTCAGTGAGGAAATCCATGAGCACAGTCCTTAAAAATCCAGATGGAAGTTACCGTATGTTCAGCAAAGGAGCGTCAGAAATCCTCCTGAAGAAGTAAGTGCACATTTAATATTTCAGATGCTAATGATTTTCAGGTGATTTGCTATTTGCTAGATAATAATACAGATCGTATTATTATGGTGAGGGATGTTCTCATTCAGTGAGCATTTCATTGGTCAAAAACGTCTTTATAGTTCAGGTTGTCATTTTAGTCCAGTTTTCCTGGAAAAATCGACCATTTAAAAGTTTGAAAACACTAAAGATGCTGTTACATTAGCACAGTTTTGCTGACAAAGAAGTCATCTGTCCACTTTCAATAATAATAGTGATGTATGACGCACCATATGCACAGAAGTCACTTTCAAACCAAGCACTTTTGTGTTGGTCATCGCGGCAAATTGACATTAAAACTTGAACATGATGTGAAATGTGCATGGTTCAAAGTTTAAATATGAAGTGAGACTACATACTTGTATCATTAACTTTCCAAAAAGTTATAATACTTTCATAATATTTAACATTTACCCAGGTGCTGTAAAGTCCTGTCAGCCAATGGTGAAGCCATAGTCTTCAGGCCCATTGATCGGGATGACATAGTGAAAAAGGTGATTGAGCCCATGGCCTCTGAGGGTTTGAGGACCATCTGCCTTGCCTACAGGGACTTCCCTGTTTCAGACGGGGAGCCTGATTGGGATAATGAGGCAGATATATTGACTGGACTTACCTGCATTTGTGTGGTGGGCATTGAGGATCCTGTTCGGCCAGAGGTAACTGCTCACTTGACCATTAATAACCCTACTATTCCCTCCACTTTACATGGAAAATATGCATTTGACAGTGAAAACAAAGCAAAGACATGCTGAGGTGCTCATTACTGTAAGTCAGCATGTGTTGTTGACACCTAACCCCGGGTGGTATAATCGCCACAGGTCCCCGATGCTATTAAGAAGTGCCAGCGAGCAGGCATCACTGTGCGCATGGTCACAGGGGATAACATTAACACCGCTAGAGCTATTGCAACCAAGTGCGGCATTCTCCAAATGGGTGATGACTTCCTGTGCCTTGAAGGCAAAGAGTTTAACAGACGGATACGCAATGAACTTGGAGAGGTGAGGGGGTCAAAATAAAAAATTGATGAGTTTTTATTCGAGTGAGAGGTTGATATTAAGGCCTCATCATATTTTCAGATTGAGCAAGAGCGCCTGGACAAGATCTGGCCCAAACTGCGTGTACTTGCGAGATCGTCTCCAACTGATAAGCATACGTTGGTCAAAGGTAATGAGATTTAAACAGGACTGTTGTTAAAATTGTGGTGAATGTTGCAGTTTGGCTGCAAATAAAATGTTTTGTTGTCTCTTTAAGGTATAATTGATAGCACCGTCGTAGAACAGAGACAAGTAGTTGCTGTCACTGGAGACGGAACCAATGATGGCCCTGCGCTAAAAAAAGCTGACGTTGGATTTGCAATGGTAGGACCTTTTTTCAGAATTTACTAGCACATCGCTATAACAGGCCTAACAAATGCAAATGAATATTGAATACTGAACAAATTAAAGAAGAAAGAATCTAGCTATGTTTTAATCCAAGTTGCAAATTTAATCTGAATAGATCTTGGTCAGGGTAGTGGCATATTTAATTTTTTACAGGAATGAAAATGAGGATGTGATGGTTAAAAGCACAGTGATTTCAGTGGATTTGTAATGTACTGTAGTTTAAAGTAATAGTTCATACAAAAATGACAATTCTGTGATTAATTACTCACCCTCATGTCGTCAGTTACCAAGTAGTATACTTCAAGTTTATTTTATTAAGTATACTTAAGTAAAGTTCAAGTATATTTTTAAGTACTTTATGTAGCAAGTATACAAATATCAGTGCACTAGTAGTATACTTATAAGTGTACTATTTCAATACTCGTTGGGACTAAATAGGCCACTTTCTAGTATATAAAAGTATACTTTAAGTATAACAGTAGTAAACTTTGAGTACACAAGTAGTTTACATCAAAGTTTTTAGCTTGTACTGCAACTATACTAAAAGTGAACTCATAGGTATACTGATAGTTTACTATTTAAATACTTGTAGTAGCATGTTTGAAGTATAGTCTCAGTAAACTACTAGTTTAGTAGTTTTGTACTGCAAGTATACTCGTAAGTTTTCTTTAAGTGAACTTTACATCATACTTTAAGTATACTACTATGTCCCTATTTAGGTATTAATTTATATATTTTTTGTTGTATGAATATCTGAACATACAAAACTTCAAAAGAATGAACAGGGTATCTGCTTGTAAACAAAAACATTTTATTCTAGTTGTGGGTAATGAATGTGGGTAAGTTTCATAAATAAACAAATAAACAACGTTTTGAACAAAAAGCTGAAAAAAGACTATGAATTGGATTCAGAATGATAATCAAAACGTAGATGGAGTCGATCAGCACCCCAAAGCTTGACAGTCATTATTACCTCTTCATTGGTTACATTTTATTCCATAACGTTACACAATTCTGATGCTGTTTTAACACGTGGAAGCATCTGTTGTTTTGGTTTCTTCTTCACTTGTTTTGTTTTTGGAAATTCTGTACAGAAGATGTGTACTAGCGCCCCTACCATATAACAATGAAAACACGAATTCTCTGAGCACAAGTATAGCTCAAATATATTTAAACTTTTTCTAAGTATAAGTCAAGTATACTTAAATGTAATTTTAAGTATATTTCTGAGAAGTACATAAAGCCCATTTCTGAGAAGTACATAAAAAGTAGACTAAAAGTATACTTTCCTATTTTAGTTTAAAAGAAGTACACTAATAGCACACTTGAATAAACTTCTTTTTCGTAAGGGGTTCCAAACCCGTAAGACCTTTGTTCATCTTCGAAACACAAATTAAGATATTTTTACGAGAATACTTCTTGTGCGCAAAGTCAAAAAGTCTTTGTCACACGCAATGCATCATGGTACTCTCCTGAATGCTCATCGAAGACTGACACGGAAGAGAAGAAACTGTTAAATAAGATTGTTATTTTTGTTTTCTTTGCACAGACAAAATATTCTCATAGCTTCATAAAAATTAGGCGTATAGTATTAATTCTGGCAGGTCACGTGAGTCAAGCTTGCATCGGCTGACTCTCAGCTGATCATATCTATCTATAGGAATACGACGCCTATCACGGCATTCCTATATAAGCTCTATTCAGTATAATTCAGCATCTTTTTTGCTTGCTCAGGAGCAAATTACCCTCCTCCATCCCCAACTCCTCCTTTTGCCACACTCAGGACTTGGCTTTCTGATATTCCTTGTTGAATCAGTCTCCTATTACCTTGAATGATGTGTTACACTTAAATATCATTATGTATATTAATGATATCTGCTTTGTTCTGTTTACCCTTGGGGGTTATTATCTGCTCTCCCTGCTCATTCATGGCTGGGTCCTGACAGAATTACGGTTGAACCACTGATGTCACATGGACTATTTTAACAATGTCCTTACTACCTTTCTGGGCCTTGAACGTGTCAGGTGCATTGCTGTCTTTGCACGGTCAGAAAGCTCTTGGATGTCATCAAAAATATCTTAATTTGAGTTTTGAAGATGAATGAAGGTCTTACTGGTTTGTAATGACATGAGGGTGAGTAATTAGTGGCAGAATTTTCATTTTTGGATGAACTAACCCTTTAACAACATACTGATAGCATATCGTCTTTAAGAAGAAACTTTCTTTTGAATAAAACAGTTTTAAAAGTTGTGAGTTTTGAAATTTACAGTCTAGTACTTGCAGAATCTCTCAATGCCTTGTTTTTAATCGCATAAAATTCAATATGGCATCTATCCTGTAGTATTCCAAAATAAGCATGAACATGCTTGGAAAATGAAAGTTAATGAAATTTGACAGTGACATGTCTTGATCTGTCTTTTTAGGGCATTGCTGGTACAGATGTGGCCAAAGAGGCATCAGACATTATCCTGACAGATGATAACTTCAGCAGCATTGTGAAGGCAGTGATGTGGGGGAGGAACGTCTATGACAGTATCTCAAAGTTCCTCCAGTTTCAGCTGACAGTCAATGTAGTGGCTGTCACTGTGGCGTTTACTGGAGCCTGTATCACACAGGTCAGACTTCTGCTTCCACTTTCTCCTGTCCTCCTTGCCACCTTGTTCTTTCTATTAAACTTTTTGCTTTGTCCAACTCTTCACACAGGATTCCCCTCTCAAAGCTGTACAGATGCTGTGGGTGAATTTAATTATGGACACATTTGCATCACTAGCATTGGCGACGGAGCCTCCCACTGAGGCTTTACTGTTGCGCAAACCGTACGGCCGTAACAAGCCTCTTATTTCCCGCACCATGATGAAGAACATCCTCGGACATGCTGTTTATCAGCTAACCATCATCTTCACACTGTTGTTTGCCGGTAAGTACCACCCAAAATATCTAGAGCAGGGTTTACCAAATGGTGGTTTGCGAACCCCTGGGGGTTTGTGAGGGAATTGCAAGTTGATAAACGCAACATGCGCTAGGTTCACTTTATTTACATATTCGCCTAATTTCCAACATTTTTGTGGGTTTTAGCAGTAAAACTCAAGGATTTAAACTATTTAAAGCATTAAGTTTTGAATGTTTGAAAGTGAAGAATTTGATATAGAAATATTAGTATTGTAACTTGTTGTGTAACCCGGATTTAGAGCATCCAGTCAGAGTACACTGACTATTATATCTCTGATCTAATTTTTTTCACAGGTGAGCAGATCTTTGACATTGACAGCGGCAGGAATGCTCCTCTTCACGCCCCTCCTTCAGAGCACTACACCATTGTCTTTAACACATTTGTGATGATGCAGCTCTTTAACGAAATTAACGCTCGAAAGATCCACGGCGAGAGAAATGTTTTTGAGGGCATCTTCAATAACATGATCTTCTGCTCCATTGTATTCGCGACCTTTGTAATCCAGGTACGTCACATTGTAATCTCTATAAGCCTGTGTCAATTATCAACTATTGTTCTGAATGCCAACATGGTTTTGTTTTTTAGATCCTAATTGTGCAGTTTGGAGGGAAGCCTTTTAGCTGTGTAGGTCTCTCTGTTGAGCAGTGGCTGTGGTGTGTCTTCCTTGGCTTTGGCACTCTTCTCTGGGGGCAGGTAGGCCTTGAAAAGCATTTTAACTGCTGATGACTTTTGAAATTATGCACTGGGTGATGTATTGTTTTCCTCACCTCCGACCCACAGTTGATTTCCACCGTTCCCACAAGTCGCCTGAAGTTCCTGATGACAGCAGGTCATGGCACTCAGAAGGAGGAAATCCCTGAAGATGAGCTGGAAGAGATGGAAGACCTGGATGAAATCGACCATGCTGAAATGGAGCTGAGAAGGGGCCAGGTTCTGTGGTGCAGGGGTCTCAACAGAATTCAGACACAGGTACTAAATGAGGTTTCTTTCATTTCATGCCTTAAAGGGTTTCTTCACCCAAAAATTAAAATTCTGTCATTAATTACTTACCCTCATGTCGTTCCAAACCCATAAGACCTTTGTTCATTTTCGGAACACAAATTAGAATATTTTTGATGGAACCTGAGAGCTCTCTGACCCTCCATAGACAGCAAGGATATTACCACGATCAACACACATAAAGGTAGCAAGGACATTGGTAAAATAGTCCATGTGACATCAGGGGTTCAACCGTAATTTTACAAAGCTACGAGAACACTTTTTGTGCGCAAAGAAAACAACCCTGTTGAAAAATCCAGCATATACTGGTTAGGTATGTTTTGAAGCATGGCTGCTGGTTTGAGCTGGTTTAAACTGGTCATGTGCTGGTCATGAGCTGGTTTAAGCTGGTCATGTGCTGGTCCTAACCTGGTCCTGAGCAGGAGCTAGCTGCTAAGGTGACATTAAAAGTGTCTTGTTGTCTCACCTTTTGCCATTTTTAAATATTTTAAATGTATAGATTTTGTCCCAGACCCAGTTTGTCAATCTTAAAATATAAAATCCATTATAAAAATATGAATGAGTGCATGTTAAACTATAATTTCAACAAAAATTCTAAATGGTAGAATGCCACTGACCTCTGATTTGGTTTTGGTGCTTTTTCTTCAGATCCGTGTGGTTAATGCTTTCCGGGAATCCACGTCTCCTTACGAAGGCCTGGAGACGCCAGAGTCTCGCAGCTCCATTCACAATTTCATGAGCCACCCAGAGTTCCGTATTGAGGATTCAGAACCAGCCATCCCTCTCATCGATGACACAGACCCTGAGGAGGACGCACCTACTAAACGAAACAAGACTCCTTCCCCACTGCCTCCAGTTTTATCCCCTAATCAGAACAACAATGCATCTGACAACAGGGGCTTCCATCAGAACAAAGATATAGCCAAAACTATCCTTTCTCCGACTCCTGGAAGCCCACTGCACAGTCTGGAAACCTCTCTATAATCCACTATCACCCTACGTCAGATCACGTCAACAACCGAGGACACGTTAAGTACAAAGTCAGGGCTTCTGGGTCTCTGATAGTGAACTGGAAAAGGAGCAAAACTTGTTTTACTTGTTTGTTTGTTTGGTTTTTTTTTATTTCATGGGGGTTTGTTTCTTTCTTTTCACATTTGGCCTGCACACCTTGAAAGTGTGTGGTTTGGGAATGAACGGTGTTGCTCAAATGTTCAAATTCTTTCCTCTTATATTTTGTTCATTCAAATATTTTGATATAAGATGTTTTGGCTGTTCATATAGATAAAAATATTGGGGAGTTTTTGGACAAATTATTGTTTTGGATGAAAAAGGTTCACGTAGTTGCTGTTCTGTTTAATTGTGAGCAAACACTTTTTGAATGTGCACTATTTGCCTCTAAATCAGTTTTGATTTTGATTTTTTAGAAAGCTAGAGAAAAATGTAAATTAAATGGGAAAAGATATAATGCATCAAGATTTTTAAAGGGGTATGGCTGGATGGTAAAAGTCATTGATTACGGGCCTCATATTTTATGAAAAGTAGCTTAATTGCACTCGCAAAAATGACACATTCAAGGTGTATTAAGGGAATGAAATATTAACTGGTTTACAGTGGTACATTGTGCTCATTTTTGTCTTTTTTTTATTTTAAATCAACCAATGATGAAGGCTATGCTAAAATGTAACAGTGTATTTTCTGTTTAAAGTGTTTTATCAGTTTTGATCCACCCCACCTCCTTAAACCACAGGCAAGGACTCAAACACACCAAGCAAGTCCCCTGAGTTTGTCAAGATGATGTTTTATGAATTATTGTGATGGTAATATGAAGTATTTTTATTATTTACAGATATTATTCATTGTGGGGACATGTTAATGGTTTTAACAGAATGTTATAGGATTTGTTACAGAAATTTATACGAAATAATACAAGATTAGAAAAAACATGTAGGAAAGCAACAGAGAGAATTTGTGGGTAAATTTTAGTTATTTTTTTTGTTTTTACAATTTATTTGTGGCGTTTTTGCCTTTATTATGATAGGACAGTGAGTAGACAGGAAGCAAAGTGGGAGAGAGAGGGGGACGGGATAGATGTTTATGGAAAATAATTTTGTAAATATAAATGGTTATTGTGGTTTAATTTACATTTGGAAGTCTTTGAGTTATATGTATGGTTTTTGACAATAAAATAGCTTAACCTAATCATTGGTTTTAATTTGAATCTTATCGTGTATATATTTGACAATATTATTAGATTATAAAATAGCGTACTTAACAATTCATGTGCATTAAAATAATCAGAAATGCTCTTTTTATTTTATTTTATTGTTATTGTTTTCTGCGCAACGTCAACACGACGACTGCTGCGTTCCGGAAACTTGCTCCACCAATCCCGTCGCAGCATTCATGTCACGTGATCTTCGAAATCAGGCTGGCCACGAAATTTGAAATGTGGAAACAGATCGCAAGTGCCAGTTATTTATTGTGAACAGTCAACACTACGATTAATAAATATAACCCGAGAGCTCTATCAAACAAACAGTAAGTGTTTTAGGTGGTATTAAATGTTTATAATGTGTTTTAAGATCAAATTAGAATACGATCGTTGAGTAACAAAAGGATGAATACATGAGCTCCATGGCTTCTTTTACTTTTATTTGTTGGTTATTATACTAAAATGCTCTTTTTATTGAGTATAGTTAGCTTTATTTCGAGTATTTTGAGTTGGGTTAAAAGTACTTGCTGATGTTTCAAACGTGTAATATAAAAACGGAACCACATTAACTGTAAACTGATGTTAGCAGGACTTTGGCCTCCGTTTGTTTTCCTGGCTGAAGATGGCATCTCTCACTCATCGTGGTAATCATCTTTTTATTTAATCACATTATCTCTAAACTACCCTTAAAAAAGTACTTCAATGGTACAGTGATACCAGCAGATTGTAATGCAGTGGTTAACCATGTTAAAACACTAACATGGTTCATGTCCAAAAGACCAACAACAGTATTTTAATGTTTTTTTGTTTGTTTTGTTTTTGTAAGTCTACTGTAACAAGCCACAGAAAATAAACACCGATTTGGCATATTTAAACATACTTTAACATATTAATTTTATCAGTGTTTTTCTTTGAATTAATTAATGTTTTTTACTTCTAGATTTTGTTTCGCTGGCTGAGGAGAAATTTGACTTTGACGTTTCATTGTCACCTGCAAGGTTTGTTTTCAATGTTCAATATGATCAAGGCAGTGAACATACTAAATTAAAACTATTAAAAACATTTTTGTTGAAAAACTAAACTTGAAGCAAAAATTTAACTAAAAAAACTGAAATTACAATGAGTACTACAATTACTAAAATTATAATAAAAATCAAGCTAAATAGAACAAAAAAAAATACAACTAATAAAAATGACTTGACTTTGATTTGATGAACAAATTTAATTTGGTTAAATGGTTTGGTTTGGAATGACATGAGAATGAGTACATTATGAAATAATTTGAATATTCCTTTAATGTGTGCTATACGGTAAGAAATAATGTTTTTTAATATTTTATGATAATATACATCACGTGGAAATGTTTTCTAATAGCTCTAAAGGAGATTATGAGGATGAGGTTTTCATGGGTCCGGTCAGTCATAAAGAGAAATGCATTTCTCATGGAGTAGAGATTCACGTGACGGACAGCAGCGGCCCGTCTCTGGAAGAAGAGCCCAGCTGGAGTCCGCTTGCGGGAGAGAAGTTTGATGAAATCTGCAAGGAAGCTCAGCTACTCGCCAGCCACCTCGAGCAAACCGTCACAGATTCTGTAGCTGAGAGCAGCATCGCCTCCTCGAGCCAAGCCGAGGAGACGGAGACGTTTGAGGAGGACTCGACAGCCAAACTGAACATGTTTAGCAAGCCAGCTGATGTTCTGAGTCCCATCAAAAGAGAGACCTTTCTTGTGCAGGACAGCCCGATGAAGCAGCTTCCACCTGCCATTAAGAAGCGTATGCTGAAGGCTAACGGGACGGCTGGGTTTGGCAAGCCACGTCTCAGTACATCGAGTCCAGTCAGGCCCGCTGTGACACAGTCTAAGATAGCTACTAGAGGCAAAGCCCTTGTGGCTAGTAGTGGGGTGTTACCTAGCAAACCCACAGCACAAGGGAACTCACGACTTTCCTCCAGCACAAAACTGCCACCGGCTGCTAAAACTAGGCTTCCTCCTCCCAGCAGAGTATGAGCACTTCCCTCTATTTATTTATAAATTGTTAGTGTTTAACATTAAGATTTACTTTGAATGTATCAATGTTTTTCAGGGTAATTTTGGGCTAAAGCGCAGTCCCAGCAGCAGAAACACAAGTAGAGCTGGTTCTTCTGAAGACCTTCTGTCCGATAACACCAGTGTTGCTTCTGATGTCAGTGATTCTTCCTTTAACACTAGTTTAACAGGAAGAAGCAGTATTCCGGCCCGGAGCAAGGTAAAAGGAGCTGCCACTGTTGTGTCTTATTATTTTCTTCAAGAACTTTTGATAACATGGTTATTAGTGCTGAGCAACGATTAATCGCTACATATATAATATATAATATAATATAATATAATATGTTTGTTTACTATGTATATATAAAGACACACACACACAGTATGTATTTTGAAAATATTTACATGTATATATTTATATTCATTTAATATATGAACATAACACATTTTTCTTAAATATAAACATGCATGTGTGTATTTATATATACATAATAAATATACACAGTACACATATACACAAAAACTTTTATTTTGGATGAAATTAATCGTTGCCCAGCACTAATGGTTATATAACTGTTGATAATATCACAAATGCAGTAATATTGTGAAATATTATTACAATAAAAAAGTTTTCTAATATATTTTCAGCAGCCATTACTCCAGTCTTTAGTGTCACATGATCCTTTAGAAATCATTCTTATATGCTGATTTGCTACTTAAGAAACATTTCTTATTAATGTTGAAAAAAAAGTTGTGCTAATTAAAACTGTGGAAACGGTGATATACTTTGATTAATAGATTTATATTAGAATATAATTTATTTAAAAAACAGAACAGAACTGTTTTGTACCATTATAAATGTTTTTCTGTCAGTTTAGATCAATTTAATACATTCATGCTGAAAAAAAGAAATTTCTTTAAAAAAAAAATGACTGGCCCTAAACTTTTGAACTGTAGTGTAGGTTGTAGAATAGGCATGTTTTGTCATTTAGTGTAATTTTTTACCAAAATAAGAGGATGTACACCATTAGTAATCAATTGACAGATTTTCAAAAATTATATATTTAAACATTTTTCTATGTCATTTAGACAGAATTGCGCGCTCCATCTGCTCTTAAAGCTCCTTCACTTCAGAACTCAAGAGTTGTAGACAGGAGGAGAAACACTTCATCCTCTTCCTCATCTGTGTCCAGCATCAACTCTAGTCTAATGGTCTCTCCAGGAAGTAAAGGTGACCTTTTTATACCTTTGTCATATAATGCTACTTATAGTTAATATTTAGATTTAGATTTTTATTATAAATTAATTGTTTACAAGACCATATACATATTTAAAAAGTAAATGACTTTAAAATGCGTGTGATGTACCTGATAGCTTCTTGGGTATCTACTGACATCTGCTGGTTATGTTAACATATCTCAACTTCTTCCTCTCACCAGCTAAACTCAATTCCTCCCTGAACTCCAGCACTAACAGCATCAGCGCTCGCTCACACAGCAGCGTGAGCAGGTTGCCAAGTTCTAGTCGCAAATCCTCTGTTGTTGCCAGAAACCCAGAGCCCCCTGTCAGCAGACGGACCTCCATCTCTACACAGGGGAGGAGGGCGTCTGAACTACTTCCCAGACCTGTTAAAGCTACACCCCTTAAGAAAACAGATCCATTACCGCCTCCACAGCTTCAGACCCCAGCGAAAAATACAGTTGAAAAGACCACCTCTACTTCCAGCATCCCTGCATCTGCTGCTAAGATGGGAAGTGCTCTCGGAGGAAACCCCAAACTCAAGATCCAAGTGGTGCCAACACCCACAAACTCCCTGAAGAGAGTTCACAAATCAGAGGGTGAGAAAAAACACAGTCATGTTCATGAATAGGAACCACTAGGATGAGTGTCTCTAAACCTGTCAAGAAAAAATATACATATTTGGCAAATGGAAAATGAAGCCTCTTAAGACTTTTTGCTTTGAGACATTTTTTTTTCATGATAAAGACATTTTTTGTCAACAAATTATCTTTATCATAATAAAAAAAAACATATAAGCTAAGGGAAAATATTTTTAAAAGAAAAAATGTAGAAAAATGAAAACTGTTGTCTAAGCTGTTGTCATTTTTATTTAATTCTTAATACCTCTATGATGAATTCTTAACTATTTTACTTATGTAATACAGTATTTAAAATTAATGTTTAATATACTTAATATTACGTTAATATTTAAATTACAATTACATGTCATAGCATAATATTTCTGTTTTTTATTTCTATATTTAGCATAATTTATGTAACATTAATTTAAATATCGTATCATGGTAGTATTTGTTGCAACACCTTATATTTATTCTGATTTGAATGACTATTACAATAATGACAATTTGCAAAAAAAAATTTAAAAATAAAATAAAAATAATTTTATGAAAATAATCTCATGATTAAAAAAATAATCTAAATGGTTCCATAAAGAGGAATAACTTTTTAAAGCTGAATTTAATGCACTACTTCTTTTATTTTGATTTTGGGGTGAAATATTACCTGAACAGGTTTTTGGAGATTTAACCAGGACATTACTGCATTGTCATATTAACTTTTATCAATTTTATAGTTTCCTCCTCGCCTGACGTCCCTCGTATCATGAAGCCAAAGAGATTATTGACTGCATGCAGTGTGGAGAGGTAATATTGTAATATATTCTCATAACTTTTCATTTCTTTTGAAGGATTCTCTTAATTTTGACACATCTTTGCAGTATTCCTGATCATCTAGTCGGTCCTCCATTGGGCCTCCTGACGCCCTTAGCTATGGCCAGCAAACGGCGGAGACCATCAGCTCTTCCCACCCCAGTCAACCGCCGTATCTCTGGCATCCCTGCACTCACACCCAAGAGTGTGTCACGTCTGAGTAAACCTTCCCAGGTCACAGAGCGCTCCTTGAGCTTCAGCCAAGCGGCCACTCATTCAAGGTGGTACTTTTGGCCGTTAAACTGCATCTAAATCTAAACCTAAATCACTGTTATTCCATAGCTTCACAATCTCTTTATGTGTATAAAGTCAAGCTTTGCTTTTACAGCCCTGAAAACATGAAGGAAAGTGAGAGTCAGGAAGAAAAGCAAACTACAGTGTCCAATGAGGAGACCTGCCCTCCAGCTGACCTCCAGCCCTGCTCCCTGGTCTTTAATATGGAGGATGAGCCTGAGGAACCTCCTGCCTGTGAGCCAGCAGTTGTGGAGAATCCCTCTGAGCCGCTTTCATGTGATCCAGAGCCTCCTCAAGTCGACATCAAACCCCCAGCACTTCCAAACTCAGTGGACACCCAAAAACACCTGCAGAACTCAGAGAAAAAGGAAGTTAAAGAGGTGAAATGAACTTAATTTGAAGTGATTATTAATTTACGTGTTAGAAGAAAACTTCAACAGATCTGAAAATGTTGCAATTGTAGGTTTTGCTTGTGGACGCACCTGCACCTGCACCAGCACTTCAGCCATCAGAAAAGCTGCTAATTGATCTCTCCAATACCCCAGACCTGATCAAGACTTCCTCTGGAAAGCCTTGGGGAGGACAGGTGAGAGGAAAGATATTATACAAATAAACACTACTGTTTAAAAGTTTGGAGTTGGGAGGGTTTTAATGTTTTTGAAAGAAGTCAACAAAGCTACATTTATTTCATCAAAATTACAGTAAAATCAATAATGTAAAATATTGCATTTCTTTTTAATTTATTTTAAATTGAAAATTAATTTCAGCAGCCATTACTCCAGTTTTCAGTGTCAAATAACCCTTCGGAAATCATTCTAATATGCTGATTTGATGCTCAAGAAACATTTCTTAACATTATTAATATTGAACAGTTGTGCTGCTTTATGCTTTTTTGGAAACCATAAGACATGTTTTTTCAGGAACCTTAGATGAATGTAAAGTTTAAAAACAGCACTTATTTGAAACAGAAAATGTTAGGAAATCATAAATGCCACTTTTAATCAATTTAATGTGCTCTTGGTGAAAAAAGGTAGTAATATCATTTTGTTTTTTTTTTAATTATTGACCCCAAACTTTTGAACCGTTATGTACATTAGTATATTTCTTTCATTCCTCAGGTACTTATGTTTATTTAAATTAATGTGTAATTATTGACTTCTTTCCTCTAGTTAATTGATCTGAGCTCACCTCTTATAAAGTGGAGTCCAGAGGACAAGAAAGAAAATGCTGAGAATGTGGCTCCGCTGATTGAATTGTCTTTTTAGAGGACCTGCAAAATTTACTGTGAACTGTGCCAAGAAAAAAAAAATAACTGGAGCATTTCATACTGTTTATTACTGTTGAAATGAATTTAAGAGCGAGCATGGATGCTGCTGTGCTTTAATAACCTTTGTGTTTTATTTGTGTTGTCTGTCTTACACGATTGTATGTAATTATGGTGATCAGCAGTATTTTAAAAATCAAAGTTGTTGTATTTCCCCCAAAAGGTACAAATAAATGTTAAATTCACAACGTCTGCCATTTGTTTTGTGGGCACATTTCAGAAGCTGTATCTCACACAAACGTCCTCCCATACAGTAGAGAGCGGTATACATATAGACTTAGCATCTGAAGCATAGAAGAAGACGCCATGTTCATTTACCAAATTCAATGTTTACTTCGAATTCTAAATTAAAAATGCACTTTGCTTGATAATACATTTATACATCTCAACTTGTGATGTAAAAATGTCAACGCTCGTCTTGGACAATGGTGCGTGCTTCGCTAAAATCGGGTACAGTCATGAGAAAGTCAGGTAGAGTGTTTTTAATACTCCTCCGCTTATTGTTTAAAACACATTTTAAGTTCGTTATATTGAGCTAGATACCGATTTTGCATTTCGTTAGTGTTATTCCAAATTGCCAATTCCGTTCGAAGACCTCCAGACTGAAAACATTCACTGCTAATCAGCTGGATGAAATCAAAGACCCGTCTGGACTCTTCTACATCCTTCCGTTTCAAAAGGTATAGCCTTGATATGAATTATGAACTTCTCTGCAAGCTATGTAAAGCGAATTATGTCTCTTCTGCATCTATATCAGGGGTATCTTGTAAACTGGGATGTGCAACGCAAAGTCTGGGATCATCTGTTTGGAAAAGAGATGTTTAAGGTACTTGAATGATTATAAACTTTATAGGTTTTCTGTTTCATAAATGTGCGGTATGAGATATTGAGTCTGTGCACGATATGCTTGCAGGTGGACTTTGCAGATACCAACATTGTGATAACAGAACCGTACTTCAACTTCAGCTCAATTCAAGAATCCATGAATGAGATTTTATTTGAAGAATATCAGTTCCAGTCAGCACTCAGAATTAATTGTAAGTTTATTATTTGAAAATTGAGTTTAGAACACTACCAGATGATTCTATAAATCATTTCATTTTTCAGCTGGATCCTTGAGCGCTCATCGATACTTCCATGAGAATAACTCCGAGCTGTGTTGCATTGTGGTGGACAGCGGCTTCTCCTTCACGCACATTGTTCCTTATTGCAGAGGAAGAAAGATGAAAGAAGGCATTTGCAGGTGAGTGCTAATTAGCCTGATATAATTCTATATGCACTGAAGATCTTTTTATGAATCTCTTTGCACTTCCTAGGATAAATGTAGGAGGAAAGCTGCTCACCAACCATTTGAAAGAGATCATTTCATACAGGTACGCTTTGCACCATTTTTAATAAGTAAATTCTTTCAGTTCTTCGTTATAGTAGATTGCTCTTTGAGCTTGTGATAATTTTGTATTAAAGGCAGCTGCATGTGATGGATGAGACTTTTGTGATCAATCAGGTCAAGGAAGATGTGTGTTATGTGTCACAAGATTTCTACAAGGACATGGAGATTGCACAGTAAGTTTGGATAAACTGGATTGCTGCGCATATATACTGTAAATATACATGCATATAAACACAAAAGTAATACTTTTATTCAGCCAAGATGCATTTATTGACAGTAAAAACATCATTTTACAAAACATTTGTATTTCATATAAATGCTGCTGTTTTGAACTTTGTATTCATCAAAGTGTTCTGAAAATATGTATCACAGGTTGCAGTAAAATATTAAGCAGAAGAACTGTTTTCATCATTGATATTAAGAAATGTTTCTTGAATGGCAAATCAGCATATTAGAATGATATCTGAAGGATCATATGACTGCTAAATAAAAATCACCTTTGCCATCACAGGAATAAATGACATTTTATAATATATTCAAATAAAAACACTTATTTTAAATTATAATAATATTTCACAATATTACTGTTTTAGTGTATTTTTGGTCAAATAAATGCAGCCTTGGTTAACAGATTAAATTGTTTTTTTTTTTTGTTTTGTTTTTTTTAATTTAAGTATCGTATAATGAATTCTGGTGATTTCACAGATTGAAAGGAGAAGATAATACAGTTATGAGAGACTATGTGCTGCCGGATTTCAGCTCTATCAAAAAGGGATTTTGCAAGGTAATCAATTGTATGACAGTTTGTAAATGCTGCACCCTATTCTTGTGACTCTCAGAATTATGTCATGGTTTGAAAATGGCATAATATGAAAAATAAAAATGCAATACTTGCTTTTGTACTTATCCAGCAGTTTTTATTCTTTATGTGCTGTAGCCTAGAGAGGAGATGAATTTTACTGGCAAATATAAAACTGGGGAGCAGATTTTGCGGCTCACCAATGAGAGGTTTGCAGTGCCAGAGATGCTCTTTCACCCCTCTGACATTGGCATTCAGGAGATGGGCATACCTGAGGCTTTGGTCAACTCCATTAACAACATGCCAGAAGGTAGGCTGCATCTTATTTGATGTGAAGTTTAAAATGTTAATGCATTAAAAGTACTCTAATATAAGGCTCTTTTTATATCCAGAGATGCAGCCCCACTTTTACAAGAACATTGTTCTTACTGGCGGCAACACCTTGTTCCCTGGATACAGAGATCGGGTTTATAAAGAAGTCCGGGCACTCGCTCCTGTAGAATATGACGTTTCTGTCGTTCTGCCCCAGAAGTATGTTTTGAGAGTTTATGATTGACATATGTTTTTAACAATCTAGACTGAATATTTGTCTTTTGTTTTCAGTCCTGTTTGTTACCCATGGGAAGGAGGAAAGTTATTGGCCGAAAACCCTGACTTTGAAGAGATGGTGGTCACGCGAGAGGATTATGAGGAAAATGGACACTATGTATGCGAGGAGAAGTTTGATATTTGACCTGCACATGAATTCTGTCATTTTGCTCAGAAAATTTGAACCCTGTATGTGTTTTATGAAAACTAAGCTGTGCATTATTACACTCGATATTACTCAAGTCAAAATACCTTTTGACTTTAAATGTCATAATTTTGTTGTTTTCCCCTTTTTTAAATGACTTTTTGTATATATTAAATAAAATAATGTGAACTGGAGAAATAAAACTACTGTTTTTACTGTTGTTGTTTTTTTACTTGTTTTGAATCCAGTTAATTAAATGATAAATGATTTATGTTTAAGTTAAAGACTTGACTAGCCTGATATTTAATATTATGAAGTGCCTCTTTAGTCATTAATATGCAGCACGTGATCGTGAGTCTCTCTCGCGCTCAAAATAAAAACGGCGGGAAACCGCTTCAGAGACGCGCGAGTTCAAACCGTCGTGTTGTTGGTTTTTGTTCTTAAATAATATTTTATCATTTCTCTAAATGCTTACAAGGTAATAACATACAGTAGTGAAAGTCTTTACATTTCGGATAGTTTTCTAGACTGTCGTGATTGTTTATAGAGAGACTCTCCTCAGGTAAGTTAACGTACAGATGATTCCGTCGAGAACATAACCTTACTATAGAAAGGAAGAATATATGTTTATGAAAGTATGTTTTATTTTTTAGCTTTTTTGTGAATACAAATCGTTTTATATAACCTATGGTATCTGCTTTCAATAATTTTCGCGTAGTGTTTTACTTATTTAAAAATAAGCTGAACGATATCATGATTTATTATTAAATTATTAAATAAATTCATTTTTTGTTTTACATGTTGGAGTTTGTATTTTTTTATTATTATTATTTATTTTATTTATTTATTTATTTTACTGCTTATATTTAAATAGACCACACTTCATACAGCGAGATGGCAGCTTCCGGGAGAAAACGGAACAGGAAAACCAAACACACTGACAGCTGCACAGACCTGAAGGCGTTTGACTTCGACACTCTGGAGGAAAAGAAAGGAAGTTTGTCTGACGATGAGACCAGAGATGGTGTGTCTGTGTGTTTTATCATGCCCATTACAAAAACATATTTGGTGGTATCATAGTAAAATGATGGCATTAGAGGCTATACCATGATATTTACATGGTATTACAAGGTAATTAGAAATGTGAATTTATTAACAGAGTAATAAAAAATATTACATAAGTATATATAATTTGCAAATTTGCAAATTAATTATTTAATAATAGTCTATATATACATAAGTGATGTAGCTGTTAAGCTTGTTTGTATGTTGTTCTCATTTTGTTACATTACATTAGAAACTCCAATCATTGACAAGCTGACCAAGAAAAGATCTGCAGATACGTTTGAAGACGATGATCTTAATGCAGGTGTGGGGTAAGTACTGAAATATACACTCCTTGCTGAATTTATGAAGCCCTTTCTCTGAAAAGAAAAATCATTTGTTGTCCTTTATCTCAGGAATGAGGTTCAAACTATGCTGGAAAGATTTGGTGGTAAGTGAAGTTCACCACTGAAGCTTCAATGTTAATATTAGCCTATATTTCTGAATAAAGGGCCCTAAATGTTTGCTAAATGAATATAACCGGCTTTGAAATACTGTTTTATACTCATAAACAATGACTGAATGGCCATTTAGCGGACATCAGCAAGGCCATGCAGACCAAAAGGAAACGCTTGGAGGTTCTCACCAAAAACTCCTTAAAGGGCAGCACTCAGAAACTGGAGCAAATGTGGAAAACTCAGCAGAATCAGAGGTGAATGAATGCACCTTGTGGAAAATGACACGTTTTTTCTTTGATGTTCAAACACATAAATGTTTTGTATTCTTTGCAGGCAGAAGCTGACACAAGATTATTCTCAGCAAGTTCTCTCTGTGCTTCAGCAGTGGGAGACCGACGTTCAGAAATCTGAGGAGCAGGAGGAGAAGCTGAATGTAAGTGGCTGATGTAGAAAATGTAGTTAGAAGTTGTAGAATGTCATTTTGGGGCACAGCATCACACTAAGGGAGAGGAAATAATATAAGGATTAAGGGTCTCGTGAAAAATATAATGCAGCTTTTCAGGATATCTAGCAGCCATTTAAAGATATTTGATGTAAACGTCGCACACTTTGCCTTTGAACTCCCTAATTTCTGTTTTCACAGAATTTGTTTCGCCAGCAGCAGAAGCTCTTCCAGCAGGCGAGGGTTGTGCAAAACCAGAAAATGAAAACCATCAAAGACCTGTATGAGCAGTTTGTCAAGGTCACAGATGCCATCATCACTTTAATGATTTGAAATTGAAGCGAGACCTTTTTTTTTTCATCATTTGGCTGACCGACTTTAATTTGTGTGCAGAACATGGAGGAGATGGAGAAAAGCCATGAAGCCTTCCTGCAGGGCACCCAGATGGAGCTGAGAAAGGAGATGGCCCTGCTGCAGAAGAAGATAATGATGGACACGGTGAGTGCTTCAACAAAAAGATTTCACACAGTTTAGACTCGGGATGTTACAAATAGGCTTTCAATGTGAAATGTGAAGTATTCTACATTTTCAAGACAGGTTTGGGTTAGTTATTGAAGCTAGTGCTGGGCGGTATACCAGTTCATACTGAATACCGGTGTTTATTTTTCTTATGATATGAATTTTTAAAATACCGCAATACCGGTGTCATTTAAATAACGTTCGGAACGCGACACTGTTTGAGAGGGGTCTCTTTTCACTATTGCATTGTGGCGAGGACACAGCTGTATGTGTTACTGAGCGTGAAAGTTCTGAAGCTGTAGAACGTGATGACACAGAAGAACTCATCCACAATATCCACCGCCCGCTGCCATCAGCTCCCGCATCTCTCACACACGAGCGTGACTTTAGCACTATATTTAGCAACTTTCAGACCCTTTTAGCGGCTTTTTTCCATAGAATATACAAACTGACAAACCTAGCGACTTTTTTGGATAAACCTTAGCTATGGTTCAGTTGGAAGATGTCTCCAGTGCTGCCCCGCGAGCGCGAGATCTGACTCTCCCGGCGCTGTGTCGCCTCTCTCTGCATCTGTTCTGTGCAGTGAGCGGCAGAGAAGCACCGCATTCAGCTGGCCGTACCGCAGCAGACTCCTCAGTAAATGAGTACAAAACAGTGTTTCCAAGCACCTGCCGCTAACTGACTGTTTGGAATTATAAATATGAGCATAGTTCGTCTGTTAATATTATGCACTTGTTTGTTTGTTTTTTTTTTTTTTAGTTTGTTACTCAGACGCAGGCAGTGCGCTGCATGAGACAAAAAAGTAATATAGCCAAAACCACCGCATAGCCGCTCTTTAGTGTAACGTTAGATGCATGTTGATTTTATCAGATGGTGTCGCGAATATAAATGAGAGTGACTCCTGGTTAACGTGTATTAATGGGTCGTGTTTAGTCACTATTTAGTGTGGAATTTTTCTACAATATTCACTCATCCTGACAGTAAAATAGGGTATTCTAAGTCAATCTACTGCAGTTTTTCCTCTCTCAATCAGTAGAAAATGTGGTTAACACCTGGTCATGCATGAAAAAAATAAATACCGTCATATACCGTGAAACCGGTATAATTTTGAAAAATACCGTGATATAAATTTTTGGTCATACCGCCCAGCACTAATTGGAGCGCATTTAAGAAAAACTGAAGGAATTTCTGTAAATGGTTCTTAAAACAATTTTACACAAATTGCATATTCAGATCAATGTATGAATTGATGTAAGAATGGATTTATGATAATTGCGTGTTTTATTTTTACAGCAACAACAGGAGATGGCCACTGTTCGGAAGTCCCTCCAATCCATGCTGTTCTGAAAACATCTTTGTGTTCTCACGTCAACACTAGAAGACTTAACCTTATGTTATAAAAGGAAGGTTTCTTTTATTAAAAAAGAATGTATTTTTATTTTCTATCAGTTTGTCCATTTTAATCCATAAATGTATAATGATAATATGTAAATAGTTTTATTCCTGTGTCAAGATTAAAGATCCCATAAATTCATTTATCTTTTTTTTTTTTGTGTGTGTTAAGGTATGTTGTTGACAGTTTGGCTGGGACATACCAAAGGACTTTTGTTATTATTATTATTATTATGCATTAATTTAGTTTTTCTTTACTTTTGCTTGCTAGTTAATAGCAGATGGCTTTAGAGGGTGGGATATTCTCAATATAGAGAGCATTTGATTGGACAAAAACCTGTGTAGTGCAAGATGGGTCATCAATATTTTTGATTACTTTTCCCAGAAAAGACAGACTGTATATTTAAAAGAAAAAAAAAAAATAATAATAAGCCTTTAAGTCTGTCTGAGATTTTTTCTTTTAAATTAGCATTTTTATCAGGCTCCTAACATTTCATTAATTTGACTTTAATGGCAAAGAAAAGGTTATTAGTCAGTTATTGAATGCCTTATTTTCAAAAATGTCCAATGATATTTTTATAGGAGCCTGATAAAAATCATTTGAAAGAAAAATCTCAGACGGATTTAGAGGTTTTTGCATCTGAAGACATATATATACATACATACATACATACATATATATATATATATATAGTGACTTTAAAAAACAAAGTATAAATAAAAAACCTTTGACATTAGAAGTAAACAAGGCTGTTCACATGAGAGTAAGTAAAAATATGAAATGTCAGGGTCCTTTAAATGCAAACCGATCCATGTGCCGGAAGTTGCGTAACCGGAAGACAAACCGAAAGTTATATGGCGGTGTTTTCCATTGTGACTTCGCTATTTGCTGATGCGGTATCTAAGCGAAGGTTTTTGATTTTCGTAGTGGTATGTTTCGTAAATATGGTGAGTAAATTTAGCCTATTTCAATTCCACAATAAAAGCACGGAGTTTTTGTAAACTATGACCATTTAGGCGATCTTAATGTAATGTGGCTTGCTAACCGTTTACCAGCGTCTTCGATTAAACGTCGAATCCGACCGATCACAGATCAGTTTCACACCTCAGTACTGCTGTGATCACAAACATACAGGGAGGATCGCGAAAGCCTGTCAGCTAATAACATTAACATTGTTTCACTATCAATAAGATATGAAGTATAAAATATTTACATTTAAAGGGAGCGTAATTATGCAGCCTCACAGTCTTAATGCGTTTAAAGAGGTTGTTATGTATCTTCCTGCATTGTTTTTCCTCTTCCCAGACTCATCTACACACAGTCTGTCAGCTATAGCCAAAGTATATTTTCATTAAGCCATAATCAAAGAGATGGATGACATCCAGGAGAGCTCAGAGCCCGGCAGTGCTCTGTACAGTCCCTGTCTGGCCCCGGACACACCGGATTCCCTGAATAATGCCTGTCTGTTGAATGACAGTGACCCCCTGTTTGAAGACCGTGAACACTTTCATGAATTCTCCTCCACTTTTGTTCCAGAGACCCCTAGGTACCATTTCTTTTGTAAATATTGATATGAATTATTTGTGTTTTTGCTGTGTAGTAGACAATTCATAATAATGAGCAATGACAAGAATCTGTCCTCACTTTACAGCCCCCTGACTCACAGAAGAAAACGTCATTCCCAGAAAGATGGTGACAGAAATGTGGTAAGAGAAAAAGGGCAGAATGCCATAAAATAATACAACTCTATTTCTGTATTATGCATGCAGTATATGCACAGTATGAGAATTTTCTTTGTGCACAGAATACTTGGTTGTCCTGCTACATTTCCTAAAATGTGCAGTATGCAGCAAAGCATACTGTGGAATACTGTTACCCATAATGCAGTGGGCTTGACCTTTTATGTCCAGTGCTTACAAGAAATCTCAAGTATTATGAAATGAAAAACAACAACTTTTATTATATAATATGCCAAAAAACAATTATTTCTAAAATGTAAGAAAATGTTTTAAATTAACAATCAAAAATATGTATTTTGCAATGAAAATCACTAAACAACTATTTTTAAAATATATATATATATATATATATATATACACACATACATACATACATACACACACATATATATATATATATATATATATATATATATATATATATACACACACACACACACACACACACACACACAGGCCTATATATAAACAACTTACCATTTAGCACAATTATTTTACAATTAAAAAAGCAAAATGATCATTTCATGTATTATATAAAAATGCAAAATATCCTTTATTTGTCAAATTGAAAACAAATTACAATTAAAAATGCAAAAGAACAAATTTATATGTTATGTAAAATACAAAACAACCATTTATTTATAACATTTAGCAACATTATTTTACAATTAAAGATGCAAAATACTCATTTTATGTTTTAAAACATAATTAAATGTTTATTAATGAAATATTTTACATTTAAAAAGGCAAAATAACAATTTTATTATATATATATGCAAAATAACCATTTGTGTTATTATTTTGTTGCATTATTTTATTCCTAATTATACATGTAATATGTAAACAATGTAATGACTGCAGTCTGAAATTATGTAATTAGTAGTACATAATACTGCAGTATACTATTTTTTTTTTTTAAAATTAGTAAACAGTATGCTAACTACACTCCGTAGTATGCCAATTTTAGAAGATATTCAGTCTTTTTGGAATTGTATTCATAAATGTTTTTATGCTTGGTTTAGGCAACATCATCCTGTACAGATGGAAGAAAATGGGAAAGACATGAACACATTCCAGATTACCCTAGCACCACTCCAAGCTCCCAGAGAACAATGAAACGGCGCAGGCTGGAGGACTCAAATGCAAGCATGCTGTGTGCACACTCTACTGTTACACCCGGAGCAAACGGATTTGTAATGGCCTCGTCTCTTTTACCCTCTGATTTTACATGGTTGGAGTCTCCACGTCCAACAATCTCCTCTGCTTCTCATGTTTCTTCATGTTCCAAGCCCTCGTCCTCAGCTGGGTCTTCCACGTCTGCACTGGATCAAACTGGTGATCCAGCATATTTAAATGAGCTGCTAGTAATGGGTCACACCTCGAAGCAAAAGACACTAAACACCAGCAATGGAAGGGAACAGAGGTCCAAAAAGACCATCTATAGCAAGACCAAATCTAAAGCCTCTAAAAGTACATCAGCACACTCTTCTTTACATGCAATAGAGCATGAAGCTTCACTGCTGGATGCAGGTATGTATAACCAGAATCCACGTGTTTATAGAAATAGTTAATGAAAATGTACTCACCCTCAGACCAGCCAAAATCTAGATGAGTTTGTTCATCTGAACAGATTTGGAGAAATTTAGCATTACATCACTTGCTAACCAATGGATCCTCTGCAGTGAATGGGTGCCGTCAGAATGAGAGTCCAAACAGCTAATTAAAACATCACAGTAATCCATCTTGTAAAGTGAAAATCTGCATATTTGTAATAAACAAATCCATCATTAAGGTTTTAACTTTAAACCGTCATTTACGACTAACCGCTATCGATAAAATTTCTCCAAATCTGTTCTGATGAAGAAACAAGCTCATCTGCATCTTGGATGGCCTGAGAGTGAGTACATTTTTGGGTGAACTATGTCTTTAAATGTCAGAAGGATATTGCTCAATGTTTTTTCTATAATTTATTTTTTTTTTTTTTTGCTTTATTTTTTTTTTATAGCAAAGAGAATGCAAGAACCAGCAAGTTCACTTGTATGTCCGATACCAGAAAATATTGTCATCATAGAGGATGACGCTGATGATGTTGCGGTGGTCCGCTCCGTTCAGATGGCTGAGGATGAAGCGTATGCCAGAAGCCTTCAGGTTTGAAGCTTCGCTCTCCTGATCCTTATCGAGAAACAATAGAGAAGTGACTAAATCTGACATTCTGGTGTTTGCAGGAACAGTTTGATATGGAGGAGCGGCAGAGACTACAGAGCAGATCGCCAAGCAGAAACAACCACAACCACATGGTCAGTTTGGGGTTTTGCTTTATTCGCATTGCTGTTTTTCTTTGGAGCACTGAATGATGGTGCTGTGATCATACTCAAACAAAAATTGATGGTTTCTTGCAGGTTGATCCGTATGTTGGCTTGGGCTGGATTTCTCCTTGGGCCTCAATGATCAACTCTGCATCTTTCTCACACGGACCCTCTGAGCTTTCAGAGCTGCAGCAGGTCATCTTTGGAGAGCAACCCCGTAAGTCACCATAAATGAGCCAATCTCTGGCTTGATGATTTCTTTTGAATTAAAGCAGGTTTTTAAAAAAAAAAAAAAAAAAAAAAAAAATCATATTAAAATAATTATTAGCCATTTTTGAAAGACCAAGGAGAGGGGGTGGTGATGGTGAAACATCCAATCATTTGGTATCTCTGAAAAGCCCTGAATGTGCTCTGTACAACTGACGTGTAACGTCTCAGAGAAATCGCTAAAACATAATGTCCTCTACAGAGGACCAAACGCTGGTAGTCACGAGGATATTGTTATATAATAAAAAAAAAAGTCTTTTATGCTCATCAAGACTATATATTTAATCAAAAACTATAATATTGTGAAATATTAAAATATAATTTATAATAATTTATAATTCTATAATTTATATTCTTATAAATTGTAATAATATGTAAATAATTCCTGTGATGGCAAAGCTGAATTTTCAGCAGCCATTACTCCAGTCTTCAGTGTCAGATGAGCCTTCAAGAAACATGTCTTATTATTAATATTAAAAACAGTTCTGCTGCTCATTATTCTTGTGAAAACTGTGAAATTTTTTTTTCTGGATTCTCGGCATAAAAGAAAGGTTTTTATTTTTTTATTTTTTTTTTATAAAAATCCTTTCTAACTATATAAAAGTCTTTGTCACTTTTGCGTCCTTGCTTGAATAATAGTATTAATTATTTAAAAAAAAAAAAATCTTATCTAATACAAACCTATACTACATTCAAAATAATTTAAAAAAAAAGTATTATATGTGTGTGTGTATATATATATATATATATATATATATATATATATATATATATATATATATATATATATATATATATATATATATATATATATATATACATACAAACACACACACACACACATTACATTATTTTTATTTTTACTTTTGATTGGACAGACAGACAACAGGGCCGCCGTCAAACCGGCAGAACTCGTAATTCCCGTCGCAGACAAGCTTCTCACTTGCAGATGGACTTGTTTGATGACAGCCAGGGAAATAATTATGAGGTTTGGATTATGCTAATTCACAGAAATCAAATTCTTGTCTACAATTATAAAATCTTATCTTATGTCTGATTTTATTCGTTGCTTTGTCAGGCTCTCTTAGCGTTCGAGGAGCAACAAGGTGCTGTAGTAGCCAAGAACACTTTGACAAAGGCCGAGATCGAACGGCTGCCCATAAAAACGTACGATCCCACACACAGCGCAGGAAAGACAGAGTAAGTCAGAACTGGATGCAGCAAAAGAGATTTCCCATAATGCAATAGTTTAATCATACTCTCTTTACAGTTGCCAGATCTGTTTCAGTGAATACAAAGCGGGTGAACGACTCAGGATCCTTCCATGTCTTCATGATTACCACGTCAAATGCATCGACCGCTGGCTAAAGGTCTCGCTTGTTTTAACAACATAATTCCATAATTCACAGTTGCTTTTTACTAATCATTTTCTGCATTTGTTACAGGAGAACGCCACATGTCCCATTTGCAGAGCGGATATATCAGAGTGTGGTGCTTTTTCTTGAGCGCACAACTTCAGGACTCGGTATCTACCTCACAGCTGGTTATGTTACCCCATTTGACTTTTACTTTGAGTGTTATTAAATCCTTTTTAAATGCAAAATATTGTCTGATGTTTGAACCAGCATAAAGCACTGCCAAGCACTGTTTTATTTAGAAAGATCCTTCTAAAATATATCAGACACGACTATATCACACCAGTGGCAGCAAACCTGTTAGCAATAGCTGAACTTGAATTTTTGATTTTCAGATAAAATCGCTTTATATATATATATATATATATATATATATATATATTAATAAAAAAAATTTTTTTATTTTTTCCATAATATCAAGCAGTGTGTAGCAAGTGATTTTATTCACTCTGTTTCATAATATCGCTTCTTCAAGGCTCTGTATTTCCGGAGGTAATAGAGCGCCTCGAGCTCTTTCACCACAAATTCTCCTCGGCTGATGAGCTCTTTGATCTTCTCAGGGTCGCTCACATCTTTATTCTTGGCAAACGCAGCCCTCAGTCTGTCTCTGAAATAGTCGGCTCCTTTCGGATACTCCCGTCCAAGAAACAGCAACTTCAAGCAGAAGAATCAGAAGAGTAGACAGGATTATGGATGTCTAATGCCTGGAGTCAGATGTGTGCAGAATGTTTTTTTCCCCCTCCATACTTTAATGTTTATCCTCTTAATATAAATGAAATTTCTAGACTACATAATGATAAGCTTTAAGATGTATTACTGAAAAACAAAAATACAAACTTTGTTTTTCTACTTACTGGACGCAATGAAAACAATCAGGAGTATAACTTCTGTTGTCATCAAATACACAAAGTCAAAATAAAAATCCTCAACTGTTTAACTGAAAAAGTCAATACGCTAGCCGGTTATAAATGCTATGTAATTGCTATTACATAGACGTAAACATATAATAAAATAAGTCTTCCAGGTAAAACCAAACTAAACGCAAACATCTTATGCCATGGTTGTGGTAAAACAGAAAGAAAACAAAACACAGCTACACATGAATGCAGAAATAATTTATTTAGGCCAGTCCATAGGAAGACACCTTATATCGCGGATTAGGAGCACAGTGTACAGAGAGTTAGTCATTTGCTTTTTGTTGCCAAATGTGCTGCCAAGAACATATGAAACTGATTCAAAATATCATGTATTAAAGCACTCGCATTCAAATAATCTCCAATACACACCTTTTGAAGCTGCAAAATACATAAATCTACCTACTCTTACACATCACCAGTGTCCTTTCATTTTTGGCATGTGGTTTGCAAAAATAATCTGGACAACAAAGGAGCACAATCCATAGTGGCAAAATTCACACTGAGATGTTTCTTCACTCTACAACATTCACGCATTACACATCCTAAGTGCCAATGCATGCGACTTTTCTGTAAACTAGTTAGGATATACAAAACACGCCTTGGGAAAAAAATACAAAGTGTGTTCTCTTCTTTGCTATTTGATTTTAAGGCATAGAAATCTTACAAAAACACTCTTTATAACCTGAAACAGATACAAAAGTGTGCCAATATGACAAATGGAGAAGCAGACAGTGAGCGGTGGTCTGCAGAGTGAAGGCACTAGTAGAAACATGAGCTTCTCTCGGTCCTCTCTGATTCCGGGCAGTATTCCCGGACTGACATAATGGGAGATGCGTGTCTATGGATGTCTTTAATAATTGGCTCGCAGTCGTTTGTTTTCCTCTCTCAGTCTTTCTATCTCCTCAATGAGGGAGTCGTTCACGGAGTATTTCTCAATCAGACCGTGGATTTCATTCTGGAAAAGATGAGTGGCATGATTAAAGGGGCGTAATGATTTTTTTGTTTTTGTTTGCTTGATTATGGATTAATTTGGTCTGTAAAAGAGACAAATATACCAGCTGAATATAGAACTGTCGAACCATCTCCACCTGTAGATTGATTATGTCTCTATGACAAGTGTCCCTGAGGAAACAACAAAAACAGTCATTAATGACTAAATGACTCCAAAGATTATCTAAATATGAATATATGGTTTAATCAGTAAAAATATTATGTGTGTGTACATATATATGTATACACACACAATATAGTGTTATTTGAGCTTTATTGAGATAATACTGTAGATTTCATTAGTGATTTAAATTAGTTATTTTTACATTTTTTACATTTTTATTTTAAATTTTTTAAGTTTTAATTTTTGTTTTCATCATCTTTTTTGTCTTTTAGTGTTTACTAATTTTTTTCAGTTTTAGTTTAAGTTAAACTAAATGAAAACAAGAAATAATTCCTTGACATCTAACTGAAATACAATCATTTTTTTACATGTTTTTTATTATTATATATTTTT
This sequence comes from Spinibarbus caldwelli, assembly GCA_039654775.1. Lineage (NCBI taxonomy): Eukaryota > Metazoa > Chordata > Actinopteri > Cypriniformes > Cyprinidae > Spinibarbus > Spinibarbus caldwelli. Next base: position 14,112,119 of record CM077264.1, on the reverse strand, counting down.
TTTTGTTAACTATAATAACCCTTATATATACTACTGTTTAATAGTTTTGGGTCAGTAAAATTTTTTTTTTTTTTTTTTTTTTTTAATAAATTACTAGTTGTATTCAGCAAGGAAGCATTAAATTGATCAAAAATGACATTTATCTTACAAAAGATTTCGATTTCAAATTGCTGTTCTTTTGAATTTCTATTTATTAAATAATAAAGAAAAGCAGCATAACTGTTTCAACACTGATAATAATACAAAATGTTTCTTGAGCATCAAATCAGTATATTAGAATGATTCCTGAATGATCATGTGACACTGAAGATTGGAGTAATGATGCTGAAAATTCAGCTTTGCATCACAGGAATAAATTACATTTTAGGATATATAAAAATTGAAAACAGTCGTTTTAAATTTAAATCAGTGATCTCTAGATTACTCTCAATCGGTGTTAACTCACCTGAAGTCCTCCAGTGCCTCATGGATCATATTACGGACAAAGTTCATCTGAATGGAGGTTAGTGGAGCTCCACGGCCCTCGGCTCCAGTTTCGACTGCCGGCGCTGGAGCTTTAGATCAAAACATCCATCACTCACTGTGTCCCATTTAAGCGACTTATAATCTAATCGTGGCCCATTCAAACAAACCTGGTGCAGCTGCAGGAGGAGCTCCGCTGACCGGCGAATCATAGGTGAGCTGGGTGGGCAGATCTCTCCTCTGACCGGGCTCAGGGGTGTTGTACGTGTTCACAGACTGAACACGTGTGCTCTGAGCAGAAGGGGGTGTGCTTGTGACATCATACTCCTGACGGAGGCCGTTATTCTTCTCCACCTGTCGATAATCCAGATTAAAAAAAAAATGAAATCTATAAATGCAAAAACATATCGGATTATAAATAAAGCGACCTTGTTTAGACCTTGTTGCCATTCTGTGCATCAGTCTGTTGCGGTGGGGTAGTGATGGACTCCTCCTCTTTGATTGGTGGAGGAGTCTGGACCACAGACGGACTGTAGCAGCGACTGCCTGGAGTGCCCAATGGGGTCTTCCTCTGGGACGGCCCACCAGGGATATGAGGTAGGTATTCAAAGTCTAGTAACACAGGAAATGCTAATGTTGGTAAAAGTAAATGAAACCTTGTTTTGTTTTTCTTATTACGCTCATTACTGTTGATTAAAATGCAGTTTGTACAAACTTGCCTTTTTTTCCACTTGATACATCACTCAGTCTTTGCCCTTTGTAATCTAAAGAGATAATTAACAAACAATTAGTGTGTAGATAGATAGATAATTTATATTATAAATATATTTAATATATAAAAATAACATTTTTCTGAAACGTTTCATATATAGAACATAAATACTTCTGCTCCAAATAAATGCTGTTCTTTTGAAGGGTCGTGGAAAATAGGTATCATGATTTTCACAAAAATATTACTCAGCACAACTGATTTCAACACTGATTATAATATGATCATGTTTCTTGAGCAGCAAATCAGCAAATTAGAATGAATTCTGAAGGATCATGTGACACTGAAGACTGAAGTAATGATGCTGAAAATTCAATTTTGATCACAGGAATAAATTATTTTTTTATATATATATATATATATATATTCAAACAGAAAACAGTTATTTTAAATTATAATATTTCACAATATTACTGTTTTACTGTATTTTTAATCAAATAAATGCAGCCTTGGTGAGCATAAGAGACTTCAGAAACATTAAAAAATCCAAACTTTGGAAGAGTAGTGTACGTATAGTACATGTAGAGGGCAAAACTGTGAAAGAGCGGTTGGAAAAGTTTCCTCACCGTCTCGTACAGGTGAAAAGATGTCCAAGCTGTTTCGGCCAACTCTGAAGCGGTCTGTGGTGTGCTGGCCTTCCCCTTCCCTCGAGAATACATCTATACTGCCTCCTAAAAACAAGAGAGGAATGCCAAGCAAACATTTAGCCATGTAATTAATATGCAACAATCATAATCTCTTGAACTCTGCCATTTATTGAACATAACGGAGCATAATAAAACACTCACCATTTCTTGAAGTTGGAGTATCACCAAAACCATGTGTTTTGAAACCTGAAGAGAGGATGGAAAAGCCCAGAAAGGGACCATAAAAATGAGAAGACAGATGACGATAAAGAAAAAAAAGGGCAATACAGTGATAAAAATGCAAAAGAAGCAACATCAGGGATTTTACCATCATTAAGAGGGGAGAAAATATCCAAGTTTAGGCTGTTCCGACCGATGTTGCTAAATTTCTCCATATTCGGCAGCTGGTCTTGGCTGTGCTGACCCTCCGCCTCACGGGTGAACACCTCGCCAGCAGTACCTACAAAAACAAAACATTCACTACCCATAAACCCATTACAAAAGCAAAAACAGCTTTAAATGCTAACCGAGCTAACCAAATATGACTGAATAAGGAATAAAACATTTTATAGCTATAAAAAGGAAGGAGGACCTGTGACTTGGGCTTGTCCATCACCAGGAAATTCAGAGCCAGGCACACTGGGTGGGACTGTAGATGTTGGAGTGGAGGGTCCCGTCTGCTGACCGCCCAGTTTTACTGAGATCCTCTTATTTGATTGAGAAGACTTGCTGGATGTTTTAGTGGACTGTGGAAACAAATTGGTTTTTAAAATCAACTATAACCAGAGTCTGTTTCAATAATCTTGAATGGTTGAATATAGGGGCAACATTTTTAAAATCATCAGATGTTACAAAAATTGTAAAAAATAAAATAAAATAAATAAAAGTCATAATATAAAAAATAATAATAATAAAATAAATAAGAATCACAATACATAAAAATTTAAGTACATTTATTCAATTATTTCATATAAAATGCATGTTATTGCATCTTTAATAATAATTTAAATAATGAATTATTCCTAGAACCTATTTTTAAAACTATATCAGACATTATATCAATTATAAACAAGTGAAATAAAAATATTAATAATTAAAAAATTAATAGAAATTAGAATAATTAAATATTAAAATATGAAATAATATTACACTAATTAAAATACTACATTAAATTAATTCAAAGTAATTAAATAAAATAAATTTTATATAAAACGCACTGCATGTTACCAATCAATCAATCAAAATATATTCTCAATCTGAGCATTTTCAATAATTAACAATTCCTAGAATAGATTTTTTAACAATAAGTAAATAAATACATCGAATTTAAGAAAATAATACAACTTAAAATTAAAAGAAATCAATTGAAATATAATTAATTAAAACTAATGAAATGACATTTCTAATTTCATATAAATAGTTGTTACATGCTTTAATCAATTAAAATATATTCTCAATCTGAACAATTTGCAGAATTTCCAAGCTATGTCAGGAGTTACCAAAAATAAAATAAACAACATTAACAATTAAATAAACAAATGTTTGCATGATTTTTTTTTATCCCCACATTTTGAGTGAGTCAGTTTAACAAAAAACACTACCTCACATGAAACCGAGGGTGGTTCTGTAGAAATGTGTTTATGTACAAACAACACAGACAGCTGTACCTTTAACTTGGAGGTGGAGTTCTGGAAACGAATGCAGGTCACTGAAGTCTTGTGAGCTGTGGTGGTTTTGACCGGTGCGCTGAGGTTCCTCAAATCGTACATATAAATTCTGCCCTGCGTTGAGCCCACAACCAGTCCAGCTCCATCTGGAGTAAAATCAATGGCTGTGAGTGGAGACTCCACCTGCTTATTACGAAACACCCTGTGGGGACAAACACACACATTAAACTGATTTAAAAAAACGCTTCGAAATCAAACTCCAGTGTCCAAACTGCATATTAAATCTGATGTTTTCTCTTACATTTTGCTGGAGGTGTCATAACAGACAATCTTCTTATCAAGGCCCACAGTGATGAAGAGCAAATCATTGGCCGGAGAGAAGGCCAGCCCTGAACACGGGGCTTTGTGTGTCCCCTCGAACAAATGCAGCTCCTTTTGAGTGTTAGCATCCCAGAGAGCCACAGAGCCACTGTCAGACACCGTGCCCAGCAGAGACCTCTTCACCAGCGAGTACCTCAGATCATGGATGGGCTGAAGAGACATCACATGTTGTATTTTATATTAGGGCGACCTGATTCATCAAAATGAAACAAAGTCTCTGTGCAGTTTTCCACCAAAATAAAATCTAGATGGCTGAACATTTAAAAATGAAGAAATTAAGACAGTTGTACTGTAAAATAAAGTATTTTTTTCTCAAATACTCAATTTCTTTATTTTACAGTGAAATATTACAATAGTGATATTTCTAATTTATACAAAACTGAAATGTGGGCCATTAAAATATATAGTTTAGTTTAGTTCACTCACTATATTTTGTAAGGCTAAAAATCTCAAACTCACCACATTTGGCCCATGACCGAAGGGTTTGCTGGACAGGTTGGTTGTGATACTGTGGAGGATGATTTCTCCACTAGTGGAGCCAGATGCTATGTAGCTATCTCCTCCATTAAAAGACACACATGTCACTTCCTCCTTGTGGTCCTACACAGAAAGAGACATTGATTAGCTTGCGGCTGTTTTGGGACATTTTTGTGGTTGTATTTTAGCTTCAAAGAAGAACATATTTCCAACAAACTTCCCACTGAATGTCCTTTGAAACTGTCAAATAAGCAATCTACATACATAAAAATGATTTTTAACCGTGTGCTACCTTAAGGCTTCGGTGCAACCTTTTTGTCTTTAGGTCCCAGATATTAACCGTGTTATCCAGTCCTCCGCTGACCAGGAACTGTGACGTGGAGTTCAGACTGACACGGGTTTGCTTTTTCTACAAACAAAAGTCCATTATAAGACATACGTGACCTAGATATATTTAGATAGGATAGAAGATATCAAGGTCCTCAGCTCACCCCTTCACCCAGCTCCATCACAGGAACTGGAGATGACTTGAGACTGGACACCACCAGCTTGTCTCCTATACTGCTGGCACTGACCAGATACTGATCTGAACACTGTCAAGGCAAACACCTACAATAATAAATCAATTAAATCTGCGGTCCCACTTTATATTAGGTGGCCTTAACCACTACGTACTTACATTTAAATTAATCTTTTGATATAATGCACTTATTGTGTACATTTATGTTGTTACATTGTACTTATATTTAAAAAATATGTAATTACATGTACTATGTAATTACTGCATGTAATTACATCTGTAATTAATTTCTATAATTTCATTTATAGTTACACTGTTGATCCTTTACACCTTACAAATACAATAGGGGCAGTCATAGCCTAATGGTTAGAGAGTCAGACTTGTAACCCGAAGGTTGCGGGTTCGAGTCTCAGGTCTGGCAGGGATTGTAGGTGGGAGGAGTGAATACCAGCGCTCTCCTCCACCTTCAATACCACGAGTTCACGACTGAGGTGAGACCCTTGAGCAAGGCACCGAACCCCCAATTGCTCCCCGGGCCACACTTCACTTACATTGTACTTATCTTGTGACGTAAGTACATTGTAGTTAAGACCACCGAATATAAAGTGGGCCTAAATCCGCTATAATTAATGTAAATAAATATGCACCATGTTTATCCAACTCAGGGGGTTTCCATCTTTTAGATGCCATGGACCCCTAAATATAATGTGAGGGACCCCATCCTAAAATTTAAAAGGCAGCTTTATATTTTCATGTATAAAGACAATTTAAAATAAATTAAATTGGTATACTACGCAAATTGAAAATATTATTTGAAAAATATTTAGTTTCTATTAAGTAACATTAAGTTTTCTTTTCTATTCACTATAATACTATGTCTTTTTTATTTAGTATTTCTTTTAATCATATAAATGTATTTGTTTAAATCTAATGATCTATTTATTTCGATCTAATTTTATTCATTTACTTTTTTAAACAATTACATTAATACAATTTTATTATTTTAATATAATATGTAATATAATTCTTATATATAATTGTTTTGTTTTTTTTTACATTATTATTACATTTTATCATTACTTTTCTCCAGAGTCAGAGAAATTGCACACTTCGCTTTGTTTTTTATCTCTTCTATAAGATGAAATACACACATTATAAAGTCATATGTATATGTATATCATATATATGCTACTGGCATCCCTGTGAGACAGGTGAAAGATGCTCAGAGTCCTAATGGAAATGGTTTAGAGCAGTGGTTTTCAATCCTGTTCCTCGGGACCCACTGCTCTGCACGTTTTGCATGTCTCCCTTATCTGACACACTCATTTGAGTTCATGGAGCTCTTTCCTAATGAGCTGATGATCTGAATCAGGTATGTAAATTAGGGAGACATGCAAAATGTGCAGAGCTGTGGGTCCCCAGGAACAAGTTTGAAAACCACTGGTTTAGAGTGATTTGACAGTGCTAGAGGATACTGCTGCTGCTCCAGCACACTTGAGCCACTGGATGCGTGGCACTGTGAGGGTTGAACTGCTCCAGCACAGTCATGGAGGTCGAGTCCCAGATCTTCAGACAGTCACCTGACGACACCAGCCGAGTGACGTCCTCCATAGCAACGGCTGCCAGGAGACAAAAGATGGACAGCTGTCAGGCGCGCGACCCTCTGTTTTCCACTATTGACAAGAATCCTGAATGCTTGTACAGGAATAACAGTTACAAAGAATCGTATAATATTGCACTTTAAAGCATTATTATGTCACTTTTATGATTAGCAATTAATGAATCATTTTGTATAGCCACCAATTTATATTTACATGGTGTTATTCGTAGTCTGAATTATTATTTACAGTCTGAATTATGCCTTTACAACTTTTAAAATATCCTTAGTGACTTGGACTAAGTTACATGCAAGTTAGCCAACAAGCAATGCAGCTAATTCATACAATCTTCTTTAACTTTAGAGTATAATCAAATTATGTTACATAAAAGCTACTTTAACCGCTAATTCTGATCAATAACATTTGGAATAAATCCGTAACCCTCGTTTAAAGACTTTTACACTCTAATTCGCACTTATTTGTTGCTGTTCGTGATGTTATGCTAATAGTTTCTGCATTCATCAGCTGATTAGCAACAGCTAGCTACTTACCCTTGGTTTAGACTGTAAACGTGCGGAAAAACTGAAGGATATGCTGGTAAAAGAAAAACAAAATTCACTATACATCCACGCTGGTTGAATAAATGAGTCCGTTTACTTGAAAGTAAAACTTTGTCACATCAATAAAGTTTGAACATCCGTAGCTCCAGTCAGGAACCGCCACTACGGCGCGCCGCTGCGCTCAAAAACAGGAAGCGTTCGGAATTACAGCAACGCCAGTGTGGAGGGCAAATACAAGTCATTGCGTTTATGTGTCAAAGTTTGCATTAATAAACACGCCTGAGAAGGAATATGCGTTCAAATGCGTTTATAATGCTGTTAAATTCAAGTAAACAAAAGGTATTTTGCAATAAGATCAACAGAACACTGGCTAGAAGATTCTTAATGCAGTGCACGTTCAGATTTTTTTTTTTAAGGAAAGACAAAGAAAAACAAACAAAATTGAGAAGTAATTTAATGTTTTTGAGTGCCATTAAAAAAAAGATAAATAACTAATTAGTGTATGACCATATTGCCTTAAAATTATCATGGGACCCTAGACCACAAAACCAGTCATAAGGGTCAATTTTTTGAAATTGAGATTTATACATAATCTGAAATCTGAATAAATTGTTAGGATATGATGATATTTTGCTGAGATACAACTATTTGAAAATCTGGAATCTGAGGGTGCAAAAAAATAAAATAATAATCTAAATATCGAGAAAATCGCCTTTAAAGTTGTCCAAATGAAGTTCTTAGCAATGCATGTTACTAATCAAAAAATAAGTGTTCATATATTTATGGTATGTACAAAATATCTTCATGGAACATGATCTACACTTAATATCCTAATGATTTTTGGCAGAAAAGAAAAATCGATCATTTTGACCCATACAATGTATTGTTGGCTATTGCTACAAATATACCTGTGCTACTTAAGACTGGTTTTGTGGTCCAGAGTCACACATACATTCATAGTGGACATATAACATAAAGGATACTTAAGATTTTAATGTAGCAGCATATTTATTTAACATTGTAAGATTCATAAAAAAATAATCAGATAAGGAATACTAGGCAGGATACATGGTTTTGCATAGTGATAATAGATAAATATACAGCAAGGGCTCAGAAGTGCTTCACATATTAACCTTTATCAAATTAACAAAGTTTCAGAATCTCCAAAAACTGGCACAGTTCATGTTGTCCAGCTGCAGGGCCTTCCCGCCGTCACTGTGGCAGAGGTACAAGGACTTTGACGTAGTTCGTGGGAAATAAGCCAGCCTCCCCTCTGATCATACCCTCATACCAGTTCTCATCGATCTGGCTGGTCAGAATGATCACGTCGCCCTCCTTAAAAGCCAACTCTCCCTGGTTTTCTGGCTGGAAACTGTAAAGTGCCTGACAGCAAGGCTGATCCAAGGAGGGGCTGCTATCACCTAACACACAAGAAGAAAAATACATTTTATTTATACAGCTTTTTTCCAAGGTTAAGGTCACTTTTAAGCAAAAAAAAAAAAAAAAAAAAAAAAAAAAAAAAAAACTTACTGTTGCTGGTTGGCTTGTCTGTTGTTTGAGCTTTAATGGTGACAGGAGAGTGAACCACAACCGGTGCATCTGGTGAAGAAAGATTGAAAGGCTTCAGTAGCAAAGCAAGCTGGGGTACTTCCAGCTACCTTATAAAATAGTTGAGAGTTTGTGCATCACATTTAAAATGACTTACATTTTTCACTCAAAGCTTCAGTAACCTCAGTATCTGTAGTGCATAATACAGCATTTCAGCTAGTAAAGAATTCAGAAACTCTTTGTAAACAGTTTCTGTTTAATGTAATCAAATGACTTAATATCACATCTGATGACTGACCGGATGAGCATGTGGAAAATCCATAAATATCCGTGTAGCACATTGTGCTCGCAACTGATTTAGATGCAAATTCCCTTTTGGGTTGATTGCTTGCGTCTGTTATCCTGTATAGAGTGAAAAATAAACGGGCACGTTAAATGAAACCAAGGTTAGTATAGAAAATAAGTACAGCTGAAATCATGGTTCTAACCTGCTCTGCAAACTACTCCTGAGATTTTCTAGAATCTGGTGTGACTGGTGGTGGTAGTCCATTACTGCTTCTAAAAGCCCTGAGAGGTGTTGCATCCGTTGTACCTAAAACAAAAATGTCAAACAATTTGTTTATGTCTGGAAAAAAATGTAAACTAATAAGCAAAAAAACATAATAAAATTATATATATGAATATACACACTAACTTACATCTCTCTCTAGCAGATTAAACATACTTCTCTCGGCCAGGTCTTTGGATTCTTCAAACTTTTCGAATGCTTTCTTAATTTCGGAGTCTGCAATCTTTCCTTTCCGTCTTTTCTTGTAATCAAAATCTAGACGGCGACCTTCAAGTTTTCTCAGATGATACTGATAACCAGAAATAGAAGAAAAGCTATGTCTTCATTCACAACAAAATGCATGCTATTTTCACTTTAAATGCTCAGAATACATTTAAAATCCTACAATCACAACATTACCCTAATGATTACACGCTGAGGATTAAATGCATCTACAAAATGTCAGATAATCTGAACATTAGTAAATCTGGTTTTATGAACAAAATTACATTGCCGTTCAAAAGTTTGGGATCAGTAAGATTTTTAATGTTTTTTAGAGAAGTTTCTTATGCTCAAGGCTGTATCTAGTTGTTCAATAATACAAAAAAAAATGTAATTTTGTGAAATGTTATTGCAAACATAACAGATTTCTATTTTAATATACTTTAAAATATAATTTATACCTGTGAATCAAAGCTGAATTTTTAGCATCAGTCTTTAATGTCACATAATTCTTCAGATTCAAATATGCTGATTTATAATCTATGTTGGAAACAGTTGTACTGCTTAATATTTTTTGTGACCTGTGATACTTTCTTCAGGATTCTTTGATAAATACAAAGTTAAAAAGAACAGAGTTTATTCAGTGTTACAATATACACTAATTTTCAAAAGTTTGGGGTCAGTAAATTTTTCTTTTTTTTTTTTTAAAGAAATTAATACTTATATTCAGCAAGGGTTTATTAAATGGATAAAAAGCGATAGTAAAGACTTATACTGTAAGAAAAGATTTCTATTTTGAATAAATGCTGTTCTTTTTAACTTTTTATTCATCAAAGAATCAAAGAAAAAAAATCATAGATTCCAAAAAAATATATATTAAGCAGCACAATAGTTTCAACTCTGATAATAAATCAGCATATTAGAATGATTTCTGAAGAATCATGTGACACTGAAGTAATGGCTGATGAAAATTCAGCACCTCATCACAGAAATAAATTATATTTTAAAGTATATTAAAATAGGAAACCAATATTAGAAATTGCAATCATATTTCACAACATTACTGTTTTTTTTCTGTATTTTTGACCAAATAAATAAAGCCTTGATGAGCATAAGAGACTCCATTAAAAAAACATAAAAAAATCTTACTGATTCCAAACTTTTGAACGGCAGTGTATATCAACCCCGTTTACAACATACAGACTGACCGCAATTTCCTTCAGCTCTTTGTGCTGCAGGGACTGCAGAGGATCAATGAAGGTTCGTTTCACTCGGACATCCATGCAGTCTTTTGCCTGGGCTACTTGTTTCAACGCCTCTCCCATTTCAAGCAGAGCAAAACCTACAATTGTTGCAAAACTCAAAACTGGTATTTTTTTTAAAGCTGTAAAAAGTACTCATTGTGTTTCATTTGTCTTAAACATACCAAAACCAGACTCAGCTCCAAGCTCATTGCCATAGCGCAGCATGCAATCTCCCAGAATGCCCTCTGTCTGAGGATATCCCACAGACTTCACCTGCCCACGGATTTTGGACACTGTACTGAGCATGCTGAGCTTTGCTCTGTATGCTTGAAGAACAAAAAAGAAAAAGAGAATCAATGAAATATAACAACTACAAATTAAATATTGTAACAAATATTATAATATATCTTAGATAATACACAATTATAATAAATAGCATATATTGTATATCTTACAATAAGTAAATATTATTAAATATAATACCTGGGTTTGGCTGAAGATATCCTATAGTTTTTGGAACAAGGTCGAGAATCAGTTTGTGGGTAATATCAGTTTTCTACAATAAAACAATCAATAAAAAAGAAAAACAAAAAAGACTTTTTGATGCATTGAGATCTTTTAAATGTCTAATCTTTTTTCTTTATTTGGCTGAGATTGATATTCATACCCTCTCCATGTTGAGGAATTCCTCATCCAGTTTTGTTCCCTCAACTCCATTGATCTTTTCCTTTAATAACTGTAAGGATAATCAAAGAGGAAAAAAATAATATCACTTATTGTTGAGCGGGCTTGACAAAAAAAGTTTATGCAATAAGTTGATCTGATTCAATATACAGTTCAGATGAACATTTGACTATTTTGACAAATTATATTCTTCATAAGATATACAATATTAAGGGCAATACAGAAAGTGATCATAATGACCTTAATTGTTTAATTGAAATCTTACACAATATGATAATGAGTTACTGATCCAATCACAACACAATACAATGTCTACAACATTTCCAAACAAAACCCAGAAATCCACAAGCCTTGTCATTTTTAACACATTGTGATGACCGAGCATCTGTTTCCTGTGGTTCATAAGCCAAACTGTTTATGAAGGTCAGTCTTTTGGCCAATGCGTCCAAAACACTAAGAGGATTCAGACCGCCATGAATGAATTGAAAGAATGTGACCCTGGAAACTTTTTAATATACATACTTTGGTGGCTTGGGGACCTAGAAACTTTCACTAATACAAAACCACCAGGAGTCAATGACCAGGTTTTATTATAAATTCCAGGAGATTTTATTATCCACAATAAACTTGATATGAAGAAAAACAATAGCAGATAGTAAGTGGACTTTGGATCCAAGAAACAGGCAACACCCATGTTTCCCATGTTCATGTGTCTCACATAGTTTTCATTTTAGCACAATCAGCCTTCAAACCTCTGCAGTAACTCAACACTTATTCAGAAACACAAGGTGAGAAGGACATGTCTGATTACATAATTTGGGTGCTGAGAAGCACAGCTCTAGTGTGGATCTACAGCACTTAAACCTTTACTTTTTAAACAGGAACAAAACAATTTACACATACAATGCCCTGTATTTTTTTTAGCTTAGCAATTCATCATTAACTGGGCCACCATATCAGGTCACACATGGTTGGCTGCAGTTGCTCTAGATCTGGCGAACAGAGAAAGATTGCAATGAAGAGAGGAAAAGTCTGATTAATACCCGAGAATCGGTTCTTTTGAACACATCGTTTCAAAGAATCGGTTCAAAGAAACAGATTCGGTGATTCTTTACGTAGTGAGGTAATTGCGTCATCGCGTGATTCATGTCAGGGCACATATCGCTAACATTTGAAAGATATAATTTTAAGGGTGTTGCAATTTAAAATATGTCCTAGTTTGTTGCTGCCATTCAATTTAGTTAATTTACAACGGAAATATAATTTACTTTATAGTTTATATAATAGTAAATGTTACATCTCTGAAAACGTTTTGTATTTTTTAATAAATGCACCTCTTTAAAACCAGCTGTTTTGTATGTGTCAAGTAGTAAACAAAAATATTTTGTACATTTTATCTCTTCTCGATACAGGTTCAATGAATCGATGAGTTGTTCACTTGAGAACCACCCGGATCGATTCACCATTTGGTTCAACTGATTCACTGAAAAGATTCGACTCAAAAGAACAGTTCATTCACGAATCCGCACATTGCCATTACAATATCAACGCAGCCAACAAACGCAGTATGTCACAAAAGTAAAACAACTCTTTAAAAGGGCGATTTAAACCACAGTTATGTTTATGTACTGTTACTAGGCTATCATTTTAGAGAAATGACTCGATCACTTGAAATAAATATTGTTTGCATTGTCGCACAAAATCAAGCTTCGTATTACCTGACTTGCTTTGTGAAACTGTTTCTTCAGTCCGGCCACTGACATTCTTATCCGCGTTCGTCCTCAAAGGTTTCACATGAGCAGTCGTGTCGGGATGGTTACTATCTCCACACTGCTCTCCACCCTCTTCCGTCCGTCGCAATGTACACTCTTATTTTGCACCTTGGGACATCGCCCAGATTTGATTGGTGGGGCTGTGCTGAGATCCTGCAGCTATGACGGTCCTAGAGGTCACTCATCGGTGCTCATCTACTGCAACAATTTCACCAGAATACAGAGGACGGGGTTTGTAGATGTAGGGCAGCGTTAGCCTACATAAAGACTTATATTCTGAAAGTTTCCATAAATAACTAGCCTATAGGAAAGACCAGGGCTAGTTATCATGTTTTCTACTACAGGACTTTTTTTTTTTTCTCTGAATGTTTTTTGAAAGTCAGTTCCTGTATAGGCACACATGTTAAAGTCTTGATTACAAATGAGCTTCTGTACATTAAAGATACAGTTTATTGAATACAAAATGACCAATAGTGGGGCATGTTGTCACAAAGTATGGGGTAAGTTGTCACAATTGGCATTAACCTCTTAAGACCCGAGAAAAAAGTTTTAGGAGAAAATTAGTTTTTTTTTTTTTTTTTTTTTTTTTTTCATGTCTTTACATTGTTTAGAGCATTACAAATAATGTAAAAAATAAAAAATAAAACATTTTTAAAATGATATTTCATTCAAAAGTTATGCTATGTCCTCGCTAGAGGACATCGGGACTCAATTTCTTTAAAACATAAAAAGACATGAATGAACATGCATAGGCAAAAACAGATTATTACATTTTTAGTTTAAGATTTTTTTTTTTTTTTTTTTTACCAAACTTTGTATAAAGATGATTCTCAACTATGTTATAACAGAATGATTCGATATACCATTTTTCTTTCTGCAAAATGTGTGTAAAATGGTCATAAACAGGTTCTCTCATTATATACAATGTATCTATAAACTAAATCTAATTTGCATATTAATGTGTTTTTGGGGCAACATTTAATGAAAAAAGAAGTGTAATAATGGGAGTAATAATTGACAAGATTTTCATAATTATATATAATATTTCATAGAATATTGAAATATAATTTCTTTCCCTATTCATTTGTTATGTCTCCCAAAATGAATAATAAACATGCTTTTAGTCCCGGTGCCCTCATATGAGGACATGTATGAAATCAACGTCCTGTTTCATAACAGAAAGTCATATTTTGATTTGAAACTCCATAACATTTTCCTGAGATGCTGATTTATGACACACAATTTAAAAATTAGATTTAAATGATAATTACAAAATATTATCAAATTTCCATAAGAGTGTCACTAAATTAATTTCAGACATTTTTGAAGACCAAGGAGGGGGAGTGGTCATAGTGAAACATCCAGTCATTTGGTATCTCTGAAAAGCCTGTGCTCTGTACAGGACATCCAGACTTAAAACTGTGGTATGTAGAGTCTCAGAGAAATTCACTAAAATATAACTCTTAAGAGGTTAAATAGCACATAATGGCATTTTCAGCTAAATTTAAGCTGTAAAAAGTATGAAACACAAAATGATATTTAAACAGCACAAATATAAATGATAATGTACAAAACAGTTTTCGTCCAGAAATATTGTACTCTTTAAATTGTATAAATTTATATAATAGACTACCAGTCAAAAGTCCAGAATTTTTTTGAAAAAGTCTCTCACGCTCACCAAGGTTGTATTTATATATATATATATATATATATATATATATATATATATATAAAAAAATTAAAAAAAAACACCTGAAACAGTAATATTGTGAAATTTACAGTTTAAAATAAGTCTTTTCTATTCAAATATATTTTAAAATGAATTTTATTCCTGTGATGGCAAAGCTGAATTTTCAGCAGCCATCAGCAAGGATGCATTAAATTGTTCAAAAGTGACATTGAAGATGTAGATGTTTATAATGTTACAAAAGATTTATATTTCAAATAAATACTGTTCTTTTGAACTTTCTATTCATCAAAGAATCCTGAAAAAATCCACAATTAATCCACAAAGCAGCACAACTCTTTACATCATTGATAAAACGTGACAACTTACCCCAATCTGGCATTAATGAAAATACCCTTGACCAATTCAATTGCATTCAATTGTTTACCCAACAATTAAAGCAAAAATAAGATGGCATTGGATTTGTACATATTCATTCATAATGTTTGAGTGTTGAATCAGTAAACACATGCTGTTGAAGTATTTATTTCAGTCTCTTTCAGTAATTCTCAATAAGCAGTGAGTGGTTGTCTGGGATTGTTGCCAGCAGAATACAACCAATGTTTTCCAAGTCTTTGCTGCTCTTTATAACCACCTCTTCATTCTAAATATAATCCATATCTATGTGTATCTTGAATGTAAATATCAAATCTAAATGAATGCACCCAATGAGTTATTAGTTATTTGATCATAAACTTTCATCATAATCTGTGTATTTCCTCAGAAACTGGATAGCAGGGTCTTGATTGCATCTCATGGCCTCCTGTAAGGCCGTGTTTCCCCACCTGTGAACATCAAAGCACATTAGTCCTGTTGGCTGGTATATACTGTAACTTGTGTAGTAATAGTCATATCATACATGACTTTGACAAAGTTACCTGTCCTTGAGTGTGCAGTTTGCATCTGCGTTCTCCACCAGGAACTTGATGACATCCAGACGGCCCTCAGAGGCTGCGACATGCAGCGCTGACCGTCCATCATAATCCACAGCATTCACATCTGCTCCTGACAGAAGGTACCTGTAAAAAAGGAATTAACTCTGGTTTCACTGTTTTCAATATAATTCCCCATGCAGGTTTAGAGGTCATTTATAGACAGATGGAAAACAAACTTAATTCATATATATATATATATATATATATATATATATATATATATATATATATATATTGCATTTTTTTTTTTTTTGTAAATTTAAATTAAACAAACATTAAAGGCAGAGGAAGAAATATTACCATAATATCTAAATACTTTACAATTTGAATATAATTCAATATATTATTTAATACAAATTATAATTCTCTCTCTCTCTCTATAGATATATTCTTATATTACTTAAATGTATAAGATTTATTTTTAATTATGTTAATACATCATTTTTTAATATAATATTTGTATATAATATTTGTAATTTTATTATGCTAATTTATAATTTTTTTAATATAATATTTGTATATAATATTTTTTCAAATAAAATACTTGTGTCTGATGTCTATATGTTATTATGGGCATCCTACCTGCGCAGAGATACTATGTCCCCTCTGTAAGCAGCCAAAAGTACATTCATAATTTGGTATCCCTGTAATTCAAGAAAGAAATATTTATTTACCTCCATATCCCGAAAGCATCAAGAATTGTACATGCATATAGTTCAGATGCAAAAGCCTCTAAGTGCCATTTCAAATTTTCTTGTAAAATGAGCATTTTCATCAGGCTCCTGTGTGTAGGTTCAGTAAATTCACTTTAATGGCAATTAACAGGTTCTTTTCATTGCCATTAAAGTGAAATAACTTAACATAAACACAGGAGCCTTATAAAAATACAAATTTTAGAAGAAAATTTCAGATGGCATTTAGAGGCTTTTGCATCTTAACTCTTCATATATATATATATATATATATATATATATATATATATATATATATAAAATATTAACCAGACCTCTGACTCCACTTTCCACTGTCTGTAACACAGCACCTGTCTGAATGGAGTCCTAATGTCAAAACTGTGCAGCTGGAAGGTTGAAATCAGCTCCTTTGACAAAACAGACAATTATTACATAATATAATTTTTATTACTAGGCAATAGGCTTTAAGCTTTACTTTTGTCAGATTGCTAGCCAGAAGCAGGTGGTACCAGAGGGAAGGGGATTCTTCTACTAGAGAGTATGTGATTGGACATAAACTTATAATACTGGATAAGTCATTAATCTTTTTGGTCTGACAATGCAAATTTTAAATGCGTATGTTTTCTAAAAGTTAATTTTTATCTAAATGAAAGAGTGCACTAGCATTTAGATAATCTAAGCTAAGGAACATGGACTAAAAGCCACAAAACTCCAATTTTGATTTCGTACTGAAGTATACTGATCCATTTCCATACCTCACAGAAATGGACACCCCTCCATGAATTTCCATTGCAGTCCAGTCCAGGAGACCAGCACATGAGTCCCAGAACTCCAGGAACCACGATCAACACGACACCAGACTGACTGGACTTAGCAGGAACAGATGTCTGCATTGTAGAATGATATTGAAAACAATGATATTATCCAGCCTAAATTATTCTGCTTTAAATCCTCGTGCACATTTAAAATGGGTACATTTGCATTATTATCCAGGAATTAAAGAGACAATAAAGCATTCTGGACTGTGTCCATTAGAGGGCAGTAAGGCAATACTTAATTCTTTCAGACATTGTTCATTCATGGACACATCCACTGCTATTCATTACTGACTATTGTTACCATTATTGCTAATTAACGTTGCAGGGTATAAGCCATTTTAATTAGTTACATGAAAGTGGGAGCAAATTTAATTGCTTCAAAAATCCTATTAGAGATGTGGGAGTGAATTTAAACTGAAGATTTGCAGAAATTAAACACAACTAATGTTAAACCTGCAATATATCACACAAATATTATTCATTATTTACCAGCTTAGTCACAAACTCACCTTGAAATGAAACATTCTGGAATAATCATTCATTCCAGCCACCTGCATCATGGAAAGCATGCTGCGGACGGCGTGGGGTGACATCACTTGGTCACCTGACAGGGGGCACAGTCCCCCGTTAGCTAGGGTTGCAGCCAGTGCAGCGCCAGACTCGCAGGTGACTTCTGTCGATAAACACTGAGACAGATGCAAAATGAAAATTCAATCATGCATTCTTTCTTATCAAGAATATAATACATAAAGCTGAATACCTGTAACAGTAAATCCAGTGTAGAATTGATCCCCACACCTTCTGGAAAGCACTGGAATGATTTAGTTATCAAAAACAGATGAGTTTAAAAGACCCTTTGTGATGTGGAAACAAAATTGATCTTTTAGGGAATTATCCTGGACTTACTTTCTTCTCTTGTAAGTAAAATGAAAGTGCGTGTAGATGGATGATGTCTTTTCGCAGGTTTTGATAACTGCAACGGCAGTGACGACAGTTACAGTTAACACTAACAAATAAACACTGAATAGCACAGAAAAATCAATTTCTCATGAAAATACCTGGTGCAGTTTAGATTTGCATGCTCCTTGTTGCACAGTCTTCTGATGATATTCAAGACCTGTGTTAGAATTGTTTGCTTTAAGATTGCTTTTATGCCTTATTTTTAATCAAATGTAGCTGGTTAATGTAAAATTTAAGCTTACAGACTCATACTTTTCTTCCTCATCAGTGACTGGTCTGGTTGCCAGCTGTTTTGTAACAAAAACAGTCAATAAAAGTGCATTTTTGTTAATTTTTAAATAAGCGACACTGTTACCTGTAATAAAGAAGTGCAGATAATGGCTCCTGTCTCAAACAGCGGACTATGAGGCATACCTGCAAACAAGTTTGCTGTTTTTAAGCACTGCTAAGACAGATGTTTTTGAACGGAACATCAAAACTGTTCTTGAGTGCAAAACTGAACATAAATCAAAGAAATGGAATACATGGAATGAACTGACTGAACTTACCTTGCTTGGTCAGGGTAAACGGAGACTCGTATTTGGAATATTCCTCCATCCCTACAAATCTGTGCACATAGTCGGATCCTTGCTGGTCCACCGCTAGACCATATATGAGAGGCCAAGAAATCTCTCCCAGAATGCAAGGTTCAGCCCAGTCTCCAAAAGAAAGTCTAGAGTCCGAAAAAAAAACAAAAAAAAAACAGCATCTTATTAAAATAAAACATTGTAGTTCCTTTTTAAAATTTTGGATATAAGTTGCACAGGTATATTTGTAGCAATAGCCAACAATACATTGTATGGGTCATAATTATTGATTTTTCTTTTATGCCAAAAATCATTAGAATATTAAGTAAAGATCATTTTACATGAAGATATTTTGTAAATTTCTTACCGTAAATATATAAAAACTTAATTTTTGATCAGTAATATGCATTGCTAAGAACTTCATTTGGACAACTTTAAAGGCAATTTTCTCAGTATCTGCACCCTCAGATTCCAGATTTTCAAATCGGCCACATATTGTCCTATCCTAAAAAATTTATTATTATTCATTCAGCTTTCAGATGATGTATAAATCTCAATTTCAAAAAATTGACTCTTATGACTGTTGTAGCTTGTTGTAGCTTTGGTTAAGATAAATTCAACCAAGTTAAGATCTCAATTACAGTAAAAACTGAAATATTGTGAAATATTATTATACAATTTTGTATAATATACTATTTAGTATTTTAATATATTTAAAAATGTAATTTACTCCTGAAATGGCAAAGCTGAATTATCATTCTAATATGCTGTTTTTAGTGCTTAAAAACACTTTTTAAAATTTATAGGAAATGAGACAATATATATATATATATATATATATATATATATATATATTCTGCTATTTTTATTGTTATATTTTCTTATTATATATATATTTGCTTAACATACTTTGTCGTGATTTCACAAAAAAAATAAAAAATAATAAAAATAATAAAAATTTGAGATTAAACAATAATTGCCAGACACCCCGCAGTGCCACTGTGGACCCCCTAAGGGATGCAAAGACCCCTGTTGAAGACCTCTTATCAAATCAGTTGAATTGGACTGTTGTGTGGTACCTCTGTCCATCCACGGTACACACTGAAATGCCCCATTTTGTGGCGCTCTCTCTTACATCTTCTTTCTCCTGTTCAGAAATGCACAGGAAATGAGTCACATTGTGATATTTTTCATGAAACAATCAATTAGAAAATAATCTGTGCTACTTTAAGGCTTCTTTGCACGTCTTTTTCACTAGACTGTTATATAAAAAGAACAACAACAACAGCAGCGGAAACGGATTTGACATGCCTTCACAGAGGAGAGTTGTTTGCATTTAATAAACAGCTTTTGTGTTTCCTCTGTGAATGTAGAGAAATCTGGAATGACAAATCTTCCCTGCAGTGCCTTCAGGATGAAAGACACAAAGCCAGTCACGCACCTGCAAGATGTTCACAAATAAAGCAAATTTGAAGCATAATAGATTAGGGTATTTAATATTTATATTAAAGATGCTTTAAATTTGACTACTGGTATCAAGATTCTGTCTGGCCTGTGAAAAGTGCTCCTGTCAACAGTTCCATCTGCTTCCTGTAATTTCCGCATCAGGCTGTAGCAGTCTTTAATCCGTGGGTCTGTTCGGATGATTCCTGAGCTCCACAGGGCCTGCCAAAATACAGACAGATATGACATCCTGCACTATTGAATATTAGCCAATATTAAAGCAATAGTTCACCCAAAAATGAAAAATTGCTGAAAATGTACTCACCCTCAGGCCAGTCAAGATGTAGATGATTTTGTTTCTTCACCGAAACAGATTTAGAGAAATGTAGCATTACATCACTTGCTCACCAATGGTTCCTCTGCAGTGAATGGGTGCCGTCAGAATGAGAGTCCAAACAGCTGATAAAAACATCACATTAATCCACAAGTAATCCACATGACTCCAGTACATCAATTAACGTCTTGTGAAGTGAAAAGCTTAATGTTTATAATAAACATCAAGACAATCAAGACATTTTGCTTCCGGCTAAAATACTATCTATCCATAATATTGCTTTCTCCAGTGAAAAAGTCATCTCGTCTGAATCAGGAGAGAAATATGCATAGATCAATCACCATTTACAAGCAAAAATAGTCCAAAACAGTTCTAAACAAATCAACAGAGGAGGAACTTTTAAAGCTGGAGGAAGTGCTGTTATGGATTATGGACTCATATTTTGGCCGAAAGCAGTTTAAAGTTAAAACACCTCTCAGATGGACACACAGCTTGTCACTTCACAAGACGTTAACTGATGTACTGGAGTCATGTGGATTATTGTGATGTTTTTATCAGCTGTTTGGACTCTGACGGCACCCATTCACTGCAGAGGATCCATTGGTGAGCAAGTGATGTAATGCTACATTTCTCCAAATCTGTTCCAGTGAAGAAACAAACTCATCTACATCTCAGATGGCCTGAGGGTGAGTGAATTTTTGGCAAATTTGAATTTTCAGGTGAATTATTTCTTTAAGGATGCTTTCTATGTACCTCAAAAAACTGATTGCAGTTGACTCTTCCCCCAGAGGCAAAACTATCAAAGAGCACATCAGCAGCCCTTTTAAAAAAACAATGTGTAGTGTATGTCAGTATACATATAGCTAGTGGCTCTTGAAGCAAGTTAAGCGAATGCTACCTTGTGCATTTGAGACTCACACTTTTTTCTTAAAATGACCTTGATTCGTCTCTGGTCGGCCCAAGTGTTGCCATGCTTGGCTGGCATGACGTTTGTCCTGCTCTGGTACTGTCCGTTTTGTGCCTCCATTGCTTATAAAAGATGGCATGCCTATGGAAAAGAATAGGAATTTCATTAGAGCAGAAAATGAAAACTAGACTAGCATTTCCTGAAGAGAGAGAAAAAAAACTGTTCTTACCAGACAACTAAATTTTATACACTACCATTCAAATGTCTGGAGTCTGTTTTTGAAAGAAGTCTCTTATTCTCACGTGTTTATGCATTTATGTGATCAGTAAAACAGTGATATTGTAAAATGTTATTACCATTTTAAATAACTGTTTTATTTTTTTTTATATTTTAAAATGTAATTTTTTCCTGTGATGCAAAGCTGAATTTTCAGCATCATTATTCCAGTCATTAGTGTCACATGATCCTTCAGAAATCATTCTAATATGTTCATTTTGTGCTCAAGAAACATTATTATTATCAGTGTTGAAAACAGTTCTGCTGCTTAATATTTTTGTGGAAACCATGATAGATTACTTTTTAATATTCTTTGATAAAAAGAGAGTCCAAAGGACAGCATCTTTCATAATAAAGTAAACATCTTTACTGTCACTTTTGACCAAGTGAATGCTTTCTTGCCGAGTAAAAGTATTAATTTCTTTAAAAAAAAATGTACTGACCCCAAACCTTTGAACAGTAGCGTACATAAAATATTCTATTAAAAAGTAGGGATTAAATTATATCATATACGATTATATAATAAATATTATATAATATTTTATAAATGTATATTCTATATATCTCTTTATAATATTTAACTAGATATGCTCATGTAATTTAATGCCATATGTGATATATAATTTAAGGTACATTGACATATTTTCATGATTAAGAGCTACACACACAAAATCAACACACACACACTGTTCAGTGTTAAGGTAGCAATTAAATGCTTAAATATATGCAAGGCACACAAGATCAATCTCAATTTATTATGCTAAGAGATGTATTAAAGTAGACCGATAACAATACATTGCTGTAGAATCCCACAAAGTATTCCAAAGTCAATTAAAAAGTGAATGAGAGATTTTCAGAGAGAAAAACAAAGCTGAAATTATCTACAAATAACGTTTGAATGGAGTTCATACACCAAGCCCAATTATTTGCAGACATTTAGTACTTAAGGTTAGAGGTGTAGAACAAACACTGACCAGAATGTCTGAGGAATATTAATAAACTGCTGCCTCGCGAGAGCCGAAATAATTCGAACAAAAGGAAGCAAGAGTACAAAGCTACATAAAAGCAAAAGAGAATTAACAGGAGGTACAAACATGTGCCGCTGGAGATAAGCGCACATATTGTTTTATTTTGCTCTTTTACCTGTAGAGCCTGGAGAGACGTAATTGACTGGCCTCTGGGATGGAAAGGTATTTTTTGGCACAGGTTGTGGAATGTTCCCTGCAGCTTTTGTTTCCTAGTAACATTAAAAACATGTATTGAGAGCCTGGCTGTGAAAAATTATCTATATATAGACTATTACATTTTAATTATATATATCATTGAGCAAACAGTCTGTGCATTATTTTTCGAGTGAGAACTAGCTTTTATGTGGACCTAGACATAATGATGCATGCTACACCTGAATTAGCTTATCTAAGTGTTTTACACCTTTTGAAGCCTGATGAAATACAGCATACAACATAATGCTGGTGCCAGACACGTCTTTGAAGTCTAACTAATTGCAGGTGTTTAGGGCTGCGAGGAAACATATTGAGACATATTACTCTCTCATGTCGGCATGTGAGCTAACAAATGTTAGCCTCCAGCTGTAACAACGTCTGCAGGGCTGGGATTTTATTACAGGTGAAGTACATGCTAACTTATTGTCTTTGTACAGACATGCTACACTAAGCAGCGGAGACAATATCTTTAATGTCCAATGTCTTTAATGTATTCAGGGTTTTATATATTTTAAAGCAGAACAGCGGGGTAATAGAAGTGAATGGGGCTGATTTATAAATGTTTTACCCTTTGGGTGTACTTCAAACCTTAAAAGTGTATATATTTTTTAAAATATTTACTTGCAGATAATATGATATTAATGAAATAAAAGGCCACTTGCAGTTTCATGAAAAGTGCACTTTGTAATAATATCAAATTAAATATTTTAATGTACATTTGAAATCATATTTCAATCATTTTGGTTGTGCTTTAAAGAAGCACTCTTATTTTGATTGACTCACATAATAATGCACATGTAAAGTAAATTATAATTTTAATTGTAGAGTGTTATTTGATAATATATTCTAAATTGCAACTTCATCATTACAAATGTGTAATTACAAATTTATTTTAATACATGACAAATAACATTAGTTTATCATAAATGCTTCTCAGTTAACCATATTTCAAACACAGAATAACTAATAGTGAAATTACTTCTAAAGATGTACGTATATCCTACTTAAGTGGGTTAAAAAAGTTCAATTAAATAAAGTAAGCTATAATATGTTTTCAATTAACATGCAATTAAGTGTCCAAAAACATTAGATTCAGTTTTTATTTCCATAACAAGAACTCTTTTTAAGAGTAAGCTTTGTTCTTTTTTTCTATTTTTCCCCACAAGGGTTAGGATTGCATGTTACCTTTTTTTAGTGTAAAATAAAATTGTTTTTCTGTACAAAGTTATTAAATTTTACATGACAATGCAACTCCATGAACTCTAAAACATCTGTAAAAAATTATTTGAATAGTTTTACATCTCAAGAATAAGAATTAATAGTGTGTTTATAAAAAATGCTTTAAAAACCTTGTATTGAACTTGTATTGAACTTGGAATAATCCATTAAATCACAACATCTCTTTTGCAAATGTCAGCTGAATGGCCGAGTCTCATTTTAGACAGCAGTAAAACAGCACATTAGCACAGGTGTATTGAAATGTCCCTCACCTCAGTCTTTTTAATAATGCTGGTCATAGTTTTACGCCTCCAGGTTTGTTTTATATTTTATGCGTGGGTGTGGTTATGCAGGACTCAGCATGTACCTTAGACGCAGTAAACTTCACAGGGTCTGCATTCCTGTTAGTGAGGGAGTCTGTCATCTCTCCATTCTCTGAATGAGTGGGGGTAAAGAATAAAACCCAGGATGAGAAAAATCCTCCTTTGCTGAATCTTGAGAGAGGTTTAAAGATTAAGATTAATGCTTATTTGTGAGTGCAAGATTTAAAAAGGATTTTCAAAGTTGAAAACCACTAAGCATTGCCTCAGCAAAGAATGTATATGAGGCTATTTTAGAATCTAGGACACCGAGTTTCTTACGAGTTTAAGACATTGTTTGTGTTGTGTTGTCCGCTCAGTTCAAAACCTCAGCAAATCCCACACAATAACATTTTTTGAAAGCTAAAACATATGAAACTGCTGTGGATAGGGGACGGAATGTAATCTGTCTATTTTTACTCTTCATCTTCCATCCAAAAGAACAATAAATCTCAAAGGCATACAGTAGTTAACCAAAATGAAAATCATGTAATCCCAAACCTGACTTTTATTCCACAGGACAAACACAAAAAACTTTATTTTTTGGTCTATACAATGAAAGTCCATGGCGTCCAGTGTTGTTTTGGACCCCATTCGGTTTCATCGTATGGACAAAAACAGCTTATTTTGTGTTCCACAGAAGAAAAATTCATACATGTTTGGAACTACACAAGGGTGAATTATTTTCATTTTTGGTTGAATATCTTCATCTCAGGAAGCTGATTTTGTGCCCAGATATGGTGGTACATGCCAGACGAAGTTATGCAGATGGTACTTCCATCCCTTGGGGTGAAACTTGAAAGCAACTTAATTATGTTTCTTTTAAAAGAAACCCACATAACATAAATATGGTTTACAAAACAAAGTGAATGTGGTTTATAACAGTCTAAGCAGTTTTACTATATGCCACAAGTCTTTGGGTTGCTCACTTGGGGAATAGTTCACTCAAAAATAAAAATTTGCTGAAAATTTACTCATCCTCAAGCCATCCGAGATGTAGTTGAGGTTGTTTCTTATATATGAGGCTGTTTTCTTATCTTATATATTTCTTATATCTTATATAAACCAGCCATAAGGGTCTTTTTTATTGAGATTTATATATCATCTGAAAGCTAAGCTGAATAAATAAACTTGCATGGTTTGTTAGGATAGGACAATATTTGTCTGAGATACAACTATTTGAAAATCTGGAATCTGAGGGTGCAAAAAAAAATCAAGATATTGAGAAAATCACCTTTAAAGTTGTCCAAATGCAATGCATATTACTGCATATTACTAATCAAAAATTAAGTTTTGATATATTTACTGTAGGGTATTTACAAAATATCTTTATAGAACATGATCTTTACTTAATATCCTAATGATTTTTGGCATAAAAGAAAAATTGATCATTTTGACCATACAATTATTATTATATTATCTTTATGGAACATGATCTTTACTTAATATCCTAATGATTTTTGGCATAAAAGAAAAATTGATCATTTTGACCATACGATTATGGATTATTGACTCATATTTTGGCCAGAAAGCATTATTTATTCATTAAAGCGCCTTGATGAATTTGTTTATTACAAACACACAACTTTTTACTTTAATTGATGTACTAGAATCGTGTGGATTACTTGTGGATTACTGTGATGTTTTTATCAGCTGTTTGGACTCTCATTCTGACGGCACCCATTCACTGCAGAGGACCCATTAGTAAGCAAGTTATGTAATGCTACATTTCTCCAAATCTGTTCCCATGAAGAAACAAACTCATCTAGATCTTGAATGGCCTGAGGGTGATAGATTTTCAGCAAATTGTCATATTTGAGTAAACTATTCTTTTAAATTGCTGCCGCAATCTTCATTTGTTAAACTAAAATACATATGTAACTAATTTCAAAATAAATCTCTATATTTTTACATTTGTAAAAAAAAAAAAAATGTTTATTTTTTTTTAAAAATGGTTATAACAAATTTACATTCATGTCAGTGAAAGAGGAATCTATAACAAATATTCTAAAGCTTTATATAGCATTATATGTGTTCGTCAGCCACACTAAAACCAATATATGCCACATCACTCCTCCCCACAACACACCCACCTCCTTTGCACATTTTTATGGCCCAGATGTTGACCACAAGCATGCTTAAATGAGAGCGTCTACAGAACTGTCCCATTCATTTGGCCTAGTTTAAGCAGCACTCTCACACTGATCTTGGAGTTTTCCTATAAAGCTGATGGGAATTTGGGATTTGGGCGGTGACCCATGATCAATGATCAGAATACACTTTCCCACAGCTAATGTGACACTCACAGACGGGGTCACTGTCAGTGGAAACACCAAGTTCACAGCCACACATCTTGCAGTGTTTTGTTTTTGTACCTCTTGTGTCGTCCTCCTTATTTGGCTCCAGCAGTTTATTACCGTCTAGGCCTCCGTAGCGCTTTCTCCATTTACGTCTGAGAGACGGTGTTCTCTGAAAACTAGAAAAAAAAAATTTTTCTTTACTATCTGCTCATATGGGTTTCTTAACAAAGTAAAGTTTCATTTCAAATATGCATTAACGAGAGATAGAAATGCAAGTTTTTTTGACAGCTTGCCTTTTGCCATAATAGATACCAGTAAACTATATTAAAATATAATTCTCAGAGGATTTTGCTATCCACTGAAATGAGACCTTGACCAAGTGTGTCTGTGTAAAGACAAGTCTAATCATGAAAAGCAGTTCAACTGTGAGAAACATCTGTGTGAGTTCTGACACAGCTATCAATTGTCAGCTCAACTCAAAGCTGTGCCCAAGTGCTTGATGAGAGAATATATTCTGCATTTTATTTTAGTTTAATTAGTTTAAGAGAGCACTGTGCTGGGGCTAAACTGTCAGAAAAGACTGATTCAAGGTTCAGACTTTATGCATTTAAAACTGACTTTCCGTATGTTGGAGAGTTAAAACAGTTCTTACCACAGATAGGGATTTTCCTCTGCTTCTTGGCTTAAGCTGTTCTCCATGATGAAACTTCCCTTTATACTTTGGTAGTCAACTAGGCGTTTTAACAAATCCAAATGGTGTCTTTTTTTGGCAGCTGTGCACACAGTGAGACAAAGTGTTTGAGCCAGTCTCAGTGTGAACAACCAGTTTTTAGCTGGATGAAAATAGGAGGAACTTAACTGCATCTTGGAGGAGGGATCTCTATTCTGGAAAGGAATACCTTGTAAATAAAATGAGAACCAAATAGGCAAGAAAAAAAAATACTAGCACTACTAGACAACTACTGCTACTACTGGTGTTAATAATAATAATAATAATAATAACAACAATAATAATAAAATCACTATTGCTTATAATAATAATTTATTTAAAAATATCTTTAAAACAATTATTTTAGTAAATAATAACAATTTCATTTTTAAAAATGCAACTAAAATAACTAATACTTTTCTTCTTTTTCTTCTTCTTCTTATTACTACTACTACTGTTACAATATCAACACAATTAAATTCACCAACATTATTAATTATTATTATTATTATTATTATTATTATTATTATTATATTATGTATAATACAATTAAAATCACTACTACTAAGTTATTTATTCATTCATTCATGTGTTGTTTTTAATCTTCTACTAATTATTATTACAACAACTAAAAATACAACTAAAATCACCATCAACACTAGTAGTTCTTCATTTATTTTTTATAATATTAATAATTTAAATGAAAAAAACTAATAATTAAATTAAAATCCTAACTAAAATCCTACTAATAATAATTTTTATTTAATTATATTGTTATAATAATTCTTATCATGCGTGTAATAACAATGGTTTATTATTATTATTATTATTAAGTCAGTTAAGTTAGTATTTAATAATTA
Source organism: Spinibarbus caldwelli (assembly GCA_039654775.1). NCBI lineage: Eukaryota > Metazoa > Chordata > Actinopteri > Cypriniformes > Cyprinidae > Spinibarbus > Spinibarbus caldwelli. The sequence continues at coordinate 14,083,716 of CM077264.1, read as the reverse complement.
TATGATGATGATGATGATGATGATAACTAATGCTGAGTAATAATATATAATATATGCCATCAAATGAAATATCAGATCAAACATTGCCACAAAAAAAGGGGAAAAAAAATCAACATTAGCCATATTCAAACGTATTTTCTCCACGTATTTTCTGTTCTGCGCATTCAGCGCGCATATTTGACGCTCTAAACGTATTTACATTTGTTGTCATGCGCGCGTCCGATGTAAACTGTTGTCACAAGTAAGTCGTGCTGCTCGCTAAAGATACTTGAATAATGCTTATGTCTTCTAGCTAATGCATTCCCAAATTCTCAGTTTTGTACGATTATCTTTATTTCCACTCGTGCGTCCCTCAGCATTGTGCAGTCGGTCGCGGAAAATCCCACTTTACAGCTCCGTCTCTGATAGTGTTTACTCACAATACAGCAATATGCCTAAAAAAGACAAGACGGTAGGGCTCATTACATATTACAATGAATGTTTTATGAATGTTGATATTTATTCATGCATGTAGCCTATATGAATCATAATCGGTTTAATAATGATAGCAGAAAGCCATAGCACCTAAATATGGGTCAAGTGTTAGCTTTAATTATGTTCTGGGTGTCAGTTAATGGCATTAACCTGTAATAAGATAAAACTCCATTCTCTTTTAGATCAAAGTCAACCCAAAACCACCGGAGACACCGCCCGGACCGGTTACTAAAGTTAAAGACGGGACAATTGCAATAGCAATACATGCTAAACCCGGGGCCAAACAAAACGCAATCACTGGTTGAGTATTATAAATATATGAAGAAACAAACTTAGCTTTTATCTATGAGTCCGTGCACCATAAGCGCTGTTTTGTGACAGATGTGTCTGAGGAGGCGGTGGGGGTCTCCATCGCTGCGCCGCCGACAGACGGAGAGGCCAACGCCGAGCTGCTGAGATACCTATCCAAAGTCCTGGAGCTGAAGAAGAGTGAAGTATCCTTAGATAAGGTCAGCAGCCATAAACGACAACTCTGGTGTATTTAAATGTTTTCTACCCACTAATATAATGTTATATTATTAATAAACAATATGGTTTCAATTGCTTCATAGGGCTCCAAATCCAGAGAAAAGGTTATCAGGGTGACTGCAGCTGTCAGCCAGGAAGAAATCTTGAAGAAACTGAGGACAGAAGCTAGTGGTTGATACTGAAGTGGATTATTTGTTTTGAGCCACATGTTCCAGGATAACAAGGGGGAAAAAATCAGCCATTTCTACATGTCACAGTTTGCATCTTAAAAGCATGCAATATTATATCTAGATTTTGTCTAATAAAAAGCAATTTTATTTTTACGTATTACCAGTTTTTAATTATTTTGTGTTTAATGACGATTGTTATGAGGGGAATGTTGAATGCAGCCCAAACAATTTTGTAAGGATGAGGAAATTATGATTTTTTAAATGTATCATAGTATTTAAATAACAATATGGCCATGCACCATTTTTATTTTTGACTACATACAAGATTTGTCATTTTTATTGTTAAAGTTATCATATATTTATTCAATTATTTATTTGTGAAGGCACTGAATTCAAGATAATTATCCTGTGCGTTCCTTTTTTTTTAAAGAAGTGCCTGAGGTTCAGTGACAAATGTGTTTATTAGGAGAACCGAATGAGTATGATTATCAGACATTCTCTATTAAGCTAAGAACCTATCAATGAATATTAAAGATTTTTAGACTCTCAATATCAGCATTTGTATTCAGTTTAAAATCTTATCTGTGGTATCACTGGGACATCAAGAATGTATCCCTAGTCATTTTTGAATCATGAATGATTTATATCACACAATCACACATACATATTAGTGCAAATCAGACTCTGTGTGTATTTATATTAGCTGTGATTTTCACACCGTGCATGAAAAGCAAGCAAAGTATTTAAATGTAATTGTATAATTAGAAAGGATTAGAAATGAAACTATTCTTTTGTTTTTGATTATTAACTTAAGTACCTTACAAAGTAAAGATGCAAATACTATTTTTTTATTTTCCTAAAGTGACATTTTGAGGCACCCCCGACATTAGGTGAGGAAAAGCATGAGGACTGATACATGTTTACATTTAATCGTGCAGCCGTAGCTCTGCATCCTCCTACATTCATTATTCTTGCAATATAACCTTTCCATAAATGGAAACCTCTGGTTATTTGCCAGTTCCCAGAGCTCATTCTGTAATAAACTGATGTTGCATAGGCCTTATGAAATGAAAACAAATTATTTTCATCTAAAAATGTATAGACTTGTTGAATTAAAAATTAGTTGTCAGAGATATCCAATTTTACAATACCTTACACTTGTTATACAATAAAACAACACGAATAGGTCTTATTTTAAAATGAATTTGGAACTTCTGTTTTATGAATTACCAGAAAGGGTTACTGAGACCTGAATGATCAAATTCTGCTCATCATTTACTATGCATATACAGTATATATATATATATATATATATATATATATATATATATATATGATATAATCTTATAAACTGGTTGAACTCCACAGGTTGTTTCGATTTAGATTTTTTGATTTACTCCTACAAGTGACTCAAGGATTTTTTCTTTCTTGTACAACTATAAGCTTGATTAAACCAATTTATGTTGTCATTAGCGCAGTCATGAAGACATATCTTGTTATTACGGGACTGTGCGGATGATTTATGCTCTGTGGATGGTGAAATCCTACTAGTAATTGAGGAGAAACGTCTCTTTTAGAGCTAAATGAAGATGAGTGGGAGGAGAAGACTTGCTGGCCCTTCCTCTACTGAAGTCATATTTCATAAAGCTGCCTTTCTGAAAGCCATAGAGCCACACAATATGTCATGATTTAAACACTGTTCTGTTAATGGGATGAGTATCTATTAAAGTCATTGTGACACATGTTAATTGCAGGATTACTTCATTTAACAGCTGCCCTCAGCTATTAGCTGTGGCTTTTTCATGTAAATCTGTGTGAGTCACTGAAATTACGAATTTATATCACATTTTTTAATGCTATTGATCAGGCAAGCTCTCATCCTTGACTTCAAATGCGGCCCTCTGCTGGAAGTGCAGGAAATATATTCAAATATGCTGGTCGTAAATAAACATCTTAGCTTAACAACACAATCTTTCGCTAGCAGCTACACTGTACTGCATAAATCTATGAATAAGATTTACATATAAATCAAAGTCTCAGTGTTTACCATGAATATTACTTTAATCTTTCTTTCTTGCAGATATCAAAACTGGTGACTTATTACTTATGCTCAGCCAGATCCATCTCTCCCACTAGCATTATGTTTACAGTATAACTGAGGCAAATGATATTTCAGATCAGCCTATAGCACATGAAACCCCTCAAGCCCTTAAGACCAACTCATTGATGAATTGAACTGAGACCATTGTATATCTATAGGATCAGTTTAATATTGAATGATACATTTTAATTACCACACCACACAGATGTGTACAGTGACAACACCACATCTGCCTTCCGGGACGAGGCTACATCCTGCTTTTATTGTTAATGATGACACAACTCGGATATGAAGTGAATCTAAGAGGTCTCTGCATGCAGTAAAAAGTATGATCTGCTAAACTGCATTTTGAAGAAATGTTTACAGAATGATTTTGATGATTCAGGATCATTCATTCATGAATGACCCATGAACATTCATTTTATTTTTTACTATTTTATTTTCCATTCATCCTAATTTGTCCTATTGATTGGTTATTTATTTATTTTTGTTGTTCAAACCACTTGTTCTACTGTATGTAGGATTGTGGGTTTATTTAAATACATAAATAAACCCTACAGACAGTAGGGCAAGTTTATTTATTTATTTTTTAAATTATTATTATTATTATTATTATTATTATTATTATTATTATTTATCAATCCATTTTCCAAACCGTCATATGTTGCTGGTTTTATTTTATTTTATTTTATTTTATTTTATTTTATTTTATTTTACTCCAAATCGCATGTCCTATGTAGGATCGTGGGTTTATTTATATTTTATAACATTTTTAAGACAAAATCCAGTATTTGTATAAAATCAAATCAAATCAAATTTTATTTATATAGCACAAATACAAACAACAGTAGTTGACCATTGTGCTGTACAAAAAGACAAAGGATAAATATCTAAAAAAAGAGATAGAAAGAATAAAAAGAATAAAATACCAAGAATTTGTAACACCATGTTATTTGTAATACTCCTTGTAACACCAAAGATTTAAATATAATCATAATATTATGTGGCATTTAATATTTAGAAACAAAATAGGATAAGATTTAACTTAATAATTAATACTTAATACTGAATGCTTAATAATTTCTAGAAATTAAGCATAAATAATTAAACACAAATATGCAAATATGTCACAAATTTCAAAATAAATCAAAAATAAAATAAAAATACTTTAATGGAAATGCATAATTTGTGATGATAACAGTTTGAAGGTAGTTAAAAATCACACAAGGTTAATGCACTTAAACATAAATATACTTTAACATGAACAATTTGGGGATCCCTTATTTTGTAAACAGAGAAGTACAGGAAATATTCTCAAATTTCAACCCCAATCAAGCGGTTTTCCATGGTTGTTCTTTTGTCCTGTATTAGAGCAGATTCCCCTCCCTACAGATGCCATCAGCATTTTAATTGAGTATTGGGTTTTTTCTTCACACACCCACATAGAATATACCAACCAGCAGCTGTATACGGCCCATCTGAACATGTACATCCAGATCACGTGACATTATTCACTGGTGATATGGGAGTAGGGAATGAATCAAGAGGAGATAATGAGGCCTGGTCTCTCCCACACAAGAAAAGAGAGACCTCTACAGGGATTCATCTTCAAAGAATGGGTATGTGCTCTCATTTTCACACACACAAACTCATATCCTTGTATAGTTACTTGGGCCCTTGTAATTAAACACTTTCTTGCCTGGATGCGCACACATACGTATTAAATTAAACTTAAACGGAAATAACAAACAGATTTTGAGCACGCATTCCCACACAAACCCCTTCACGAGTCAAAAGCCGACGATTTAAATAAAGAGAAAGTGCGCTAGTTTATTACTCATAATATCTGCAGTATTTTGCAAGCTTTGCAGAGGCTGATGATGTCACATGGCGTCCAAGACCAGCACAGGAAGCTCAGAGATCATTAAAACATGGCCTTTGAAGAGTTTCTCTATGATCTCGTCAGTGTTATTTCTCGTTATTCGCTTCTTTAATCATGGCAATCCTCCAAACACAAATTCCTGCCAAAGAAAATGAGCGCCATTTATTAATGTCTGACAAAGCAGCTTATGAGAAAAACTTCACCGGCTGCTAAAGTGACGCTCGCAAACATTCTACTGACATGAAAATAACGCAAAACAAGATGACAGGTTAACTCCTGGGGCACCGATAAAATCAAATTTTTTCGGCTACTGGCTACTGGCCGTTTGCATTGGGGCTGATCTGCCTGTCAGAATGAGGAATTGGACAGATGTAGGAGACAGCTGTAAGTGACATGGCCTTTAAATTCAGGGGTCTGTAAGCACCAAAAGCTGTTCTGCCGTCCTGTCTCCTCAGGCCTGAGACATGAGAAACAGCTCTGTGGTGGCCAGTAAATACACACAACTGCTGCTGGCTAGCAAGGGAATTCGAGAACTTTATGAGTGTTGCCTTGCGTCATTTGTCCTGACTGTTTAATCTAGCAATTCCATTGACATTTGTGTTAATGAGTTTGGTTGTGTAACACTTCAGATATACAGAGCTGTATATCTGAAGTGTTACACAGCCAAACTCATTAACTCATTTGTAGCTCTACAAAATTTGTTTATAATATATAATATAATATAATATAATACACAAATATTTTGATTTATGACACTTTCTGTAAGTTACATTGTTACGCCAGTAGGTGGCGACAAGTGACCATCTTTATGAAAGTTGTCCTTTCACATATTGCGTCTTTTGTGCACAAAGTTTGTTATTTCAAATATAGACGCACGGCGAGCGCACACAAATAGAGAGTGACGTGGATGTGAATGGCCCCTTAGGCTAGCATTACAGCTACACATTACCTTAATTCCAAAGTATGCTTCAGTTTTTTTACGCATACGCTAGTATGCATACAGTTGAACGCGCGGCCTTTCAATGTATACTTAGTTTGATAGCATCGGTCGACACATGTGCTCTAGAAAGCTTCATCTTTGTCCAGCATCTTCTGTATTTATATCCAGACATTATGACCGATAAAAATGTCTATAAACTAAAGTTGCTCTCTCATAACCTTCTGACACAAGCACTTGTCAATGCGGCCATCTGTTGTTGTAGCAGTCTTTGCTATTTTGTTGCTACTCTCTTTAGTTTTTTTGGCCCAGGATAATGTTGCCACCTTGTGGAATAGCTGATGCAAAACCAAGTCAATGCGCATGTGCGACCTATGCGTGGTTACAAAAATCGGATGGTGCGCTTACAGTATGTACATAGTATTCTGGTGACGAAATGTGCGTCACTCGCACTGTACCTATACCTAAGTATACTTTGGCCTTAAGTGTCTGTGTACGTCATCAGAAGAGTTGGTCTGTACTGTACGCGCACCACCAGATTTTTGCAACTGTGTGTATACTTCGTAAGCTCAGGTCACACATGTGCATTGAATTTCTTTTGTACTAATCAGTTGTTCCACAAGGTGGCACCACTGGCCCGGGATATAGTTTCATGGTAGAAAACGAAACTAAAGAGACGGAGCAACAAAAGCAACAAATTACAGACACCCGCATACTGAGTAGGTACTACATATGAATAAGAACTTTGCAAAGTTAAAATTTACATTATATATGAATGTGTGAATGAAACAACATGTTGCCATGTTGTCACGTGACTTCAGTCGCTTCACTGCCATTTGGACCCATGGGAGGGACTGTTTTTAATGAGTGAGTCATTAAATAATTCACTCAACGATTTGTTCAAAACACTGATTCATTCACACAATGTTCTTCTGTCTTTGTTTGGAACTATTTTCATTTGAAGAACAAAAATACACAAAAATAACTGGCAATTGTATCTAAAATGTAATTTACTTATTTTGTTAACATATATATATATATATATATATATATATATATATATATATATATGTCATATATATATATATATATATGTCATATATATATATATATATATATATATATATATATATATATATATATATATATATATGTCATATATATATATATATATATATATATATATACAAGCAATATCACACTTGCAGATAGTCACCTAATGTTTGCTGTCACTGACCGTTAGAAATTGGAGTCCAAGCATGTTGATACAGGAAGCTGAAAGTGCAAGTTTGGAAAAGACCAATTTGAGGTTAGTGATCTCTGAGAGGTTAATTTGATTCTTTCAAGCAGGATGTAATTAGACGTTTAACACTATCAGGGTGTGCTCCACCTGATAAGTACCTTGTCTGACTCATTTCTGAGGCAAGTTGTTTTGTGGTGTTCCCTTCTGATCAATGAGCAGATCAATGGACGGATTTTTTTTTCCACGGGGCTTAATTTTGACTGTCACTTTGATAAACTAAACAGTGGAAGTGGAATGCCTGAAGTCTGTGTTTAAAATAGACACAAAGACCTATCTGTGCACATTCAGTGCCTGTCACTTTCTGATATTCTTACATGATTGTGTTAAATGCACGATTAAGAAATAGTTCTGATCTCCCTTTCTGCAACAGTGGATATGATGCACTAAAGAATTAATAGCTTGTGAAATATTTAACTTGCTTCGTTGAACTTCTGTATGACCGGGCTGATTCAAAACAAATGTGTAACCATAGTTTAACAAAGTAGAAAGTAACAGCCAGTTGTTTAACAACAAGAAACAAATCATAAACGGAACAGCACTTGATATACGAATGGAAAAATCATTGAAAATGCATTAATTGGAGTAAAGAAGAGATCGTTTTTTATAGTTTTGCTTACGTTTGTTCAGGACTGTCTGTTTGCTACAGGAATAGCCTATGCAATGTGCACAACTGATGCGCAAGAGTAAGACAAGTTGTTATTTAAACAGGATGCATAAAATCTTCTTCAAATCAGTGATACGCCGAGAATATGCAAAACGGAATGCTTACAAATGGACAGTGTGATACAGATATAGACCTAGTCAGGGTAGCACCATTTTTAATTTTTGACAGGAATGAAAATGAGCATGTGATAGAGAATTAGATGGCGTTCAGTGGATCGTATTGTGTAACAACATATCGAAAGTTCAGCTAACTAAACGTCTTTCCAAAAAAAATAAAATGAAATAATAATAAGCAATCAAAAACTCCATAACATTTTTTACTCCATAACAGCTTTGAAAGTTGTGAGTTACGTAATCTAGGATCTTTATACAGTGAGTACCACTGTCATTTTTATCCGTGTTAATATCATTTGGTTAAAATCAATATGGCGTCTAACCTGACAAAGGTCTATGGCTTAACCATTTAAGCGAGAAAAACCTAATTTTACTCTTGAAGTGTTGATGTTTGAACAATATTCTAAACAACCAATCGTTTCAATCATGTTGTGTGTCACCTGTTGAACATAATAGGCTGTAACCATGAATTTAGCTGTCTTTGTAAGCTACTTTTCTCAGTGCATGAAGTAGGCTACAGAGAGACTGATAGGTTAATTATGGGAAAAAGCATGGTATGTCAAACACTGCAGGGGTTATGGGACTGGGGATAAAGTTTGGGAGGTTGAGGAGGCACATGGGGTTTTTGGAAGACGTGCAGACGTGGGCAGACATAAGCGGATCCCAAGGAGACAAATGGGAATCAAATCATGCCCCATAGCGAAGACCAAATATGGCAGTGGAACAAGGGTAAGATTTTAAACCCCTTAACTCAACACTCACTGCAGTGCTAAAAATAGCTGAAGGTTTTTGCATTGCACTTGCTGTGAAAACACTCTGTTTTCAAGGCCTTAGGCAAATGTCCCTGGCAGATTTTGATTTGTGTGATTTTAATCTGAATAGCTGGTTGATGGATGACGACCATCCTTATGATCATAAACTAGCGAGTTTAGCAGTGGTTTTCAGCTGTGATTTGTGAAAGACAAAATTTTGACTTGTACCAATGAACTGGACAATTGCTACTTGTAGTTAAACCCAGTAAAATGCTTGCCAGCCTAGCCAAGAGAATGAGTGTTTTTAGTTAAGCATCCAAAAATGTTTTATTTCAGCCACTGAGAATCATTTTGTACATTCAAATCTCTGATTCTTCAATCTAAGCTTGTCTGGTGGATATATTTTTTAATGGGAGTTCAGGAAGATTTACACAAGAAAATGGTTTTCATTCACCCATAACCTCTATTTCCGATCCAGTCCTGTTTGGAAAGAAGAACGAGTTTGCTCACCACACTGTTTGATTTATGAACTCATTGACAGGGGTTATGGGCTACATCTTTCCAGTTAGTTTATTCCCACAGCGTATTATTTGGTGCCATCCATTGTCATTTTGTGAATGGGAATTGTGCAACAAATGAAATATGGAAGTGAAAATGTTTTCCCTGTTAACACACCCCAGTCTGCGTTTTTTAAGCCTTGACAGAGTTGCATGGGCACAGAAGATTGGCTGAATATTTTTAAAAACACTTTTGTGTGTTTGCCATTGATCGGTTATGTTTTGATACAGATATGGACTAAAGAGAGTGAGTCATATGCCTCAGGCCCATTGTTAAAGGGTCCTGTTGGGAAATTAAAACACATCACCTTCGGAGAGAACTCTTGTGCGAGTTAATCCCCGGCATATAGCTGACAGGGAACTTATTTTATTTCCACAACACCCTAACTGTGAGACATATTCTCCAAATTCATGGTTAATGTGAATGTTGTCGGGCAGAAATTGTCTGATCTTCTGATACACAAATAGCCTATCAAATTCAACCACAAAATAATTTCCTCTACATATGACGTCACAGACGGGCAAAAATATTAGCCTATTACATCTACTCAAGAAAAAAAAACCTTCCATTGGAAAACTTTTTTTTTATTTTAAATAAAAAAATCCCTATTTACATTCCAGTGAGGCTTAGACGAGTCTAGACGTGCTTAAGTAGTGAGGTGTCTACACTTTCAGAGTGCAGGTGGCTCTTGGCCTCTTGCAATTAAACACATAAATGAGAAAATTATTAAGCATTTCCCAAAATCTCTAATAAGACAACTTCCTCTTCACATTACCACTCTTAAAATATTGGAATGTTCAAGTGCTCATTTGAAGTTTCTAGGAACTTTAAGGATTGAAATGCAAAATAAATCAAATAATAGACATTTAATTTATGCAACCATATAATTTCCCCCATATTTTATGCATGTGGTTCAAATATAGTCAGATACATCTGGTATAATTACTGTAACACCAGGAGCCCCTTTCTATTACTGTATGTCTATTACTGCTGTGTATGTGAAGCATATTTAGAGTCAAGCATCTGTATTTATGTTCTGGTGTACTAAAATTATTGCCAAACACTGTATATAGCACATATAATACAGATAGATAGATAGATAGATAGATAGATAGATAGATAGATAGATAGATAGATAGATAGATAGATAGATAGATAGATAGATAGATAGATAGATAGATAGATAGATAGATAGGGACTGATGGATGGATGGATAGACTGACAGACGGATGAATATATGGACAGATAGATAGATAGATAGATAGATAGATAGATAGATAGATAGATAGACAGACATGACAGACAGCTGATAGATAGATAGATAGATAGATAGATAGATAGATAGATAGATAGAATTATTATAAAGAATTACATATATTTTTAATAGACATATATTTATTTAAGTCTTATGCAATCAGATTTAAACAGTCATGCATGTTTTCCAAAGTGCTCCAAAATGTTCAAAAGCTTCTCTTATACAATCGACAGAGCCTGCAGTATTTGCTCCTCACAACTGAATCAAAACACATAGATGGATGTGTCCTTAGTGAAGTTTAAAAAATATTACATTCCGGGGGCAACATTAACGCATTTGATGACTTGTCTCCAGCGCATTTACGCAATGAATGATCGCGCTTACGTGCGAACGAAATCAATGTTAAAGGCGGGGCGACACCAGATCACATAAATGCATGCAGTTTGGAGCACATAAAAGGGTGCAAGGCTGTCGAGATGGTTATTTGCGCCAAAACTTTGCATAGAGACGTATAACGGCGTTGCGCGATCAGGTGCCAAAGTTCCCTAAATTCAGGACCATGGAGAGTTCCAGTCTGAAGACGCGCATGGCTGTGTGCGCGCTGCTGCTCTGCTTGTTGACCGGAGCCAAAACGAACGAGTCAGAGCCGGAGATAGAGGTGGACCTGGACACAAGAGCCATCAGAGACTTCTACCCCAAAGACCCAAACCTGACAAGTGAAAAACAGCTTGTGAGTAATGCATATTTTGCTGCGCAATAGACATTAGGCTATACACAAAAGTCCCAGAACTTTTAAAAGTTTTTGCTTGATTTTTGTGTGAATTGTTCTATTGCCTTAATTGGAGTGATTTGGTTTGAAAAAGAGATTGAAAGGAAACATCTTTCCAAATGTTTTGTCAAACCAGCTCGGGGCTCTGCAAGAAGTTCTGGAAAAGCTGCAGACGAAACGAATTCCACCTTGGGAGAAGAAATTTGGTCAAGTTCCCATGGTATATATTTATATTATACATTTTAATTTTGCTTATAAGTGCGCGTTGCTTGTGTTGGCTACATTGACATTGCGCAATTGCATGGATATGTGTCTTGGCTTTTTTATGTCTGCTTATCATTTAAAAGTAATAGTGAAATATATCCTAATTTATTTATTTATCTATCAATAAATAGTATTTGTTAGATGGAAATTCGTATTTGTTTAATGATCCATCACGTGTCTCCAACCTTTAGCCTTAAACAAGTGCGCTTTTAAGCACTAACGCAAATGCTGCAATGGCAAAAGTAACACGATCTCTCCTGTTTTCTCTTGCCAGTGTGATTTGGGGGAGCAGTGCGCGATCAGAAAAGGCTCTCGAATCGGCAAGATGTGCGACTGTCCGCGCGGGGCTTTCTGCAACTTTTTCTTATTAAAGTGTTTGTGATGGAAACACAATTCTGAATGGACTGTAATGGGATTGAGTCCATATGCATTATATATCATAAATAACTACAGTTTTATTTATATTAATATTTTTTTAAGTGAAGAGACTGAAGACACTGAAGCAAAGTTGTAAAGAAATTGTTCTTCAAATATTTGTGTTATGTAAACATGTGATACTGTCATATTTAAAGTTAATCTGCTGTTTTGTGCATTAAAGTGCAATATAACTTGTTTTGTAAAGTTGTCTGTATATCAGTTATTTTTATATTTGCATAATACGAATGTACGAATGAAATATATTTGCATAATACAATAACAATTATTTTAAAGACCTTTTTTTTTTTTTTTTTTTGCTATAAAACTTTAAAATATAAAACTACTGATTAAGGATGATTCAAATTAGTTGGAAAGTTTCCATGAAAGTAAAGCTAAAAATAAATAAATAAATAAATAAAATAAAATTAAAAAATAAATAAACAAATTAATTAACAAATTAATTAACTAATTAAAAATAAAAATAAATAAACTCAGCCTATCATTGAATGTGATCCATGCGCTCTGTATAGTTAGTTAAATAATGAAATTTTGCATTGTTAAACTTCTGAACAGCTGTGTTTTAGCTGGATAAAAATGTCCAGAATAAGAAAGACAGTTTATCGCCCCTTCATAGCTGGATTTGCCTGCAGAACATTAATGACGTTTTAATGACGTTGCATGTTCATATTCTGTAAAATAAATAAATAAACAAAAAAATAACAGCCCATCCCTTATTAGTCACTGTCAGTCCCCTAAATAAACTGGCCAATAACTGTGAATTGCATTGTGCAAAAATCAATTTCCTCACCTTTTCTACAGTATTTATTATTGTATTATATTATATTATATTACATTATATTAGTATTTATATATTATATTAGTATTTATTTACTGATCATATTTACCATGATTAAACAACACAAAATGCTGCAGGTCCACTGTAGAAACACAAAATTTTGTGGTAAAAAGAAAAAAGTTAATAACATTCAATTCAATCTGTAGAGCCCTGAAAATACTTATCTATCCTTTGCCTGTAAGTGCTGTATTGATCTCCTCTTTTTCTTTTCGGAATCAATTACTTGCCACTTGTACCAAACCAAAGCTAAACGAGGTTCCGAGAAATGTGCCATATGTTGAGACGTCACTTTGTTACTTTGCTTTTGAGTAACGAGCTCTTAGCCATAAGAGTCAGACTCAGATTGTTCTGATCAGAGCCTTCAAAGTGAATCCAAAATCTGAAGCAAAAAGGGGAACAGAAGTTTGTTAAAAAGAGCAAAAAAGCTCAACTCGACTGGTCAAATGATGCCAAAATTGCCTCTCGTACAGATGATACGTCAATGATGACAATTAACATATGATGAATTGATGGCTTTACAGAAAAAAGCTGTAAATCTATCCTTGAAGCTTCTTTCTTTGGCTCAGCCACCAGGAACTGTTTCAGACAGACAATTTGGTGTTGATGGTTATTTGTTAAGATGTGTTATGCCCAACACTGGCTACATCCCTCCTCACCTTACTTAAGGTGCTTATGTGTGCCTTTAGACTTATTGCTTGGCTTTGTCACTGATGCCACATATGTATGCTGCTCCCCAAAACCTCTTTTGCAGATCAATATTTCATCATTTTTTGGATGAAAAAAGAGTGTGATGTTGCCCCCTAGAGACATAAAAGTAAAGTAGATCCAGGCTTTATATGGCTGTGAAAAGCTGAAGGCCGGCAGTGCTGAATTACTTGGACCATGAATGGATTTCTGCTGCCGTCATTGAGGATTGAATATGCTCATAGCTGTAATCACTCGGTGATTGTGAGGTTGATTGAATGGCCACTTAATCAGGACAGTAACTGGTAGGAGATGATGCCTCTTGAGTTAAACTGACATTGGCAGAGCTCAATTATCTGCTAAGTACTAATAAGTTTCTGCTTCAGAAAGAGCAAATTTGATCTGATATGGTTTGATAGCTCTGAGAAAGTTCAGTAAAATCTAACATACAGTAAGAACTCAACATAAATATATGTAAAATATATTTAAAAATATATTTAAAATTGTTTAGATGTTTATATTTAAAAATAAATTTGTATATATATATATATATGAAATTATAATTTTTATATTTAATTTAGAATATAATAAATATAATATGAAAATAATTACAATTATTTAAATGTTCAATTAAAAAACAAAGTAAAAAATGCAATATAAAATACATTTAAAACACTGTTTATTAAAAAATAAAATAAAATAAAATAAAATAAAATAAAATAAAATAAAATAAAATAAAATAAAATAGGATTCAGCAACATGTGCTACTGTGTTTTGGGTGACACATTATTACCCATATATTTATGAATTCTTAGCAACATTTTTTGCTTTGGACCTCAAGCACAACCTTGAGACTTTGCTAATTTCTTTCTGCTTGCTTTCTGTGTGAGCCTTTCTAGTGACTGATAATATAATATAGCTTGATATCTTATGCTTGATATAGCTTGATATAAATTATATGTTCAATATATCAATAAATATGATAAAAAGTAAAACAACATAAATAAAATATGTAAAATTACTATTTAAAAGATATCAATAATATTATACAATTTATTATGCAAATAATTTGATTTTTTTATATATTTAATATTTCACTGATGTTGAGATTCGAGTTCTGATGTACCTTTCTAATTTCCTTCTGCTTGCATCAGTTGAGGCTTTCTATTGAGTATCCAATATGGCAGCTTGCAGCTAAAAAATTCAGAAATTAATATAAATTATATCTATAATATTATAATAAATATTGTAAAAAGTTAAATAAAATAATCATTAATTATAAATATATTAAATAAATACATTTTTTATTTGAAATAAATTAATAAATTTGAACTTAATCATTATATGAAAATAAATATTACAGAAATAATATTATTATTTACATTTTACTGATGTCGAGATTCAAGTTTTGACCTCAAGCACAACCTTCAGATGACTGACCTTGCTAATTCTTTTTGCTTGCATTCTGGGTGCGCCTTTCTCATGACTATCTAATAAGGCAGCTTGCAGCTAAAAATACCAGCATCACCTGATGGATCAGAGAGTAGGACTGCAATGTCATCCTACCTGCCGTCTGGATTTGTGAGGTATTTGCTCTACAGCTTATGTGAAAAACTGCCAGATCCATTTCAGCTCCTCGGCTCAGCATTTAAGTTGGGAAGTTACTGGCCAAGCAGCAAAATTTTGGACTTCTCAGTCAGTGTCTGTACTTTAAATCCCAAAGGTGCTGAGGATCTGAGGAATCAGACAACAATTAGAGTCATTGAGGTTACAATATTGTTCAGTAACTGCTTTGTCCAAAGCATTTATACCTGATATCTGATATGTTGTGTTTAGTCCGTTCATTTGTAAGTGCTCTCTAAATGACAAACAACAAATATAATTACAATTGAACATTTCGTTATTATTTGAAATATTTTTGATATAATTTATAATATTCTGACATGTGAGTACTGCACTTGTCTATAATGTCCAGCAGAGGGCAGTATGAGCTCATTTCTATGAGACTGACAGATTGCTGACTCACTGTAAAATGAAGCCCGTGGCCAGACAGGTGCTTCTGCATCTTAACTCACCTTCAGAGGGAAAGCCCAAGCTTTTATTTATTTATTTTATATCATCTCTCTCCTTTTTCTCTCTTTTTTAAATCTTTGGTTGCCTTACACTAACAAAATTTGTGAAATTACTGATCTAGGCAGATTTAAGGATGTATGAAAAATGCATATAGAGTATGTTTTTAACTAGCTTCTTTAAAAATATTTTTTTGTAATTTAATCTGTCTGTCTGTCTATCTATCTATCTATCTATCTATCTATCTGTCATATCTGTGTCTATCTATCTATCTATCTATCTATCTATCTATCTATCTGTCTATCTATCTATCTATCTGTCTATCTGTCTGTCTGTCTGTCTGTCTGTCTATCTATCTATCTATCTATCTGTCTGTCTGTCTATCTATCTATCTATCTATCTATCTATCTATCTATCTATCTATCTATCTATCTATCTATCTGTCTGTCATATCTATCTATCTATCTATCTATCTATCTATCTATCTATCTATCTATCTGTCTGTCTATCTATCTATCTATCTGTCTGTCTGTCTATCTATCTATCTATCTATCTATCTATCTATCTATCTATCTATCTATCTATCTATCAGCTGTCTATCTATCTATCTATCTATCTATCTGTCATGTCTGTCTGTCTATCTATCTATCTATCTATCTATCTATCTATCTATCTATCTATCTATCTGTCCGTCTGTCTGTCTATCTATCTATCAGCTGTCTGTCTGTCTATCTATCTATCTATCTGTCATGTCTGTCTGTCTATCTATCTATCTATCTATCTATCTATCTATCTGTCTGTCTGTCTGTCTGTCTGTCTGTCTGTCATGTCTGTCTATCTATCTATCTATCTATCTATCTATCTATCTATCTATCTATCTATCTATCAGCTGTCTGTCTGTCTGTCTGTCTGTCTGTCTATCTATCTATCTATCTATCTATCTATCAGCTGTCTGTCTGTCTGTCTGTCTGTCTGTCTGTCTATCTATCTATCTATCTATCTATCTATCTGTCATGTTTGTCATGTCTGTCATGTCTATCTATCTATCTATCTATCTATCTATCTATCTATCTATCTATCTATCTATCTATCAGCTGTCTGTCATGTCTGTCTATCTATCTATCTATCAATCAATCTATCTATCTATCTGTCTGTCTGTCTGTCTGTCTGTCTGTCTGTCATGTCTGTCTATCTATCTATCTATCTATCTATCTATCTGTCTATCTATCTGTCTTTCTGTCTAAACCTCGTAATGGACAGGAATACCAATGGAATCTTATTAAATAGGCTAACTATTAATTATCATGAATTATTTGTTTATAACAGTTGAATTCCAGACGAATATTCACGTGGCTATCTTTTACTGCTCATTTTGAGGTACTGTTGAAAGCGCCGCCCGTTACATTTGAGTTAATAATGTTGCGTCGTATTTGCATCGCGACGCTATTTTTTTGGCGTCGAGCTGTGACATCACACAGCTGCATGGTCTTTCAGCCAATCAGACGCAGGTAAACAGCGCCTAATTTCGCACAGTTTGAGCAGCAGCCCTCGCTGTCTTAACTTTGCAGCAGGGCAGGTGGCAGCAGTTGTCATGGAGATAACCGCAGGCCAGGCGTCGGCGCGCGGGGCTGTTTCCATGGAGATCCCGCAGCGAGGTGCGCTGGCAGCGGTGGAGGAGGACGAGGAGAGCGGGCAGACGAGCACCGAAGAGCGGCTCCAGCCGACCTCCCGCCGGGGAAACTTCTACATGCTCATCGTGATCGGAGAGATCGCGACAGAGCACCAGCTGCACGCCGCCAGACAGCACATAGAGCGCGGTGAGCTTCTCACTGAAAGCATGCCTCATCTGACACGTTCAATAAATAAGGCTTATGATTTTTCCAGATTTTTTTTTTTTTTTAATCAAATTATTTTGTTGAATGAATATTTACTATTCACAGTGAATTGTGACAGATAGCCTACCAAATTTATTCTTATACCTATTTAAGTTTATTAAGTCGTGATGGTATTACATGGAATTATATTGTCAAAAAATCACGGAGATGTCTTGCATACTTCATCTTAACTTCATTCAGCGCAAGGTAACACCTAACGTTATCTAGGCTGCATACTGTGCTGCGGTGGGCGTGTTCATGTAATTACTGACGTACTACAGTCCTAAACAAACGACGTTGCCAATGTTAATTTCCAAATGATTACCAATGACATAATTTGTAGCATAACTTCTACACATCGCCTGTCACGTGTACTTCTTTGGAGCGTTATATGATCTGATCAGACCATTGCATACTAGCTCCAGCAGCAGCAGCAGCAGCACACTGCGGCGACCTCGCCTGACTGCACGGAGCACTGCGCCATGAATTGTGCATTTTTGGATGAAGCTGATGAAGCTGCAGTTTTGATGGTCTGTAAGGACGGGGATCTCGAGATGTTGTTGTTGAAAATGTTGTTTATTTAACACTATATTTTGGGCAGGTGTTTAAACTTACTATTGTCCGGTGATTAATTATGGCAGTAGGAGTGTCCCTAGTGTTTATTTTTCTTTCAAGCATTAAATAGTCAAGGAAAATGTGCATACAGTCTCTGAAAAAAGGTCATAGCCTAAGGTACAAAAGCTAAAAGGTACATCTTTTTATATTTTTTACCCATAAATAATACATATTAGCACTTTAAAAGTACATATTTGTACCTAAAGTGTATATATTTAGCTTTTGTATCTATGTGTCATTGGTATCAAAGGTTAAGCATCTAACATTTAAGCTTATGTGTAATAAACAGTTAAAAAATGAGCCCTTTAGCCTTTAACTTATGCCACAAAATGTGTTAAATATGTCTTAAAAGTATATAAATCTTTCATAGACGTTGTTTGCGGAGTTGTTAATTAAAATGTCTGTTTTTTATTTTTTTAGCTTGTTACAGTAATTCTATGAATTCTAAATGATTTTATGATTTCAACGATTTTATTTTGTTTTATTTTATTTTAATAATTAAATTAAAAGTGGCAGGAAAGTTTAAAAGCAGCAAATAAATATAACATTTTAATTTTAGTGGTTGATTTTTTTTTTTTTTTTTACAGTGCACAAATCATCAACTAGTTTACAGAAAAGCTTATTAAATTTTCAAGTACAAAGTTAAGTGTTTTCATATTTCAGAAAAGAAAATAGTTCTGGTTATTTTTTATTGTAACTTCTTGGTTAGTACTCTAAAATATGTTTTATTATTTATCTGCCAACTTTTTGTTCTCATAAAAGTTGGTTTGCTGAATGAACATTTTCTTTTCATAACTACTGCATTTTGTCTAATGATCATGAAGCTTGACTTTGACTGTAAAACATAAGTATATAAAATAACAAATCAGAGCTGCCCAAACCTGAGAAACAACCAAATTAGAACATAATATTCAGGGTCAACTAAACTTGTTATGCTACTCACATTCAGTACATTTACAATCCTGACATGCTCACTCTGCAGCATTCTCTAATGTTTGAACGTCTAGAAAGCAGAGGATTATCCCATTCTTCCTGACAGACTCTTAATCAGAAATTAGCATATTGATGAGAATAAAATCAATACTGTAAGGAGTGTCTTGTGTTTCTATAGGCTGTGTAAATCTTATTCTGAGAAAACAGAAGTATCGGTTCATCTCTGCGGTCATTACCTGTTTTAAATCCCAATGACACAGCATTTCTGAGGACAAACACTGCAGTGTTTGCAAGATTTACACTTCATCTACAAAGCAAAACAAAATCTGAGGAAAATAGTCCTTCATCTCTATGAAGAACAGAGGAGGAAAGACACAGCCGAGGAAAGTTAAGAGGCATAGAGATTTCATTTCATTCCCTAATTCTCCAATTTGGACTTTGAAGTTCAGTGCAGTAGGAACGTAAGACATATCTAAAATTTTGGGATCTTATGTAACACTCAATGAATATTCTGAGCACAACACACTAAATCTCATGTTTAAAACTATTGGCATACTAAAAACTGGGGATGAAAAATTACAATTGAAATTTAAACTAAAAGTTTATTTAAAAAAATAATATATTTTAATTGATTCATTAAGTAATTAATATAAATATTTTAATTATTATTATCACAATTACGTTATTACAATTATAGATAACATTAATCAAAATATTAATATGAATAAAATAGCACTTTGAAATGTTTTTTCATTTTTCAACTCAAGTTTTTACTCAAATTGTTATATTACATCACAATACTAAGTAATATAAAATATTAAGTATTATAATTGCAATTAATAAAATGGTATGATATACCGTACATTGAAATACACTATATATGAAAAGAGGAAATTGGTGAAATTTTCAACTTTTCACACAAATTGCTGTCACATTTAAATACTAAGTAATAATACAAAATTAAGTAATATAGTTTGTAAATAATGAAATAGTATGATATATGTTAATATATGCTATATACAAAAAGAGGAAATTTGTTCATTTTTAACTCAACTTTTCATGCATTATTTATTAATTTTTATGATATAATATAAAATATAATATAATGAAAAAACGTATGATATACAGTATATGAAAAAAGGGGAAATGAGCTAAAGCTCATTATATGAAATGAGGGTGTGAATGAACATTGTGCACACATGTAAAGTTCAGGGACTTTGCTCATATTGATCATGTCACATGTCTCTCTGTACCTGCAGGTATTCGTTCCTGGGACATCAATGTGTCCGAATGTGACCTGGACCAACAACTACAGCTTTTCATAACCAGACATTCCGCCCAGTTCTCAGCCGAGGTCAGAGGTCAGTCCGATTGAAAGGATGACATCTTGATCCTGCAGTAGAGTTGAATGCAAATGAAGTCAGAAGTTTAAATGAAAAAAAATATACTGTCTAAAAAGATAAAGCTCAAACTAAATGAACAATTGCAAGGATAAAACATAAAATTCCATTTATTTCCCAGTATGCCACACATAAATAAATATTTTCAATTGGAGTCAAGCTGTTCATATGGCCAGCCCAAGGTCACACTGCGGTGATCTTGCTTACAGCGAGCTCACTCGTAACACACAAGATATGCAGCTAATGCAGCACTGAGAATCTCTCCATAGGGAGTCCAGCATGTGTGTTTGCACGGGTCCTGCTTCCACTGTACTGCCTGGCACAGTGGTAATCAAAGAGCTGTGTCAGGAGGAGAGGAGCTGCAGAGCCAGTGCTTGACTGCTGCAGTGTGTGTGCTGGGCGGGACGGACCTTGATCTGTGTAGTGGGGTGAGCTGAGACAGAATCATAAAGGCTCAAATGTGCCTCGGTGTAAGACAGGCCGTTTTATAAAAGTGATAAGCTGTTTTCCAAAGACTGGCATGCTATTCATTTGCTAACTGCTGAGAAAGTACTTTACTACCCATTTTAAACCCTAATCTGCTGTCAGAGGAGGTGAATGATACAGTAGCTGGAGACAAATTTAGTGTAAATGGCAATGTAATTTAGCATAGAGTGCTTTTGTTTTGAATATATATAGGCACGGGACTGCATGTGATCATTGATTATGTTCAAACCAACAGTGACTGCGAATGTCATAATGCTTTCATATAACAACAGAGTGCTGCAGAGATGATGTATTTCTGTAAACCAAAACCCTTCAAATGATCATTCTGAAGTCAGTGGGTTTTTTGAACGGGTTTTTGGTTAAATGAGTGAAATAAGGTTTGTGGTTAACACAAGCTCAAGATATTTTCACATTTATTATATGACATAAAATACATTACCTTGTCATTTTTACTTACCTTGAAAAAGGCGCTTGTTAACAAGTGGCTAAATGGGACAACAGTGGGTGTTGAGAAACATTAAACTTTAACACACCAAACAGGAAACCTCATCTACTCAATAGCTTTCACAGCCTCATTGTGTTTTAATTGCGTTCATTAATTACTCACCCTCATGTCGTTCCAAACCTGTAAGATCTTTGTTCATCTTCGGAACACAAATATTTTTGATGAAATCCAAGAGCTTTCTGACCCTCCGTAGACAGCAAGGGTTCTACCACGTTCAAAGATAAAGAAAGGTAACAAGAACATTGATAAAATAGTCCATGTCACATCAGTGGTTCAACCTTAATTTTATGAAGCTAGACGAATACTTTTTGTGCAAAAAAAAAACTAAAATAATGACTTCATTCAACAATTCTTCTCCTCCGCGTCATGTGACCATGATGTAGTTTGTTTGTAGACTACATTTAGCTTTTTACTTCTGTCAAATGTATTCAGGCTTCAGAATTCATAAAAGCTGTGTTTATTCATGAAGATTATCACAATAAAAAAGGTGTAAGATTCATAAAATTTTGTTGGTCACAGAGCTTATTTTCTACAATAATCCAAAAGTTTTTGAGTTTGAGTTTTTGTCAAGGGTACCAGGGTGATGCTAAAGTCCAGGTTGGCCTACAAAGATACACCATCACTATAGCACTCTATTCAATGAACAAGAAGTTAACGTTGAGTGAATTACATTTTAGAGACAATATTGTGAGTTGCTTTGTCTCTTTTTGTTTCGGCAACAAAAATATTTTAGAATGAAGCCATAACAGAACTATTGCATTTCTTCTAGCAACAAACAACAGTAGTATTTTTTTAATGAAACATTTGAGTGAACAATTCAGTGACTTAGCTTTTAAAAACTATGGCTGCAAATTGAAATCACATACTTCCCTATTAATATAGTAGGTGAAGTAACAGTATGTGAACAGAGTAGAATGTACTCAAACAGTAGGCAGAAATTCCCACTACTACTTTCAGCGAGATTCTTATGTGTGGATCCGATGAACACTTTACTGTCATATTAAGCCACAGGAGAGTATTTGTAAACTGCAAAAAAACAATGCAGCTGATGCTGGTAGGTCATATGACAATGACAACATGACCAATGTAGTATGTCTGGATTAAATTCATACTACACACAATCATAGAACAAGCCTTTTATGGGCCACAGAGTATTTCTTATTTAAAAGAAGTACTTAGAGATTTCGGATGCAGGCAATGGCTTGTTTTGTTCCTGAATGAATCAGTGTTTGAACTGTTTAAAAGTACGATTTTATGACTCACTCACAATTGGTGTCACAATGTAACCTGCAGAAAGTTGCCAGGGTTTTGCTACAGTATGTATTTTCTAAAGTGTTTTGAGTTTTTTGTGTGTTAATATTATGCAAACCTGGCAGAAAAAAACCCAAGGAAGTACAAAAGCGTAGAAAAGTAGCACATCTCTCCTCAATAAGCTACATTACTTGAAGTATCATACATGTCTTTAAGTTTAGTTTACCCAAAAATGAAAACTCTGTCATTAATTACTCACCCTCGTGTTGTTCCAGACCCATAAGACCTTCGTTCATCTTCAGAACGTAAATTAAAATATTTTTGATGAAATCCGAGAGCTTTCTGACCCTCCATAGCCAGCAACGCAACTGACAAAAGTACTGAAAATTTATTCTCGCAGCTTCATAAAATTAAGGTTGAACCACTGATGTCACATGGACTATTTTAATGATCTCCTTACTACCTTTCTTGGCCTTGAACGTGGTAGTTGCATTGCTGTCTATGCAGGGTCAGAAAACTCTCAGATTTCATCAAAAATATCTTAATTTGTGTTCAGAAGATGAATGAAGGTCTTACTGGTTTGGAACGACATGAGGGTGAGTAATTAATGACAGAATTTTCTTTTTCTTTTTTGGTGAACTATCCCTTTAACACAATATGGGCCTAGTACTAGGGTTAGAACAAAAGAGCACTAATAGACTGCAATGACAGAAAATGGATGGAATAAAGCTTGGGAGGTGGAGTTATGCCCTCTGACCCTGCTGAAGGGCGTGATGTGTGCTTAGATCAGATTGTGATGACTGGTCTGTGGGGTGATACAAGGTTAACAACCACTAAAGGTTGATGTCTCAGATTGTGCTTTTTTGTGACTCAAGGCCTGTCAGACACGAGGCTCCCGGGCTGATGGTGCAAATGGGATCACAGTATCGATTCGTCCGTATCATATTCAGCATTCACCTTAGCATAGATCAATAACATTCAAACTAAGAGGAATTCAGTGGTTGTCCTAGATGTGTTTCTATTCTAATTGGAAACAAAATGATAAAGTATTGGCTAAAATAATTGATTTGTTTTGGACTGATGGATGTTTTGTTACATTTTTCAGCCATATAAGCACTTGAAGTTGAATTCTTTTTTATTATTAAGTATATACTGGAAGGGTTTTTTTATGGTGTTCTCGGTCCTTCCCTTACAAAGCTCCTTTATAAATATAAAATGATGAACTGTTGCCATCTAATGGAGATTATGAGTCATGCAGGACATGTAAAAAGAGGTAAAACAACAGATAGAAAGAGACAGATTTCTATCTATCTATCTATCTATCTATCTATCTATCTATCTATCTATCTATCTATCTATCCTTTTAAAGAATTCAATAATATTTCATCAGTTTTGTAATTGTAGACACTCCTTGCATCCACATCTTGTAATTTCTCATCTGTTTTGGTAAGTATCAGATATAATACCTGATTATATCCTCACAGCTCTTGGGTGTGAACTGAACTGAGAGTTACTCAGCAGTTTGAAACCTTTTGAGAACTGAGCTGCTCCTTTGTGCTTTTCTGGTTAATGAACTGCAGGTGGCTAAAAGATACAGATGTGTCATTCCTATTATGCAGCACATTTTCATGTCCCCATCATATGTGTCAGAATATATAAGATAAAATATTAAACTCACTCATTTTAAAGATGGAAATCATATGTATCATTATATTAACTATAATTGTAAAAGCATGGGGTCAATAATATTTTTAGAAATGAATGCTTGTTCACATTAAATTTAAGTGACAGTAAATTATTTATTGCAATTTCTTTCAAATAAATGTTGTTCTTTTGAACTTTCTATTCATCTTGGATAGTATCCTGAAAAAACATGACATTTTCCACAAAGATATTAAGCAGTTTTTCTGCTTGTTTTCAACATTGATAATAACAGCAAATGTTTCTTAAGCATCAAATCAGCACATTAGAATGATTTCTAAAGTATCATGTGACATTGAAGACTGGAGTAATAATGCTGAAAATTCAATTTTGCATCACAGGAATAAATTACATTTTAAAATATATTAATATAGAAAACAGTTTTTTAAATTGCAAAAATATTTCACAATTTTACTGTTTTTACTGTATTTTTGATCAAATAAGAAACTTTGGTGAGCGTAAAAAAAAAAAAAATGTCATTGCTCCCATTGTGCTAACTTCATATATTTATTTTTGTGTACTTTTATATATAGAGAGAGACAGCGAAATAGAAAGTTAGCCCGTTCGGAGAGATTGTCTGGTCATTGGTGTTAAGTTTCTCAGCTTGACCAGAGCATATTCATATTTTCAAAAGGTAAGTTCGAAAGTGCTGCGTAACAGGACAAAGAAACAAGTTATTAACAATATCCCAGATGATCTAAAATCAAAAACATCAAGTGTGTCACAGCAGGAATGACCTCGATCAGTCAGCTTTAGCTGCGGCTGGTGGGGAGGTTCAGGGCAAGGAAACGGCATGATCAGTGTTTTCATTTTTACTGAGTCACTCAACCTCCTCCTCTCTTCTTCTACTATGTTTCCATGGTGACCTGCGTCTTGGCATGAGTCAAGGTGAGCGTCGATGTGAGGGGCTAATGAGTGCACTTTGTGAGGAGAGAAGTATGTGTGCACCTTATAGCGACTGTTAACTGTTGTTACCCGATTAATATGACACTATATGGACTTATGATATCTTAATGTATTTTAAGGAATGCCTTGAGCAGGAATAGCGGCCTGCAGTAAAATGAATTGTTTCTACTTTGGTAATATCAGATACTGGCATAATTGGCTTTTTATTAAACTGTGACCGCCACTGCATTAGCTGCTGACAGGCTTCATCCCCTCAAATATCCTATTAGAGAGACCGAATGAGACGTTTCGACCACCGTTATGCTCTATGAGTCAGCATTTGGGAAGACTGATTGTCTGCAGGCGGGAATGTAATGGTCTGGAGAAGAATTTTCTGATATTTCCAGTCCCGTCTGAGTCATATGTTCCCCACAAGTCTATAATACCTTGAGAAAACTGTGCATTAGCATTCCCATTCATCACGAAGTCTGTTTTTATCTGGCGTAGGTGAAATACGTGAAGTAACCAGTCAAACCATGACCTCTTGTCTTTGTCTATCACTTTGTTAGCGCTAACCAGAATCTGACCCAGACATTCCCTTTTATGTTGTCTGACACTATTAACAGTCGGAGACCCCAAACTTATTTTAAGAGTGTTAGTTTGCTTATGTTGCTGATGTAAATTTAACACACATAGATAAAATCTTTGCTTTAACTGTTTAAAAGGAGTCATTTTCTTTAATGGAGTCACTGGGAGTGCACAAGGGTGCTTATGTACAAGTTTGACTCTTTCCTTTTTCTCTCAGGATACACACAAAGGAAATTGGTACTCTAGAGCTGAAGCCTCAAGCAGGACCTATTTATAATACAAGCACTGAGCCATAATTATGAATTTCACTGATGCTGAGGGGGAAGTGAACGATCACATGATTTTCAGACAGACTGATAATTAAGGCCCAAAGAAATTAGAAATTAGAAATTAATACTTTTTAGAGAAATTAATATGTTTATTCAGTAAGGATGCAATGAATTGATCAAATGTGACTGTAAAGATAACATAATGTTACCGAAGATGCCTCATGCCCAACAATTGCTGAATTTTAGGTTATGAAATAAATCAGAATATAGCATTCAATATAAAAAGTGCTCAGGAAAGGGCTTTTGCTCTTGACACCAGCAAAAGATAAAGTTCATACACATACATCGTGGCCTTGAGGGAATGAGGTGGAATTCAAGAGGTAAATATATCAACTAAATATTATTCATCTCTGAAAATCAATTCATCCAGTTCTAGGCTGTACAGTATTTGTAAGCGCTAGAACAAACACAATCCCCTCAGTTGTTTGAGCAATCTTCAGCAGGCTTTTGTTTTCGACTGATACAAAAGGCCAGTGAGACGTTCATGGCTACGCACAGACACTGAAATGAGGAACAAAACAAACACTCAAGCTGATTAAACATTATCATTTGTGTTTTGACTTGGAAACATTTTTGCAGTTTTTGCACTATGCAGTTTTATGCATTTTTTAATATTTAATTTTATGAACATCACCTTAATCATGTTTCAGTTGGGATTTTTTGTGAAAATGTTTATGTGACCACAAACCATAAGTGAAGTGAGCAGATACTGGTACAGTTTGGTAACTAGCCTTGACTTGTTTTGGTTAATATGGAAGAGTTTATATATTCAGATTATGTATCATAGTATATATCATTCTACTACCTTACAAAAGTTCAGTATCAGTAAGAATTCTTAAAGATATTAGTACTTTTATTCAGCAATGATGCATTAAACTACTCAAAAGTGACAGTAAATATGTTTATAATTTTACAAAAGATTTATGTTTCAAATTGAACACTGATAAGTTTTCAACATTGAGAATAATAATAAATGTTTCTTGAGCAGCAAATAAGCATATTAGAAGGATTTCTGAAGGATCGTGTGACACTGAAGACTGAAAATTAAGCTTTTCCATGATCAGAATAAATCATATCTTGAAATTTTTCCAAATGATATCCAGTTGTTTTAAATTGTAATAATATTTCAAAATATTACTGCTTTATATGTTGATCAAATAAATGCAGCCTTTGTGAGTATAAAATACCATAAAAAATAAACATAAAAAAATCTGATGAAAGTTTTTGAACGGTAGTATATATACTATTACTGACCATATTTTTTTGGTTCAAAAAGATATATTATAGTGTTTTAGAGCCATTCATTCATGCAATTTGTGCTGACATCCTGAACAGCGGAGGGAGGTCAGTCATGCATAATTGAGGCTGCTCAATAATTTATGATTTGGATATTGATAACACTGCAGATTCTGTTTGAGTCAAAGCACTAAGCCGGAGCATAAAAAAAAATACCTGGCACTGATTTTAGCATTACTTCATCTGTATGTTGTTTTTAATTAATCATTAGATGGATGCATTGGTAAAGACAGTAAGTTTTCCAGGGCATTTTAAAAGCATTTAATCATGAATTAAATTACATGATTGAATAATCTACTTAGAGGGAAAGTGAGAGAGAAAATCATTTGTTTGCTCTATTCATTTCACAATCACAACCCATATGAATGAGAAAAAAAATAAGATATCGAATCTTCATAAATTGAACCTTTGCTGATTATCTGTGCTGATTTGGAAAGCATATCAAAATATATCAGGATTGTTCCACAGAGGGGGAAATTGAAAATATGGCCTGTCTGGCAGAATGGGCACAGCAGAAAAAACACTGCACCAAAATTCAGTTCTCTTATCATGCCATAAAGCCATGCAGTGCCTGCAGCAACCATATTCAGGTCAAGCACTCATTCAGTAAGGCTAATAAACTATAAAAAAACATGAAATGATAATATGACATTTCTGGGTGAAACAGACAATATGTATGGCAGAACTTGATTCAATCCATTGAGAATTGACTGGATTGTGAAAGTGGTCTTATATAACAGGTGGTTGAAATGGAGGGGCTGAAAATATGAGGGCTTGGTAAAAGAGAGTAGGCTTTGGCAAATCTTCTTGACCTAAAAAGTGGCATTTATACGAATCGAAAACAGATAATTGGAAGATGCTCAGATACTCGGATGGACACTTTACCATCCCATAAGGTCGGAAAATAAATTCAAATGTAGTACCTACTCAGACAGTATGCGATTTCGTTTTTTTAAAAGTTAAAATTACGATTTTTAAAAGTTGAGTGTCGTGTTTTTTAGAACGCTGTGTCATGAGACCCTTACAAAATGCCAACTCAAAGGTCAAATATGTCTGTCTAGCTTTACACTAGTAAAGCAGTCTTTTAGGCACCTTTCGCACAGATGCTTAGCAGTGGAACAAAAAAGTTTTAAAAGTTAAAAGGGTCATGTGACAATGCTAAAATAACATTATTTTGTGTATTTGGCGTAATGCAATGTGTCTACACCATTTAAGGTTCAAAAAACACATTAAAAAGCTCATCGTTCTGAAAAGCGCGATGTGCTCTTATTGACTAGCTATCCAGTGCGTTGTGATTGGCCAAATATCTCAAGCATGTGACAAAAATGTTACGCCCCTTACCATATTTGGAAACACACAGCGTCTCCACGACATGGCGGTGGCAACAATACTGCAGCGAGAATAAAAGTTACGCCGCCTTTGTTTATGTATACATTTGGGCGGTGTTATGCAAATCGTCCAACACAGTGACGTAGATTTGTGGGGCATTTGAATGAGGTGTTTTAGGAAGGCGTGGACGAGTCTTAACTTTGATTTTGGGTTTGAGACTTAAGTCTTTGCAACTTATCTATGCACAAACAGCTTGTAACACTCCAAAGAGAAAGGAAAACTTGAAATCGCATCATATGACCCCTTTAAATTTCTTTTAACTTTAGCGCCACAATTTTAGCATGCAATGTCATCATGCGCTAAAAGACGCTAGCACAGCAGTCAAATATGTCCGAACCTTTCTGTGTGAACGGCCCCTTATTTTACATTGAGTGGGCTGTCTCTTAACGGATGGCACCATATTTACATCACATGACTGGGTGGAATGCGCAACTGACAAAATTTACATTATATAGCCCTTTCAGGCTTTATATAGAGCTTGAGGGAGGTCGGTGCAATGCAGCTGCATCACAAACTACCAATAAAACAAAAAAATCAGTGAGACTGAATCCATGAATGTCAATTATGAACAGATACAAAACACAGACACACAGCTAAACTTAGCGATAAAGCATATAGCATAATAGGAAAAAAACACTGCTGTTGGAATGAATAGATATCAGCTGCATTAAATGTATACTAAAAACTCACCTGTATCAGTGCATTATGCACTTATTTAGTTTAGTATAAGAATGGATGCCAGATGTTTATAATGGGCCTATATGGGTAAATGGCATATAACATGCGATAGGCCTATATAACGTAATATAATATTAGACGTGAAAGGGTTACTTGGTGCATTGAAAGTATCACTAACTCCCCCTCCTCCCCGCCTAACCCCTCTTCTTCAGACAGTAGCTGCATCTGTAGTTTAATTGGCGGGTGGCTGCAGCCAGAGTTGCTGCAACCATCCCGCTCTGCTCGAGAACCCAAATCTGCC
Source organism: Spinibarbus caldwelli (assembly GCA_039654775.1). Lineage (NCBI taxonomy): Eukaryota > Metazoa > Chordata > Actinopteri > Cypriniformes > Cyprinidae > Spinibarbus > Spinibarbus caldwelli. Next base: position 14,053,688 of record CM077264.1, on the reverse strand, counting down.
AACCCACACACACTCTCCGGCCCCTCCCACACACACACACACACACACACAGCAGTGACTGCGCTCCAGAACACCCATCAGTCGCGAGACACACGACGCTCTGTTAAAGTGGCCCGCTTCAGCATACGGTATGTATCACTTTCTGTCATGCAAACTACAGAGACAGCGTTCTAGCGTGCGACGCGGTCGCTGGCGCGACTTTTACGCAGTGTCGCAGTGGTCCGGACAAAGAGTCTTGCGATGCAAACAGTCAGTGACACTTTGCTTTATGAGACTGTGACGTCGCGGAGGGTGCGTATCCTTATTTGACCGCATATTTGTCTTCTTCTTGACGTTATTAATGACTTTGATCGCGTACTCGTTGCTTATGGGGCGCGAGACATATGCATTATGATGCGTTTCAGTCGCGATACATGACGACCAAAGAATTAGGTAATTAAACGTCCAGACAGTCGTTTAAATCTACTTGTAATTGCGACATACGTCTGGGGGACAGTGTACGATCAACACCTTACTGTGCTTTATTCAAATTAACTGGATTAATTTAGGTGATGGACGGAGGTTGGCGGAGAGGTTAACTTTATATATTAATTTATATATATATATATATATATATATATATATATATATTGCCTTGAATTTTTTATTTATTTATTATTTAACAGGTTGTGAAATTATTTGTGCGTTTGACAGAAGTGCTCTTGTTATTTTATTATTTTGTGCTTGTGCTAAATGTCAACGAGAAGTCATTATTTGCTGCATGACGCACTTCATTGAGATATTTTAGGGAGGCTGTGTTAAGATGCTAAACGTGCACGTCTTTGTCTGCATGGAGAAATATATTATGCTCAGAAGTTGTGAGGTATGATCTGAAGTGTTCATGTTAGAGTTGGTGAAATTATTTGAACCATTTTGGTTCGTTAACGATTCTTTTAGTACTTTTGTAGGAGTACAAAAGAGATTTATTTGCACAAAATATTCTTGTGAAAAATATTTATTAAAACTTAGGTTTCACAGATATTTTGGATGAATTAAACGCAATAAAATATATATTAAAAAAGAAAAATGTGGTAACATTTCAGTTCGTTCCAAAAAAATACCACAGATTCCAATAAAACGTAGCCTATCTTTAGGCGACAGACAGTAGCCTAAATGCACTGTTTCAAGTCTTATTATCCCTACTAAATATTACATAACACAGCTACTCTCATTAGTTCACGATGACATTACATTTAGTTATAAAGTAAAACTTGCGGTTTATTAATGAGTCATTTGAATACAATAACCGCTCCGACTTAGGTTTTTTTTTATTAACCGCTGTATGTTTTGATTCATTAAAGAACCGTCTCATGATTCATTCATTTGAGAATCGGAAAACACTGGTCGCGCGCGATATATTCACTTAAAAGAACCGACTCAAGATTTTTTGATTGAGTCATATAAACACAATGAGTTCTTCAACAGTCTATGATTTACTTTAAAGAGCCAGCTCATAGGACTGCTGTATGATTTGATTCAGTAAAAAGATCCGACTCAAAAGAGGCATTCGTTTGAGAATCAGACTACACTGGTCACAGTTTTTTTGTTTTGTTTTTTTTAATTCACTAAAAAGAACTGACTCGAGTCATTCGTTCTGGTATAGGCCTATCTGAGTACACTGTTCAAGCATCTGTTCGGCAATCGGACTGCACTGGTCCTGCTGTATGTTTTTGATTGACTAAAAAGAGCCGACTCAAAAGACTCATTCGTTCTACAATAAAATTACAACCAAAATAATGCAAAATATTGGCTCTGTCTCAAAATCTAGTAAGATGCCTTCCTCAACAGCATTCCACGAAACTTATGATGCTGTAATGAGTAAGCAGTTCAATTCAGATTTTTTTAAATCAGTTTCGACAGTCATCTCTATCATTTTTTTTATTATTTTTTTAAACAGTAATTCCACTGTTATTTACTGTAATTCAACAATATACAATTGGACAAAATCTTGATACATTTATAAACATTTAGCAATCAATTAAGATACCCCAAAATGCTGTCTAGCTTGTCAGTAAGTTTTTACAGCCACTGATTTGTTTGCTGCTCCGTGACTCAGCGTTGCTGTCTGTGACTCCTTTTCTCTTTCCCCTTTCTTTCTCTTTCTGTTTGCAATACGTTTGTGCATCTGGCCGCTTAAGGACCATTCATGAAAAACAATGACTAAATGAATGACTCGCTCCACATTTGAATATCATTGTGGAGGCCAATTAAACCCACAAAACGACTCTTTTGCTTCATTCGGCACAGCTGATGTTTGAGTCGTAAAACGGTTTTACTCTGAAATCATAGGAGTACAAAAAAACATAAATGAACCAAATAAAACCTGCTTTAACTAAATGATCTAAGTACTCTAACTGATATCATAAAGGGGTGATTGTGCTGTTAACTTTTAAGGAGATACTGGGGACTATTTTAAGTACATTTGTTTGTCATCTCAGTGCTGAAATGATTCAGTCGTTCCTTGTTCTCTTTTCTGATGCAACTGTCTGGGTGGGATTTTTACATAGAGAAACACCCACTGACAGCATTAGCTGCTGAGTCATTGTCCCATTGGTACTGGTAGTAGCCTAAAGCAAAGTATGGTAGAGGTGCAGAATGTTTAGTGGACCTGCTTTACTTGGAGTGTCTTTATTATAATATGAGATGAAAGTTCCTTCAAAATACGTCTTATTTAATTGCCCTTGTTTTGTGGCAGTGTGCTCTGTTATAGGCTTTAGAGAGATTCTTTATTAAGCTTTCATGATATCATTGATGCGAGGCTCAATGTTAGGACACTGAAGGGCACGTCCATCTGCCACAAAGTAAAAATGTGCCACTGAAGACATTAAAGACAAGGGCGATTGGGCTTTACCAAAGTGACTCATGCTTTGTTCCGTTTGACATTGGAAAATGCTGAGAAAGGAACAACCATTTTAGTCCCACAGTTTCCATGGACAACATAAATGAATGGTCCAACATAGAAAATATTAGCAACTCAACTTTGGACTTATTGGATAATCCTTCCGGATTTAGGAACGGTCATTTGAGACAAACAACCTCTCATTGGTGGATTACTCAGCGGAAAGGGACACAACTTAAGTGGCAGGTGCCCGTTTGTGGATTGTAGCACTTTTAATTACAAATGAATCTCTTAGACAGGCATGTGTCCTCAAACATTTGATCAGAATGATTGCTTTGCTGTGGTCAAAACAAACCGTTAAATTGTAATTTACTTGTTTACTCTGAGTCAGCTCATTAACCAATTTAAATGTATACCGGTAGAACTCTATATAACGGATTATGGCAACTGCTCATTAAGTTTGAATTAAAGCAGCTTTCAATATAGGGAGAATTTGAGCGGTCTTGATGAAAGAGCGGTTGACCTGCACAAAAGCGCAGGTCGAGGTGTTGTGGTCGAGTTAAATGTGTTGAAAATGAGATGTGATGTCACAAGCTGTTGGTGTGAACTGCTCACGGTCATAGCGAGGTGATATGATGTTAAACTCTCATATTTCAGTCTTTTATTCATTTTTTGAAGGCCGTTTGTGTTGGTGGGTATGTAGGTGAGTGCGCAAACGGCCATCATCCTTGGGAGCTTGCAAATTCAGTGTGGGAGGATCACCCTCTCTTTCCTTTGTAGTGCTGCAGTGAGAATTCCTCCACTGCTGTTGAATCACTCTGGTCTAAATTGACCTGTTTAAATTGTTGCTTGTTCTGGTTTAAGATCTTTTACCTCATTGTATGTTAATCATACAGATTGCCTTAGGAGATGTTCAGTTCTTTGTGTGAAATGTTACTGCAGCAGGAATGGATATTGGAAATGTGGAATGAAAGCATCTGTAATCTGAGTTAAATGTAAGCTTGAGCTCAATAATACATATTTAATTTATTAATAATGCATTTGGATGAGACATTGCCACCCAATATGGAAATATAAAATAATGCATAAAATAAAATAAACACAGGTATCAGAACTTATTTTGGATTTATTTTTTCATTATGATTGGCTAACCTTAACATTATGTGGTTTATAAGATTGCTGCTGACCAAATAAATGGTCAAGAAATACTGGTTTGGGTCAAAATTATTTTGTAGATTGCACCAATTTACCTAGTAAAAATACAAAAAGTGCAACAAAATTAATGTTATTTAAAATATTATTGTTATTCATCTCTGTTCCAAGTTACTTTTAAATGAGCTAGTTAGCTAACATATTTAACGACGACATATGTCTCGATTTTAAGTTTTCGTTATGTCTCTTATTGGTGGTATGTTTTTCTAAACAGTTGTCTATGGGTTTTATGCTCAGTTTTATTTCTGCGGTTTTATGTAGTCAGTAGCAATAACTTTTAAGTCCCAAGATGGCGACAATTAGCTAGCTTGCGTTAATATTAAAATAGAGACCACGAGTGGTACGAGTGGACATGAAAGTACGGCATACAGCTATCTGGCTCTGCTCATGTAACTTCTAAAGGCCTTGAGTACTTTCAGTTGTTAATAGTCATTTGAATATCCTATTCTAATATTAAATGAATTATGCATGAATATGCATTCCATTAAAAATGACCTATTATTTACTTAGATATGTAAGATGACAACATGAATACTTCTAGATCTGTTTACATACTACACTGAAAAAAATGATTCATTGAATTTACGGAAAAATTTTTTAAGGTAAGTGGTTGCAATCAATTTATTTTAGCTACATTTAAATACATTTAGTTGACTAACTTTCGACATTTCAACATTTTTATTTAAATGTAGCTAAAATAAATTGTTTGCAACCACTTACCTTAAAAAAAATGTAGTATCATTTTTTTTCAGTGTATCAAATGTTATGATTAGATGCATATGTTTTGAAATCCACCCATAAGCTGTCTGTAAATCATCTGGTTAAGGGACTGTGGAAACACTGACATTTCAGAGCAGATGTTGTCTCACAGAACAGACCCGTGTCCTCTCTTAGATCAGAAAGTGTCTACTATTTATACTCTTTTCTATATGCTTTCATAAGCACTCCTCTATATTGCAGTTAAAACCTGTTATTAACATCTCAGCATGTGTATTTTTCCATCACTTGGTATGTACTCATAACACTTTTTTATTTGAACTGCTTGCCCACTATTGTGTCGGGTATATATTATATCTTTGCACAATTATCAGGATTAAAAGATGCACTTATCAAGCTTCTTTTGTTCCTGCCTATTAAAATGCCAAATTTATGTGGCCTTAGTATGTATAGAATGATAAGAAGTTTTTGTGGCAGCAGGACGTTGTTGTGAAATGCTGCAGTGTTGTGGAGTCTCATCAGTGATGGAGAAACATCCAGCCCTTATTCAGGACCACAAAGATGGGGTTTCAAATGCTAATGAACAGGCTGTGTGGTGGCATGATCTCATAGTTGGCTCAGGTTTAGGTTGGAGTTTTCTGGACCCCAAGGAAACAGTGGTACAGCACCAAAAATCTTCTCGTACCCTTTTTCTTGCTTTAAAACTTGCTTCCTCTGTAGCCCACATCTTGCCTAATGTGCTCTTTCCACAATTCAGACAGTGATATCTATTTATATTGTATATTATGTAAATATCTAATGTAAATTGAGCAAAAATGGTTTAAAATAAAGATAAAACCTTTCTCTGTTTATCAAAGAAAAATATATAGGATTGCTTATGGGATTCCACTACTGTTCAAATTTTTGGGATCACTATGATTTTTCTTTTAAATAAAATAATACTTTTACTCAGCAAGGATATTATACTGATTAAAAGTGACAGTGAAGACATTTGTGTTGTAATGATATATTTCTATTTTAAATAAATGTTGTTCTTTTGAACTTTCTATTCATCAAAGAAAGTTGCACAGCTGTTTCAGAAATGTTTCATATGCACAAAATCAGCATAATAAAATGATTTCTGAAGGATCGTGTGACTCTGAAGACTGGCGTAATGAGTACTGAAAATTCAGCTTTGGCATCAAAAGAATAAATTACGTTAAAATACATTTAAACAGAAAAGTTATTTTAAATTATTAAAAATTTTGTCCTATTTTTGAAGTGTTTATTATACATTTTATATTAGTTTTGATTATTCTATATTTTATATGTACATAAATACTTATTAAATATTTTATTAGACTAAATTGATTACATATGCAGCTTCATTTATGCCTTTTATCCATTTATAGACTGTCATCCGATTGTGCTTATTATCAGACATTACTATTTTTGATTTCTGTGAACCAGTATTGCCAGTATAATAATTGAAATCTGAAACGGTCCATGCAAATGAGGCATAAAAGCACAACATGCATTCTTGCTCGGTCACTGTGCCGCTGCCATACCCTTTACCCAGGTGGCTGTCTGAGATTCAGTGACACATCCGTGATAAAAGAGGCTTTAATATGATTAACAGCAGAATCATTCGGCATTGCCAAATCACAGGACTAGGATTACCAGAAGAAACTAGGGAATTCGCTTCTTGTGTAGATGCAACAGGGAACATCAAAATCTGAAGAAATATTGGCCTGCTTGTGTTAGTCTTGTTTTAGGGCTGTATAGAGCACTTAAATCACATACAGTGGCAGAAATTGCTCATCTGCAGGAATGATGGTGCCTAGCGGTGTAATTTAAAATAATTTCTGATTATTACTTTAATGGATTTTTCAAGCTTCCCATTATACTTCTCTCAACCAGAGAGGACTGGACTAAGACTGGATTGATGACACATTTATGGGATTACAATAAGTCCCTCAAAAGAAACATTAATTCCCTCCGTTCTGAAAAGCTAGTTAGCTACAGTAGTTAGATAACAACAAACACCTGTGGTGCTTTATGTTTAATGAAAGTTCATTTTGCATTTTAAATAAAAAGAAATGGCATTGCATAACCTCTGTGTCAGCTGTACATGAAATGGGAATTAAATGGCTTGTTCCATGGGGACAAACAGATTTAGTGTTGCTAATACAGAGCGCTACAGCAAGACGTGCCGTGCCGTTCACAAGGTTATTTGCTCCCAAAAGTGCACAAGACGGTGGCATGAGTGACTGTTTTAGATGCTCGGATGAGGCGATTCTGTTCCCAAACTTCCACGGGACTCAATCTCTTGGGTGACCATATCTAGAGCAAAATATCTGGAGCAGCGCGAATGCTTGGTCTGTCTTCTACCATAGCACTGTTTGAGCTTATTTTAACAGAGTGCTCATATTTTTAGAGTTCATGAGCAGATATTTATATCAAGCGGGTCAGGTGAGGTAGGACTGGATCTCTAAACTGAGACCTTCTTAAAAATGACAGTTTTATGATGCTAATGCGATTAAGATGTTTGTGCTATAAAATTTAAGTCATTAATTAATAATCAGCAGTTATGAAGTTGCTTGTTCTTTAATGGATTCACTGGATACCTTGGACTTTTTGAATACTGTTACAATGCTACATTCTTTCCCATTCTTTAGTGACTGTGGAAAAGTGCCAAAGGGAGTAGTGGAAACTGGAAGCTGGCTGAACACACCGCTCTGCAAAACCATCTGTTTATTTAAAACGACAAAGTAGTTTTGTGGTTTTTTAAATCTATTTGATATCATCAATATGCTAATTTACTTCCAAATGTTGACAAATTTCACTTTTGGCAGATATAAACATTGAAAATGTAGTCTTTCTTTTCCAGAGAAAAAAAATTAAATTAAAAAATGTATGACTCATCCTGCATGGACTCATCCTACGTCTTCTGTAATTATTTCTTATTTATTTTTATAATTAAATCAATTTAACTTTTTTTAATGAATTTGTTGTTTAAAATGGTAAATTAGGCCTATATTTTATCCCTGATTTTTTTCCCCCAGCTAATTCTGACAGTTTTCAAAAAGTGTAATTTTTTATCACCTATATTTGTTTTTTCCTTTTCATCAGACAACAACAAAGAGCACACAATGCATTCATTACAAGGCCAGTAGACCCATGTAGCTCTGGGCATTGTGCCTAAGGCAGAGCAACTGCAGTGCCTGAGACTTTCATACCTCCCTCGTTTCTTTGTACTTTGTCACTTTGCAAAGGGCAGCAGGGTCGGAGCTACTAGTTTCCGTGGCAGCCCGTATTATTTGCATTCAGTGTGTCCTGGTGAAATCGGTCTCACCAGTCTTCACATATGTTGTACTTTAACTTCTGTATTTCCTTCTCATACCTCATATTCTCATTCTGGCTCATAGAAGAAAGGCTGGGCTTAGGCCAGCTTGGTCCAAACTCCAGTCGTGCTGCGTTCAGCAGCTCTTTGATTATCCCACTAATTCCTCAATGCACCCTACTCTTATAACACTCTTTATACAACTGAAAACACAGTATAAATGTGTTTGGACTAGACTTTTGTGACGATGTAGACTTATGTTGTATTTGTGTCATGTGATTTTTCCTTATTAGCTTCGCATGGATATCCTCTTATCGTAATTTACAGTTAAAACCCTAAACCCTTTACTTATGACTGTAATCCAAACGTCCATGTCGTCTCATTAACAGGATTCTTGCAGGACTGTCCTTGAAATACATTGCACTAAGGTTGACATTTAGCTGTGGATATGCTGCTCTGTACATCTTGGGAGTCCTTTTCTTAATTAATGAATATGGATGTGAGTGATAGCTATGCCTTTCAGTGTTACTCCTGCTGCAGGGACATTCATTTTGATTAACATTAATCAATCATATGACTACTATGTTTGACTTTCAAATGAACAAATCAATACAGTGTTGTTAAGGAACATGCTTTAAAGGATTAAGCTCTGGCTGCTGTGTTGGGCTGTGAGTTATGATTTAGTATTTAGCCCTATTCCTGAATAAGTTTTCTGGCATATTGGCATACAGTTTTGGGGAGCAACTAACTAAACATAGCTAAACTTTTCTAGTAAAGTAGCAAACTTTTTCTAGTGAAGCTACTTCCAGTGGTCATATTGTATTTTGAATGTCATATTGAATTGCACATGGAAATTCATTGCCAAGTGAGCTTTATAGTAATGGAAAGCCTGATTTGTTCTACTGAATCATTTCATCCTAAACAACTTTCTGGCATATGTAGCGCTGGAAGGTCTGGTTCATTGTAATAAATTGGTTCGTCCTGAAGTGTGATTCATTTTAGTGAATCAATTCATCTTAAAGTGATTTATTCAGGTGAATCATTTTGTTCAGACAGTAAATGAACAGAATCAAAAAAGATTGTCTAATTCAAGTTCCTTCATAGCATATCAGACTTCTTTATAGCAGAATTTTTAGTTTCTTACTATGTTTTTGATTCAGTAATGTAATTAGGCAACAGGTGCATCTCAATAAATTAGAAAGTCGTGGAAAAGTTAATTTATTTCAGTAATTCAACTCAAATTATGAAACTCGTGTATTAAATAAATTCAGTGCACACAGACTGAAGTAGTTTAAGTCTTTGGTTCTTTTAATTGTGATGATTTTGGCTCACATTTAACAAAAACCCACCAATTCGCTATCTCAACAAATTAGAATATGGTGACATGCCAATCAGCTAATAAACTCAAAACACCTGCAAAGGTTTCCTGAGCCTTCAAAATGGTCTCTCAGTTTGGTTCACTAGGCTACACAATCATGGGGAAGACTGCTGATCTGACAATTGTCCAGAAGACAATCATTGACACCCTTCACAAGGAGGGTAAGCTAGAGTCCTGCACGGGTCCTGTTTGATAAACCCGCACCCGCAGTAGTTAACCGAATACCTGACCCGTTATCCAACAGCAACACTAATTTAATTCCGAACCCGACCCGACCTTTATTTTATTTTTAATGTAACAAGCAATTAACAAGTCATTCTGAGTTAATGCATTTAAAAATTAATAATAACATTTAACACACACAGCCCAACAAGTTAACAGAGAGAGAGAAAGCAACATTCAATGTGTAAACAATATAAAACTATTGCATACATGTGAACAATCTATTGTAAACAGGTCTAAAGGGCTTAGATTAATAAGCCAAATATGAGCTTTTCCTTCATAACCTATAAAAACAATTAACTTTATAAGCTGCATAAAAATATGTAGGACTGGCAGCAGTGTCGGGAGAGAGAGAGAGAGAGACTTTGAATATGTGTTAGGCCTATTTTAGAATGAGAAATAGACTAAAGCTTTTATTCAAACTGTGAATAGATTAACTACAGAAAAGCGAGCAAAGAGCGCTCCCTTTAATATAATCACTAGACCTACAGCTGTCAATCAATGTCAATACAGCTGTCGATTGGCTACAGTGCTCAGTGTTTGCAAATCCCGTTGTAGAAGCCCGAGCGCGCGAACACAAGCACGGGACAGTTTGAAAGGAGCTGCCTATCAGCGTGTACTGGATTAAGTGGAAATAGTCTTGGTTATAATTGCACCCGCAACCCGCCCGTGCCTATCACCAGTCCGACCCGCACCCGCACCGCACCTGACACGTCAATATTATTCCACCCGTTACGTCAATTTTTGCGGTTCACCCACGGGTACCCGCCCGCGTGCAGGACTCTGGGGTAAGCCACAAACATTCATTGCCAAAGAAGCTGGCTGTTCACAGAGTGCTGTATCCAAGCATGTTAACAGAAAGTTGAGTGGAAGGAAAAAGTGTGGAAGAAAAAGATGCACAACCAACCGAGAGAACCGCAGCCTTATGAGGATTGTCAAGCAAAATCGATTCAAGAATTTGGGTGAACTTCACAAGGAATGGACTGAGGCTGGGGTCAAGGCATCAAGAGCCACCACACACAGACGTGTCAAGGAATTTGTTAAGCCATTCCTGAACCACAGACAACGTCAGAGGCGTCTTAGCTGGGCTAAGGAGAAGAAGAACTGGACTGTTGCCCAGTGGTCCAAAGTCCTCTTTTCAGATGAGAGCAAATTTTGTATTTTATTTGGAAACCAAGGTCCTAGAGTCTGGAGGAAGGGTGGAGAAGCTCATAGCCCAAATTGCTTGAAGTCCAGTGTTAAGTTTCCACAGTCTGTGATGATTTGGGGTGCAGTGTCATCTGCTGGTGTTGGTCCATTGTGTTTTTTTGAAAACCAAAGTCACTGCACCCGTTTACCAAGAAATTTTGGAGCACTTCATGCTTCCTTCTGCTGACTAGCTTTTTAAAGATGCTGATTTCATTTTCCAGCAGTATTTGGCACCTGCCCACACTGCCAAAAGCACCAAAAGTTGGTTAAATGACCATGGTGTTGGTGTGCTTGACTGGCCAGCAAACTCACCAGACCTGAACCCCATAGAGAATATGTATGGGGTATTGTCAAGAGGAAAATGAGAAACAAGAAACCAAAAAATGCAGATGAGCTGAAGGCCACTGTCAAAGAAACCTGGGCTTCCATACCACCTCAGCAGTGCCACAAACTGATCACCTCCATGCCATGCCGAATTGAGGCAGTAATTAAAGCAAAAGGACTCCCTACCAAGTATTGAATACATATACAGTAAATGAACATACTTTCCAGAAGGCCAACAATTCACTAAAAATGTTTTTTTTATTGGTCTTATGAAGTATTCTAATTTGTTGAGATAGTGAATTGGTGGGGTTTTGTTAAATGTGAGCCAAAATCATCACAATTAAAAGAACCAAAGACTTAAACTACTTCAGTCTGTGTGCATTGAATTTATTTAATACACGAGTTTCACAATTTGAGTTGAATTACTGAAATAAATGAACTTTTCCATGACATTCTAATTTATTGAGATGCACCTGTATTTTCTAAAAGATTTTGCCCTCTGAAGTAGCTGTATTGTAGTTAGTAGTTTTGCAAACTACTATTACAAAAGAGTAGCATTTGTGTTATAAATTATTAATTAACTAGTAGCTTAACACTTTTTGAAAAGCCAATGGACATTTCTGTTAAAGGATTTGTAGTAGATTACTATGTTTACAGTCTTTCAAATACTTAAGCCTCAGATGCTCATTTCTTTTGCTTTCTGTATGAGAGTTTCTTTCTTTACAGGATGACCTTTAACTAGTGTGTATCTCCATGCTGCATCTGTTTTAGATGAGATTTTCAAATCATGAATAGGCTCAATGAGTCTAGTCACAATAGATATTTGTAACTTACTATTAACAAGAAAAACCATATATGTATCTCTTCCAGGTCAAAGGACTCTGCACCACAAAAGTGATGTTCTTCAAACGGTTGTATTAGTGAACCCATCAGAAGATACCGTTATCTCTGAGGTAAGTTATTTAAAGAAAATCTCTGGACAAGCTGCTATATGTTTCTAATAAAGATAAATAATAGATTTGATGTCAGACTGAATAACCTTGTCGAAGTATAACCTTGCTGCAAACAGACTGACTCTAATAGACTAATGTGTTTTAAATGCCCTCTTTGTCTCTTATTATGTCCTAGATCCATTGTCTTGTATCTGACCCAGCTGTGCACAAGCTGCTGGTCCTGAGTGGGCAGAGTTCTGACCAAGGTGACCTGGTTCTCCAAACTGGAGTGTTCAGTCATCAAACCTTCTCATGTGTGTTTGCTGATCCTGGGGTAAGTTTAGATAATATAATTATATTCACATTGATATGAAATATTTATGTATATTGTGATTAATTTTGGACTTGTTTTTTTCTCACGTAGGTCAGTAATTTGCTGGTTAAATCCAGCTCTGGACAGCGGGCCTCACTGACTGTGTCTTGCCGTGGTGAGGCAGGCTGGAGCTCTGTGGGGCAACAGCAACACATTAGGGAGTTGCTGAATTATAGGCTGAATCCAGAGCCCATACTCCCTAAGATGGAGGGGGTCACTGAGTTTACCGAATACATATCTGAGACTGTGGATGTACCATCCCCATTTGACCTTCTTGAGCCTCCAACCTCTGGAGGATTCCTAAAGCTGTCAAAGCCTTGCTGCTACATCTTTCCTGGTGGACGGGGGGATTCTGCGCTTTTTGCCGTCAATGGTTTTAACATTCTGATTGACGGTGGTTCTGACAGAAGGTCATGCTTCTGGAAGCTTGTCAGACATTTAGATCGTATTGATTCTATCCTTCTTACCCATATTGGTGCTGATAATCTTCCTGGGATCAATGGACTCCTTCAAAGGAAGGTTGCAGAACAGGAGGAAGAACAGTCTCAAGGCTCAACCACCTACAGTGATTGGATGAAAAACCTGATATCACCCGAGCTCGGAGTTGTGTTCTTCAACGTACCTGAGAAGCTTCGCACATCAGAATCGAATTTGAAAGTCAAGCGAAGCATTGAGGAAGCCTCTCTTACATTGCAATACCTCAACAAGCTAGGAATTAAGCCTGAGCCTCTTTTTCGTGTGGTTAGTAATACCATCGAGCCCATCACTCTTTTTCACAAGATGGGTGTTGGCAGGTTAGACATGTTTGTCCTGAACCCAGTGAAGGACAGTAAGGAAATGCAGTTCCTCATGCAGAAGTGGGCAGGTAACAGCAAGGCCAAGACAGGGATAGTGCTTCCCAATGGAAAAGAGGGAGAAATATCTGTACCGTATTTGACATCTATTACTGCTCTCGTTGTATGGCTCCCTGCCAACCCTACAGAAAAAATTATCAGAGTTTTGTTTCCAGGAAATGCACCGCAGAACAAAATCCTTGAAGGGCTTGAAAAGTTGAAGCACCTTGATTTCTTGCGGTATCCGGTAGCCACCCAAAAAGACATAAATTCTGGTGTTTCGCCTTCAGCGGTAAAACAAACAAAGCTAAAGCAAAGAACTGACAGCAAAGAAAGTCTCAAATCATCTCCCAAGACTCAAGCACCAGCTAAGCCTTTTAAGAAAGAAACCGATGAGCATGAGGATGTATCCATTGTCGACATAACGAGTGACTTGGTCAATGAGAACAAGATTGAGAAAAAAGAAGAAAAGAAGCACACTAAGCCACTGAAACCAAAAGCAGACGTGGCAGAAAAGAAAAAATTATTGAAGGAGAAATCACTGAAAAAACACCCCAAGGAAAGGGTGTCTAAAATGGATGAAAAGAAAGACAAAGAAAAGAGGGAAGTTAAAAAAGAAAAGCGTGAAATTAAAAAAGATGATGCTGTGAAAAAAGATGAGAAAAAGTTTAAAACCAAGGACACTTCAAAACTAGAACTGAGGAAAATAACTAAACCTGACCTGAAACCTTTTACACCAGAGGTCAGAAAGACTCTCCACAAGGCGAAAACCCAAGGGAAACCCAAAACAATAAAGAGCAAACCTACAACTGCCAAGGTAGAGAGTGCAGAGATTGTGGCCGAACCAGTGGCTGAGAAGATTGAGCCTGAGAAACCGGAAAAAGGGACAGAAGTAATATCTGCTCCATCTACTCCAGAAGATTTAACAAAAGACTTTGATGAAATGAGACCCACTGAAACGACAGATCAATCTGAAGCACCTAAAAGTGCCCTTACTCTCTCTGAATTACCAACTGAAAGAGACAATGAAACTTCAAATGTTGCAGAGGAGCGAGAACAAGATCATGTTACAGAAACCGATATTGTGGAACAAAAAACTACAGAGAAAGAAGCAGCACCATCAGCAGAAATCCAAGAAGTGAAAGAACAACAGGATGAGACCCAAATATCAGAATTAGAGAAATTTGAGGATGAGGGTGCTGCAATTGAAGATGAAGATGAGGAGGAGGTTGAGATACAGCCTGTTAAGAAGAAAACAGAGGAGGAGGAGGAGGAAGACATGGGAATAGGAGATGAAGAGGAAGAAGGGGCAACAAAGGAAATCATAGATTTAGAGGGCGTGGACAGAAAACATGAAGTTGAGGAAATGGAGAAGCAAAAACAAGTGGAGGAAAGAAAGACTGAAGCTGAAGAGGAGCAGTTTGAAGAAGAGGATGTGATTGAAAAAGCTGAGCTAGAGGAGGCAGAGGATTTGGATGCCATTGCAGATGAAGAAATAAAGGATTTCTCTGCTGAGAAAGTCAAGGAAGAAGAGGATGCATACTTGTCAAATGTTGGAGGTGTTACAGCTGGCATTACCTCTACAGCCCAAGGAGCTGCAGCAGCAGAAAACTTATCATACATTCAGGATGAAACCATCCCTGGTTACTCTGAGACTGAACAGACCATCTCAGATGAGGAGATCCATGAAGAAGCAGAGGACAGGATACCACACCTTCAATATGAGGTTGGTAGCTATGATGTCTCCGTCCCAGACCAACCAGGCTCCTTTGATGCCATCCATGGAATGAGAGAAATGCAAGCTGCTGCAATGGGCAATGGAACAGGCAAAGTATTGATTGGTGCACAGGAGCCACCTATTTCCATCTACACCAGCATACTTGCAGCACCACTAGCTGAAGAAGAACATGTTTCTTCAGCAACGTCTATAACAGAGTATGACAAACTGTCTTCTTTACCCACCTCCGTTGCAGAAGATCAGTCAGTGGCATCCGTCACAGCACCTCAGACTGAAGAAACTGGAAAAAGTTCCCTCGTCTTGCATACCGTTCAACCGGTTACCCAGACTAAGGCCACCCAAGGAAAAGACTACCTACATTCAGCTGGAACCATCTCACCAACATCCTCCTTAGAGGAAGACAAGTGTTTCAAATCATCTCCCTCTGACGAATCTCCACCACTTCCCTTAGAAGGCAAAACTGAGGGAATTGAGATGGCTGTCCATTACGGTGATGAAGAGGAGGATGAATATGAGGATCAAACACCAAATGCTGACATTTCACTTGGAAAGTTACAAGAAGCATATGCCTCACCTGATAAACTTGAACACAAGGAGAAAGAAATGGACAAACCCAAAAGTCCTGTGCCTTTAGTTCCTGATACTTTATCTGATGAAAAATCCTCACCACCTGAGATGGAGAAGGCATCAGTATCACCTTCTAGGGAGGACTCATCTTTTGAAGTACAAAAAATACTCTCCACCCCATCGCACGGTGTTTCTAAGCTTCCTGTTACCGCAGCTAGTGTTTTTCCAGATGTGGAAGACCGATGCATTAGCCCTGATGACAGCACTGTAAAAATGGCTTCTCCTACACATTCTGGACCACCTAGTGCGTCTCACTCTCCCCTCAGAATGTCACCTGTGGAAGGGAAGGATAAAGTTCTCCTTAAAGAGACTCATCAAGAACCAGGAGTGCCAGTTAGCCCCACTAAAATTGAATCTGAAAAGGAGAGTGTGAAACAAAAACCTGGTATTTTAGATGAGAAAGAAATACCTCAAGCAGAGGAGGAAGAAAAGGATAGAATCCAGGAAGCAACTTCTGCACCGTCCCCACTTGTTGATGACTTATCAGCTAAAAAAGAAAGTCTACCAGTTCTACCATTAAAAGAAATAAGTGATACAAAGGTAATGCCTGATCCAAGTGTTGAAAAGAAGGGTGAAGTTGAAGAGGACTTAAAAGAGAGCAGCAAGGCTATAATTCTTGAGGATAAAGATACCAAATTATCTGATGATCATGACATTGAAGAAACTTATGATTTAAAATCGTCTACAGACAAAGAAGAGAAAAGAGAGAAGGAGAAAGAAAAGGAGGGTGAGAGAGATGATACTGAAGGGAAACATAAGGAGGAAGACCAATTATTAAAGTATGCAGAGGTTACAGATAAAGGTGATGTAATATCAGAACCGGAAAAAGCAGCATTGCCCTCTAAAGAGGATTTTGATAAGAAAAATGCAAATGAAGAAGAGCTTCAAGAAAAGAGTTTTCCAACAGTTCTGGAAAGTTCTGAGATAGAAAAACAGGAGAAAGAAGAAGAAGAAATTCAGTCAGAGAAAGCCAAAATATGTTCTAAATTGGACAAGGAATCCAAAGAGAAAGATCTGACTGATATATCTTGTCATGCGATAGAAAGCCCAGATATCAAAGCAGAAACATCAACATCTCCTGAAGTAGCCAAAGCATATATGGAGACACGAGACACTGTAGAGACAGATGTGACAACTAAACCGGAAAAACCCTCTGAGCAGAAATCTGAATCAACTGATATTACACCTGAACAGGTGGCTTTGGAGGAAACCGATTCATCTGTCTGTATAAGCCCATTTAAGGAAGACACAGATGGCCTCAAATCTCAAATACAACAATTAAGTGAAAAAACAGATGTTACACTGAAAGACGAAGAAAAGGTAGAAAGTAAAAGTGAGGCTGGACTGACATGTGAGAAAATGATTTCAGCTGCCAAAGAACACGAAGAATCTAAGGATACAAATGTAGAGAAAGTAAAATCTGTGACACCAGAGCAAATTTCCCTCTCAAAACCAGATGTTCAATCTACAGAGATCCATGTAGAAGTGTCCATTATAGAGAAGGATATGTCTGCTAAAGATGATCAAGAATCTAAAGGGATGTCAGCACAAGAGATGAAACCTCATACATTAGAGGCAACTCTAAGTGAGACTAAAATTACTAGTAAACAAGATGAAGACTTAAAGGAGAAGCTATTGGAAGAAACTCAAACCACACAACATTTAGAAAAAGCAGATGTATCATACAAAGAAGAGCCTCAAATAACACATTCCGTCATTTCACAGGACACAGATGAAACTAGCCAAGATGTGGAAATTGTAGAGGACACTAAATCCAAAACACAAATTTCCATTTCAGACAAAATGGATTCCTTACCAATATTAGACCAAGAACCTAAAGACAAACAACCAGAATTGAGCCAAGGTCAAGTTTTGCCGTCTGAATCTGAGAAATTAGATTTGTCCTCTAAAGATGATCAGGACCAGAAAAACAAAGAGTTTGTGAAGTTAACTAGCAAACCAGATGAAGAGTCTACAGAATGTCAGACTTATGAAAAAAGAGATCCGCATACTATCTCTAAATCTGATTTTGATTCTGAAGTGAAGAGTGGACCCCAGACAATAACACCAGAGAAAGAAGATGTGCAAGTTAAAGAGGATGAAATAAGCAAAGGCATATTTGTCAAATCTGAACAACCATTTGAGTTTGAAGACATTTCCCCAAAACCGTATGAATCTAAAGATAAGTGTGTGAAGGATACTCAACTTCAGATATCTACAGATCAATCAGTATCTGAGAGTGCCGCTGCTAAAAACGACCAACAGTATGAAGAAAAACACACTGAAGAGATTGAAACTGAAGAACCTCAACCAAGCATGGCGACAGATGTGCCATCTGACACAAAACAAGAACTTAAGGCAATATCTGTGGAAGAAAAGCCAGAACAGATTCCAACAGAATCAAAAACTGTGGATTCAAAATCAGAACATGATACTTTAGACATACTGAAGAAAACAGATCTTCCCATTGCAGAAGATAAAACAACTGATTCTAAAGTAAGCAAAGAGCCTGAGGAGAAATTAACGAAAGAAGATACATCAAAATTGGTGTCAGATGAATTAGACAGAAAAATGGACTTGGGAGCCAAACCAAAAACTTTGGTAGAATCTTCAGAACAAATGTTTGAGACCTCAGATCTGAGTTGTAAAGAAAAAGCGGAATTGAAAGATGAACCTAAAGGAGATATCAAACAAGACACATTACATGAAACAGATACATTCCCATTGTCAGACATTGGATTCAAATTAAATTTAGATTATAAAGAAAAATTCATTGAAGAAGCCTCCTCAACTGTGGAGAAAACAAAAGACACCAAGTCAACCTTTGAAACTACATTTCCAACCAAATTTTCAGATGAAGATGAAAGTACTGAGGAGGATGAAGGAGATGCTGTTTGTATGGGAGGGGCTGGTTCAAGACCATTATCAGTGGAACCTTGGAAGTATGAAGAACCAAAGGCAAGCAGTTCTGAGACAAGTATGAAAAAAGAGGAAATTGTTGCCCATTTAGAAAAAAAAGAGTTGACTAGAGATTCCAGTGGAACATCACCTGAACCAGAGAAGGAGTGTAAGGTGGATACCACATCACTTACACCTTCTACTACAGATACAAGTACTAAAGCTGTCTCCGAGACTCTAACTGAGAGCAAACCAACAAGTATTACACTGCCCAGCTCTGACAGTCAGGCAAGTGTTGAGGATGACCAACATGAAACATTGCTCACTTCAAAGGAAGCTGTAAAACCTGAGAAGGAGGCTGAGAGGGAAAGGGAAGGAGAACGAGAGATTGCCTCTCCAGGGTTAGAGTCACATTCTGATTTTCAAAAGACTGGCAGTGCTGATGAGAAATGTGCTGAAAAGTCTGATAGTGAGAAAATGAAATCTGATGACAAGATGACTTATGAAGTGGAAAAAGAAAGCTATGAAGCCTCTAAATATGAGCCATATGAAAAGCCTGTTTCAAAAGACACTGAGAGAGGAAGAGAGGAAGAGGACCAGTACCCTAGTCTGGATAGAGATTTAGATGACAACAGAAAAACAAGTCAGGCCACTTTGCTTGGAGCTGCTTGTTCAGTAGAGGAACAAAGTGATGAAGAGCCAGTGTCTTTCAGCAAGGTTGATTACCAGACCTCTCCAATTATTCACAGCAGCCACAGTGCTTACTCAGAGCAAGACAATAAAGAGCGATACCAAGAAGAAGAACTGGTTAGAGAAGAGAGACCAGATCTTTTTGTCGACAATAGTCTTACATATGACAGCAAAGCCACTTCGGCAGCAGGTTCAAGCTTGTTTGCCTCTAGTGATTTGCAAGACAAATCAGAGAAATTGGAAAGAGAAGAGAAGGAGAAGGAGAAGGAGAAGGAGGACACACATTCTCCTCTTCAAGGAAAAGATGATGGAAGTCATGTTACATTGCCAGATAAAGAGCCATGTACATCTGCTTCCAGCCTTTCAAAACCTGATACACAAGAGAAAGACCATAAAACAGAAGATACATTGGCAACGCCTCATGCAGAGGACCTGGACAAGACCAAAACCCATGTGACTGAAGCTTCCCCTCCACAAGGGCTTCTTACATCGTCACAAGATAAAAGTCTTCAGAGTCTAACAACCTCATCAACATCTGCTTCCGATGAGAAAAAAATGGAGAGTCCAATCTCAAGTGAAGGTAACAAAGATAAAAACAAACTGGATTCAGCTGAAAGCCAAAGTGACCCGTTTTCTTCTGGTCGATACTCGCCACCTGAAAAGGACATGCTTCCTGCCAGGTTGTCACCTGAAGATCCCAGCACCGCCACTCCTGGTTCTTCGGGTCAGTCCATGAAAGTCGATGACAACGTTCTTGCACTTGAGTGCACTGGAAAAACAGATTCTCTTTCCGGTAAGTCATTGATTGTGAGTGCAGAGACAGATGAATGCTTGGTCAGAAGCCAAAAAATATTAGCAGAAGAAGAGGATGACTATGAGGAGGAGGAAGAGGAAGATGCAAGTGACTTGGATATTGAAAAGGGTGCCAGAGAGATGTCTGAAAAAGAGTCCAAAGAAGCATTTGATACCATGACTATATCTAAACCACTCGAATCAAAACAAGAAGATACTACTGGTTCCTTAGTATCTGGAGCATATGCAGAAATTCTACAGACAGATACAACTGGTGATTCATCCACAAAAAAGTCCCCCACAACAGAGCCTTTATCAGTACCTACAGAGCACAAGGATATAATCAGCAAGGAGGATGAACAGTCCAAGAAAAAAGATACCTGTTCAGTCCAATATGACATACCCAAACCCAGCGATGACAAACATGAGCCACAGAAAACGTCTGATAGAAAGCCTGAATTGACTGAATCCCAAGCTGTTGCTCAATCAGCCATGTCTGATGCAACTTATTCATCATCTTCTTCCTTTAGTTACTCTTCCTCAACATCTGCATCATATTCAACTGGTCAACACCTTGGAGAAGGCCTAGAAACGTTGATTAATGTTCCTAGTGTCCAACTACGATCAGATGGAGACAGTATATCATATGAATACTCATCGCTAAAAGAGGAAGAGTCGCCCATTATGGATTTACCATGTTTAAAAAAAGATGAATACATGGAAGTCACAGACCGAATGACACCTGCTACAACTACAGCTGAATCAATATCTAGTCTTGCCAGGTTTTCTCCTCTCAGTCCCTTGGAGGAATCTAAATCGTTTCTTCAAGATCAAACATCATCAGCAGAGGAAAAGTCAGAGGAGGATATGTCAAGCATCATATCTGACAGGGGCCATGTCTCTCTTCCTAAACATGTAGCAGAGCCACAATCCTCAAAATCACCTGAATCAGCAACTTCTGAGCATGCAGCTCACCCAACTGAGGTGGCATCTGCGACATCTCTTAAATTTGACATTGCACCTTTGGAGAAGGCTGACTCTACAGACAAACAGTCGCAGGAAAAATCCTCTGATGATGAGCCTGAGGATAACAAAAGCAATTTTGAGGAAGGAACCTTACCATGTAGAATTGAATGTGAATCTTCAGCTACTGAAAAATTAAGTACAGCATCTTTACCAGAGCAACATGCTGATGTAAAACCCTCAACCACAATATTACATTCATTTGATCTGCAAACCACAGATGGACCAACAGAAACGACTAGTTCTCAAAAGGTGCCAGTCACAATATGTGGGCCTCTCAGTACTAACACACAAAGTGAACAAAGTATGAAGCAAGAAGGGGCAGAGAAGTCTGAGGAAATTAAAGACTTGCCTGAAAAAGTTCAGGAGGGGGTTGAAATGAAAGAAGCAAAAGTTAGCAAAATGGAATATGAAGAGGAGCGTGAGACAGATAAAAAAGGAGTAAAACATAAAGCAATGGAGGGAGAACAGATACAACCTGAAAAGACGGTCGAAGTGAAGTCAGAAAAGATGGGAGAGAGCCTAGATGATGGCAAGAAGTCAGAGCAGCAGACTGATAGTGAAGGGAAAATTGAGCAGTCAAAAGTAAAGAAAGAGGTAGAACAAATTGAAACAATTGTAGAAAAGGAATATAAAGAAAAAATGGAAGAGAAGAAAGAGCAAACAGAAGAAAAGATGATGGAAAAAGACAGCAAAAAATCAGATACAGTTGAGTCCAGCCAGCATAGTGCCTTTGCGTCCACAATGCAGCATGAAGATGTATGTCTAAAGGCTCCACCTGGCTATGGAGAAGATGTTTATGAGGGTATAAAGGAGCAAAAGAGGGATGAAGAGGAGGAAGTGAAGTATGATTCAAAAGAACGTCCACCAACTCCACTATCAGGAGCACAGGCTTGTTATCCTGAGGTCTCCAAGAAGTCAGATGAGGAATTCACTCGACCCTGTGATCTTGGTATGGAGGCCATGTCCTCACATTCACCTTCGCTCTTCAAACATCGCAAAGGAGATATCTCTCCATCTTTCATTAATCCAAGCCCACAGGAACTATCGAGTGAGGATGGAGAGGAAGATGCTAGAAGCGATCATTCAAGGGATGATGATGGTGATGAGCGTGAGCAGCACTCTGTCAAAAGGAGATCTCACAAGCAGCAGCATCGTCATCCCCACAGTCACCATGAAGATGGTAAGGAGGGATCGCACAGCATCCCGAGTGGTACATCGACTGGGCATGGCATTATGCTAGCAGGGGAGGAAACTCCTCCTACATCTTTGAGCGAGTCACTACCAACTCAGTCTGACTCAGATGTTCCTCCAGAGACTGAGGAATGTCCTTCAATTACAGCAGAAGGGAACCTTGATTCTGATGAAGACGCAGAACATCTACCTGTGGACAAAATGTCTGCAGCTGGCGGAAGCGGAGGAAGTCATCATTCCTCCTCCCCGAGGAGTCACGATCCCCCGCCCATTCCATTGAAAGACCCTCTTCCTCACACTCCACACCCTGATGTGTGCATGGTGGACCCAGAGGCTCTTCTTAATGGCCAGACCCACACTGAACGACCAGTGAAGAAAGACCTAAAAACAAATAGAGGCTTGAGGAAGACACTAGGAAAGTCTGCATCGCCGGGGCATAAAGGAGATACAAAAAGCAGGAGATCTACTACCCCTGTGAAGCAGACATCCAAAGACTCCTCACCTCATGATCTTAAAAGAAAAGATTTGGAGAAGACTTCTCGTTTGTCCAAAATGTCTGAGACACAGGGATCCAGGGGAGACATCTACAACCCAGGAAGAGGACTGGTCAATGGCGTTAAGAGTAATGCAGGTACAAACATGCATGACACATTAGTACCATATCGATTATCGAGTAATGTTAGAGATTTTAATAATTTATCAGTCAATATTGGATATTTAACTGTGCATGTTAATATACCTATCCACCTTTTTCTTCCTGTAAAAATGGGCGTGGACATTTGTAAATTTTATGGGCCTGGCTTCCGGTTTCATCCGCGTCCAGCTATTTTTAGCTGTACAAAACAGTTCATTTTGCTGCTTGATATTGAAAATTGGTGTGTCTTACCATATTATTTTAATGTATCATCTTAATTATGAACACACTGGTTTGTAGTGCAAACAGTTTTACCGTTTACCACTCGTTGTTATTCTTCTCGTTATTTCCCTATAGCGGCTAATGAACCAAAAGTCTTGCGCATAGGCTTACTTCCACATTGAAGAAAAAGGTGGATATTTACATTTACATTATCTCCACTGTCATGTAACACTCACTTAAATTAAATTAACTCTTCAAAAACTCTATTTAATGCTGCCAAAATGAACATCCATTTTTCATACAGTACATTATAATGTTGTGATACCTAAATTCACTTGTAGCATTGAAAATAACAGATTTTAGTTTTTAGTACTTTTTAATTAGTGTTTTTAATTTATTTTGACAAACTAGTACAGATTTTTTATGTTGTCCATTTATCGGCAATCAACCATAACATGGAAGAAATATCAGGAAAAACCAGACAAATGTCTCAACTGTACAGCAATGGTTCTTCATTAAACCACACATGGAAATAACCAATGCTATATTCTTTTAGGCTCCAACCTGAAATCCAGCGCTGGGACTCCACCTGGACCACCCATCTACGTCGATCTAGCTTACATTCCCAACCACTGCAGTGCTAAAAATGTTGATCAAGAATTCTTCAAGCGAGTGCGAGCAGCATACTATGTCGTCAGTGGAAATGACCCAGGTAGTGGTGAACCCAGCCGTGCAGTTCTAGATGCACTCCTTGAAGGGAAAGCACAATGGGGCACTAATCTACAGGTATGATTTGACTTTACACTAAAATGAAATATATGGATGTGTTTGTATGTTATAGTAATCCCCTAAAACAGGGGATTTCAAACTGGTGTCTAGGGACACAAGGGGGTACTAGGAAGTATGCAAAAAAAACTTCCTAAAACTTCCTTCTGGGTTGTTAAAATTAAAGTGCACTCTCAAGATATTATTTAAACATGTTGTTTAATGTAAGGATTGAAAACCCCTGTCCTAAGGTCTTACTTGAAAGCAAAAACTGCAATTCATAGTTAATCTGACCATCTTCTTCTCATCTAGGTCACTTTAATCCCTACACATGACACAGAGGTAACTCGGGACTGGTATCAGCAGACCCATGAGAAACAGCAGGACCTGAATATAATGGTCTTGGCCAGCAGCAGCACAGTGGTCATGCAGGATGAATCTTTCCCAGCCTGCAAAATAGAATTTTGAATTGGTTTTCTATTTAGAGCTTTCCATTCATTCCTCATTCATTTCTAATCTTTTAGGTTTAGATGGGTTACTCCACCCACAGCCTTCCATCCGCTGCCATTTATAGGTTGTATTCTAATCCTCAAAAATTCAACAAAATCCTAGTGCTGTCAAAGGACTTTATTATAAGCTTTGGTCCTGAATCTATTGTACATTTTTGATTGCATCTGCAAGGCTTTGGCAGAAAACTGGATGTTCACTAGCTAGCTGCTATGAAATAATAATATATTGTTCAAGTAGGCTAAAGTTACATTGCAAATTGAGTTTTCTCATATTCTTTAACATAACTTAAAGAGACCAAGATTTTATTCTGCCTGTAATTTGAATTCGAAGCACAAAAAATGCCCGCTGTGAATTGATTAATACATCATCTGATTAATGTTTCACACCCTTTATCATCAATTTTAGCAGACATACCACATATAGACACAGTTGCCTGGGAGAACATACTTTAAACATAAGGTCACAAGGCCTTAGAGCAAACAACCTCTGAGAACAGACTCAAAAAAAGTTCAGAATAGCTGTCTTGTGAGCTACGGTTACAATGAGGCTAGACAAGTCTCCCCATGAGATCACATACCAGCAGATGAGTGAAAAAATAAATAACTGTACTCTAAATTGCTAATCCAAAGAGGATTTGTGCCAAATGTCAATTCTTTCAAATGCCGGTTTACAATATCAAACATAATCCAAGATTTGTGTCCCTTAGGTGACAAAGATGGATCATTCTCTATTTAAACATCTAAGCAGTCCAGCGGTTTTATCTCAATAATGATGGTAGTGAAGACTGTACATGTATATGTAAATGGTTTTAAGAGTAAAGCAAAGTAGATGGCATCTTTACAAACTACTATCCCACTGATATGACAGATTTTGAGTGACTAGGCTCTAATATGATCATGTGACTCAGGATATAGAAGGCAAAAGGTCATTGAAAGGATAAGAGTTTTGTGTTTTTTCAGTATTGCAAGTACTGTAGTAAAGCATGCTGCTCTCTAGCTTGGACTAAACTTTGTTAGTATATTAATCTAGTGATCTGTTTTGGGGATCTGTTGGGGTCCAGATCCCTTCAACAGCAAACTATTTACGAGCAGCTTGAATACCATCTGCCCATTAACTGAGTAGACCACCATTAGAGTTGCCAATTACATGATGTTCTGTTGCTTGAGTGAAAATATGACAGAAGTTTAAATGCGGCCACTTTAAGACCAACAACAATAATAACGCTTCAAATAATGTTTTATATTTTGGTGTAGAGGATTCAGACTTGTGACATGCTGAATGTTTTGTTTGTGTTGTTGATATACTTGACCTGATTTTTTTTCCCCAAGCTGAGATTCTCTGGCTCACAAGCACTTTAGGTTTAACTTGTTTGAAAGGAAACTGGTGGAAATTACACTATATATCAAAATGTAGCAGTAGAGACATTTGTTATAGAGAGACTAATCAACAGAATTGAATATTTGTTTCATGGTTGCTGTGAGAGCAGACAGTGAGGGTTACCCTCATGTGCCTTTTGTGTGTTGTTTGACAAAGAAAATGCTGAGTTATTACATACTTATACATATACACACACACACACAAGCAACAATATCTCTACTAACATTTATTTTGGATTAACTGAAATTAGAAATTCTTTATATCCTTACGCTATTAAAGTTTAAGTTGACTGAGAAGTATTATCAAACAGCAGGCGTTTATAATAATTACATTATGTTGCACCAAGTACAATTGCACTTTTCTAAAATGAAGTCAGTTTGGTAGATAGGCATGATCATGTAAATAATTTTAATTTATTTGAAAAAAAAATTTCAATTAAAATAACTGATTAATATTTTTCTTGGTCTGGCGATGTGGACAAGAACTACTTTAGCTAGTTATTATCTAAATTAAATTGTATGCTGGTCTGTTACTGAGAACAAATACTCAAAGTACTAAAACAGTAACAATTTAAGAAACAGTTTTGACTTTTGTTGCTAGTATTAATACATTAATTGGCATTTTTATGGCTTACATGTTTACAAATAGGAAAAATATAAATTCAACCTAATCTGAAGTTATATAATTTACAAAACAAGCTAACAGTTAGTGTTTCTGTTTGCACTGGAGGCAAGAAAAAACAATTAGAAATCTGTCTTTGGCTTGATTTGACAGTGGCTCTACATTTTCAGTTACATTGTGAACAGTATCTTCAATAGCAAAACATCAAGGCCTCATTGGTAAATGCACAATTGTTTTGTCCTTGAAAGGCAGCAGTACCATCATCCATCCTGTTAGAAAACAAGCTCTGAAACACTGCAACCCAACCCTAATCCAGTATATTCGCAGTGAGTGGATAGTTTTTAGTGTCTTGATTTTAATTTTTTTTTTTAATGTAAAATCAGTATTAAGCATTGCAGTAGACTTAATTTTGTGTTATTTTAATCTAGATTTAAGTTGTCTCAGAGAAGTTGTCTTTGAGATGGTCAAAGTGACAGGGTCTTTGTGTACTTTTACTTGCTGAGAACGCACAGGTTAGCAATGGTGGTCAAAGCCTAAGAACTTAGCTGTGGGGCCTCAAAAAGCCTTGAAGATTACACTAGTTTATTGGTTAGATACACAATTATTCGCAAAATCACACCCGATTCCACCAGTGTACGCAAACCCACACTGAGACCAAATTCTTTTAGTTTTTGCTAGAAGGATTGTTAAAATGGGCTGAATCTGTACTGTACATTGTATGGTGTGGATATATTTTCATATTTGAAAACATGAGTGTTTTATTTCAAATACCTGGCCTTAGTAACAAGTACTATATGGTCTTGTTGATTAGCTGTGATTTCTTTACACAAAATTAGTTTTGTGTTAAAGATGAATGCACTAACTTGAAATAATATTTTTGAATGTAAAAGTTGCTTTGCTGGATGCTGCTTGAACAAAGAACTAGCAAAATATGCACATGGAACAGTGAACCTCAGAAAATGGGTCACAGAAAGAACTGGTTAGAATCGTGAGTGACTCATGACAAAATATTACGTTCAGCTGTTGCTGATTTTAGTACAGATACATAACTCTCTTGAAAATAAGATTCAAAAACTTCGGTTTGCAGAGGGCTGTTTCACAACTACCACACTGAAAACGGAATACACTATAGACGCGAGGTTTCCTCCTTTACACTTAAAAAAGCCAAAATAGAAATCAAAACAAATGGCGTAACCTGTACATAAATCAAAATAGCTGACGTGGTCATTTATGTGAAATGCTTTCTTTTAAGAAAGTTCTATGGTCATTGTAATTCTAATTTCCTAAAGGTAAAAAAAAAAAGATTGCTTAAAGTACCTCTACAAATCTATTAGTTCAGTTTCATTCTACATCAAATGCATCATCATGTGATGGATTCATTTGGCCATATGTCATGTATACGTATCCATCTTTGCATGTGACCTTATTAGTTATACTCCTGAATGTAATCGTTTAATAATCAGAATTAAAACTATTTTAAGAAGATATATTTGAAGCTAATTGTCTTTATGGTACTGAAATATGCATATATTATTGGGCTTGGCTTCTGTTTGCCCTAAGATGTTGTCAAGAAGATGCTGTGATATTTCCTCGTTCTTTGGCGCTGTATGAATCTTAGTTCTCTTCTTCTTTAGTGCAATATTCAACATTCTGTCTTTAAAAGCTCAATGCAAAAGTAGATTTCTGCTGATTTACTGTAAAGGGAACCATCCTGGTGATCATCAATAAAAAACATCAAAATTTGGAAAACTCTTTCTGTGTGGATCTCTTTATTATTTTATTTTATTTTCCACTTAAACTTGTGGAACTGTTTCAGCACTGTTGGTTCCATAAGTATTATTTCCATAGGGATTTTCATAAAAGGCTTTCATCGTGAATTCCGCTGTTAAATTTGAATATTTAAAAAAAATATATATTTGAAATAATGCTAACAGATGGCTTCAATGAAAGCATATAAATTGATTAACAACACTGGAGCACACTGCAGTTCTGTCTTTATAGGTTTATAAGTTACTGTTAAAAAAAGTTAACGCTTACATTTTTCATCCTTGTTTTTTAGTCTCAGTTATTGATTATATTGAAAATTACTTAAGCGGACTGATTATTAATAGAGGACTCAGTATTAATATTACTGTAATGTAACATGTTTGTCTTGTTACTAGACTCATTGTTTTGTACAATGGACTATTTTTGTTAGCGGAAGCTTTGATAATACAAGTTAAAAAACACAAATTATATCAGTAACGTAAGCTTTAACGCTTTTAAAGTTTAAACACTCCGAAATTAATATAAACGTTTAACCATCTGAGAACGGAATCTTTCCTGTTTTTTTTTTTTTCTGAGGAAATCTTGTTGCTATGACGATGTCTTTTATTATGATATTATTTATGATATTGTCTTTTCAATTTGATTAATGGTCTTGATAACCTGTCAGAATTTATATCGTGCATAAATTGCAAAATGAATTATGCAGCTACTACGCAATTCAAACTAGGCAAAGCAAATATGCACAATATCATTCACTTCAAAGGCCCAATTCTGTATTATATTTCACGATTCCACTCCATCAGGTCCCTGTGGGAAAATATCCGCTGGACGTTTGGCATATTTGTCTCCATGTGAATGAAAATGAGCTAACAGAGCACAGTATGACTTCATCTTTAGCTCGCGGGTTGCCTGCGATGACTCGCTGTCTTCACACACACACACACACGTTCAGTCACTCATTCAGCTGAAGTCAATAAGCTGATGAGAATCCGTCACTATGGCAACACAGCAGCACAGCTGAGGGCAAAGCATGAGTCATCATTATTGTTTTGCATCACACACTTTGAGACTCTCGCACCACAGATTGAATTTCAAAACCTTAATTAAGTTGGAGAGAACAACAAATCACGCCAGGTATAAGTCACAGTGATAAAAAAATGTGGCAAAGACATTTTTAAAGCTATTTTATTAAGTAATATAAGTCTAAAATTAAACATACTTTCAACATTACAGAGTAAACACAACAGCAGATTGCAAACAGCTGAACATTCTTGAAAGGTCTATTGCAGCTCATTTTATGGGATGGGTCCCGCTCAAAATAAAAATTCTGTCATTTACTCATCTTCAAGTTGCTCCAAACCTGTTTGAGTTTCTTCCGTTGAGCACAAAAGAAGATATTTTGAAGAATGTGGGTAACCAAACATTTGACAGTAGCCATTCACTTCCATGATTTGGAAAACAAAAATACTATGCAAGTCAATGGGTGCCATCAACTGTTTGGTTACCAACATTCTTCAAAATATCTTTTATAGAAATCTTTTAAGATATAAATTCATACAGGTTCTGAATGACATGAGGGTGAGTAAATGATGACAGAATATAAATTTTTGGGTTAACTATCCTTTGAATCATTCTCAAAAATACCTTTGCATTTCATATAAGAAAAATACAGCAATTTTTATGTAACTCTAAAAAGAAATCACATGATCAAAAAATAAATCGAACATCTAAAAAAAATCATAAAATAATTCTAATATACACAAACTAAAAAAAAATAGTGGCACAATTAAAATTACACGATTGGATCTGAATGATTAAATCTTTTTTTTTTTTTTTTTGTGGACTTGCTTCTTTGAGTATTTATTTGAGTTGCATTACTCTGTAGGGTGAAAAAAAAAAGATGCACAGACAATTACTATTGTCTGTAATGTCTCTGTCTCTCTGCCGCTGAATCTGGGATCATAATTACTATCCAACTCCACCGGAGCTTAGAAGTACAGCGGAAGAGCTAATTACTGGTTTCAGAGCTGTATTTGCTGACAGATCAAACTATCAGCTGAATCTCAGCCAAAGAGGCTCGGTATTGTTCAGGCAGAAGTGCAGATAGTACAATATTAGCAGCTTCCAAGTAGATAACTAGGACCGTATCAATCTTAACCTCAATCCTTTAAAACAGACGCTGTGAAAATGATCTAAGAGTAAAAAATGTTTCTACTCGCTGTTGAATCTGAAGTTGGATGAGGGCTCTGCTACAGATGGAGACGAGGGCCCGGCACTGGATACAGCACTGGGAGGGCTGCTGGCGTCTGCACACACAAACACACACAAAGTTAAAGGTCCTTGTCTTTCAGAATTTTTTTTTCATTTGTAGTTTTTGTCTTGACAAAAAAAAAAAAAATCCTTTAAATTTAATAATGTCATAATCATTAATTTAATCAAATTTACTTTAAATGAAATGGCATCTAATTTTTGTTGGAAAAAAATATATATTTTAGTTAAAAAGAAAACATTTATGCACTACCGTTCAAAAGTTTAGGATCTGTAAGATTTTTAAAATGTTTTTGCTTATATGCTCACCAAGGCTGAATTTATTTGGTCAAAAATACAGTAAAAACAAGAATAGTGTCCAATATTATAATTATTCTATTTTCATATATTTTCAAATCTAATTTATTATTATGATGGCAAATCTGAATGTTCAGCATCAGTACTCCAGTTTTCAGTGTCATGTGATCCTTCAGAAATCATTCCAATATGCTCATTTTGTGCTCAAGAAATATTTCTTATTATTATCAATTTTGAAAACATCTGTGCAGCTTAATATTTTTGTGGAAATTGTGATAATTGTTTTCTGGATTTTTGATGAATAGAAAGTTCAAAAGAACAGCATTTGAAATATTTTATGCAACACTATGTCTTTACAGTCACTTTTGATCAATTTAATGTATCCTTGCTAAAAAAAATATTAATTTAAAGAAGAACATTTTTGAACAGTAGTGTATATATATATATATATATATATATATATATATATATATATATATATATATATATATATATATATATATATATATATATATATATATATATATATATGTATATATGTATATATATATATATATATATGTATGTATATATATATATATATATATATATATATATATATATCGTTTTATATATTAATTTACATCCTGTATCATAACACAACACTGGCTCAACCAATGGTGTGATTTTGGGGTGGGGCTTCAGTATCTGAATAACCAATAGCAATAAAAACCTAATATAATATAATCTTTAAAAAACCTAATATAAAGTCCACCAAACTAGAATCTGTCAGCAGATACATAGTATTTGTTTCATAAATCATCGTTTCACATGACCACATTTATATAACCGATATCCTGCTGTATTTTCTTACACAAAGAGCCTCATGGAACTAATGTTACATAACCAAAAACAGAAAAATTACACTATTAATCTGAAAGATACATTTGTCTTCCAGCATGTTCCTGGCCCCACTTTCACAAACAATGATATTATAGTAAATTGGTTACAAAGAGGCAGACAACGCAGTGACTAACGCAACCTAGATTTTTACTGAAAGCTGCTCCTAAAGCCACAGACTGAACATAAATCACTAAACTCTCAGGGGAAACTGTGGCATTAAAAGCCAACAGTAATCATCTAAATGGCAGAGCTAAAAACTAGAATAGACCTGACAACTTAACTCAATTTTGCACCAAATAAGAGGTTTCATGTCTCGTCCAGCGACCATTTAAAGTGCCCACAAAAGTGCCTTATCCTAATGAAAAAAGGTACTATGACAGTTATAATATGACATTATCATGTCAAACACTCGCCAAACACTTTACTAGGTGCATGTACAACTGCTCATTACAAATATGTAATCAGCCAATCTCATGGCAACAACTCAATGCATTTAGGCATGCAGACATGGTCAAGATGATCTGCTGAAGTTCAAACAGAGCATCAGAAGGGTGATTTGAGTGACTTTGAACATGGCACAGTTGTGGGTACCAGACAGGCTGGTCTGAGTATTTCACAAACTGCTGATCTATTGGGATTTTCACACACAAATAACCATCTCTAGGGTTTAACTTTGTTGCTGACCATGTCCTTTATGACCACAGTGCATCCATCTTGTGATGAATTCTTTCAGCAGATGTGTCATGTCACAAAAGCTCAAATTGTGTCAAACTGATTTCTTGAACATGACAATGAGTTCACTAGACTCGTATGGCCTCCAAAGTCACCAGATCCCAATCCAACAGAGCATGTTTGGGATACAGTGGAACGGGAGACTTGCATCATGGATTGCAGCCGACAAATCTGGAGCAAATGCATGATGCTATCATGTCATTATGAACAAAAATCTCTCTGGAATGTTTAAGCAACTTGTTGAATCTATGCCATGGAGAATTAAGGCAGTTCTGAAGGCAAAAGAAGGTCCAAGCAAGATGTATCTGATAAAGTGGGTGTATATGATGGTAAAGTGAAGTATACTCACACCAGAGAGACTGTGAAGCTGGTTGGTTCCGGACCGGGGTTGATATTGGCGTCTCCTGATTATCAATATCTATGGATGGCTGGGAGTGTGACTCAAACATGGCAGACAGGGCTAAAGAGAAAAAAAAAAAAGAATATACACTTAAAAAAAAAGGTTCCAAAAGGGTGCCACAGAAGAACCATTTTTGGTTTCCCCAAATAATCGTTCAGTGAACAGTTGTTTAAAACCATTTTTAGTGTGAAGAACTCCATTTTGTGGAATGGAAAAGTTCTACAGATGTTAAAGGTTCTTCATGGAACCTAAGGCCATTTTTAAATGTAAGTGGCAATTCAGACAATTGAAGCAGTTTATAGCT
The DNA here is from genome assembly GCA_039654775.1 of Spinibarbus caldwelli. Taxonomy (NCBI): domain Eukaryota; kingdom Metazoa; phylum Chordata; class Actinopteri; order Cypriniformes; family Cyprinidae; genus Spinibarbus; species Spinibarbus caldwelli. Next base: position 14,020,568 of record CM077264.1, on the reverse strand, counting down.
ACACATTAGCATTTGGTGTCAGTTCAGTGTAAATAATTCTAACTTTAATGTAAGTGTGGTCAATGTCCTCATGTAAAATAGATTTCATGACAATCAAGTGTAACAATGAATGTGAAAGTATTCATCCACTTACATTTGAGCCTCTTGAATTGTGTCTCGCTTCCGTTCTTACACAACGTGGTGAGGAACTCGTCCACCTGCTTGAGGGACAGCGAGTTGTGCAGTGTCTCCAATGGATAGATGGAGGGCACCAAGGAGCAACCTTCAAACCCTGCACCAACACATGGTCCAAAACACAAACTCTTTCAGTGGCAGCCATCATTACAGATATCCCATGAACACACTTTGAACTCTTGTACGGAGTATGAAGCCAACCTCTTGTGACCTACAAGCACTGTATGGCCAAACAAACACCACCCAACACTATTTCGCCAATGAGTATCCAGAAAATCTCAAAGATGGAACAACAGCACCATGACACAACTGGAATCGCAATGTTCCATGTTGGCTTGTGAAACATCTTTACAATTAATTTGATGAAAATGAACAAGTTCTAGAACTTTGGTCCACTAACAAAGTGCTTTGCATCTCGTTTGCAAGGCACTAGCAGTTTAACGCAGAGAGAATTAGGACGGACTGCTGCAGACTAATAAACCAATTAGAAGCTTTACATGTTTAACTAACCAATAAAAAGATTAGAGAAACTGTCATTTAAAAAAATAAAACAAGTGTAATACTGGAGAAACACACTTTAATGACCCCAGTATACTGAAATGGATTTAATTACTTCTTCGTTTGCTAATGTGTTTAGGTTAGCGGTAATGGAACTAGATGATGATAGAGAAAATGTGTAAATGGAAGTGGTACGCTTCCCAGTTTAATAATGACAAAAAAGAACATAGTTACTCAGAAGTAGTTTAATTCAGCACGTTAAAAGATATGAAAGATTTGCATATTGTTAAAAAAAGCTTTCTCTCTTTATCTCATAAGTCAGGTGCACTGTAGTTCTTACAATAGTTGGTTATCAGATTGAACTGTGTGGCCTTGTGTAACTTGAGAACTTTTGCAAGCAGGTCATTCAGTTAGCAAATCAGTCCTGATTTATGAACAAATCATTTTGAGTTTCAAAAGAGCAATAACAATATACAGTTTGGATGATGTTATTCATTTAACTCTAGTTTAAGTGTGCCAGGCTGCTTTGTTTTGCATAGCAAATCTAGTCATGCAGTTTGTACACACCATATGGCATGCAATAAACACACGCAATAAAAATTAGGGCTGGTTCGAATACCATTTTTTGAGCTTCGAAGCTTTGGTAGTAATCAACACCGAATATTCGAAGCTTCGGAGGGAGGGGGCTGAACATATTCTTCTCTGTGTCTGTCTGTCTGTTTGCATTTTTATTATGTCGAGAACCGTTCATCCAATCGACTTCACGCGTGGCGGGTGTGTTGCTGCGGACCCAAGGGTGTGCAGTGTCGCATTTTGGTGCAATATGGACACGCGACACGTTCAGAATTAATAAACTTTTAATAAAATACAGAACAGCCCGTGCTGGAAGCGGCGCGTCTCACGCGGGCAGGGCTTATATGCTCTGAGAACGGACACTGCACTAGTGATACAAAACATACAGGTCTGTTAAGAGCAATACTTTTAATAAGGTAGCCTAACATTTTTCTAACAAACAAATCACTCCCAAATCAGAAATTAGCAGCACAGTAATTACTGACACTGGTAGGCTATTTAAATAAAAGAAGAACGAAAAATAAATGAACAAAGTTCAACGAACTGTAATAAATAAAGAACACGGTAGCATACTTTCAATAACAGCATCACACATTTTAATTAACGAACAGTTTAAATAAAATTAAATTTTTATGACTGCCGTATTCGCAAGTATTTTCCAAGCAAATTAAGTGGACGTTTTTATCATGTGTAAAATTACTGATTAACATGGCGGATAAAAGCAGCTCGTTTTTTTTTTTTTTTACACCAACAATATACTATACTTACAGAACTCAGGTGATTTTTCAAACTTGAGTTGCTGTTGTGGTAGGCCAGTTTCAAATCACATATTTGGCACACTGCCTTTGTCTTGTCCTCACTCAATTTAAAGTGCTCCCACACAGCTGAGGTCTCCAGCATTTTTGTCTTCTCTTCCAGATGAACTGAATCATGAAGTTCACTCATGGGCGATTCATATTCAAGCGCGAATGAGAACCGTTTCGCGGGGGATGCCAGGTTGTTCGGGAAAAAAAGAAAAGAAAAGAATATTCGAATCTCAAAATTGAAAATCGAATGCCAACCCACCGAACGAATATTCAAATAATCGAATATTCTGGTCCAGCCCTAATAAAAATACAATTAAAATACAAAAACTTTGAATGATTTATGGGCACAAGCAAGGTTTGATGCACATTCATGTTCCTTACACAGGTTACACAATTATTTTTATATATTATAATCAGAAGTTTGGATTTTTTTATGTTTTTGAAAGAAGTGTATTAATATTCAAAATAACTCAAAAATTTATATTTTGTATTATGTGTATATATATATATATACACATACAGGTGCATCTAAATAAATTAGAATGTCGTGGAAAAGTTCATTTATTTCAATAATTCAACTCGAATTGTGAAACTCGTGTATTAAACAAAATTCAGAGCACACAGACTGAAGTACTTTAAATCTTTGGTTCTTTTAATTGTGATGATTTTGGCTCACATTTAACAAAAACCCACCAATTCACTCTCTCAACAAATTAGAATATGGTGACATGCCAATCAGCTAATCAACTCAAAACACCTGCAAAGATTTCCTGACCCTTCAAAATGGTCTCTCAGTTTGGTTCACTAGGCTACACAATCATGGGGAAGACTGCTGATCTGACAGTTGTTCAGAAGACAATCATTGACACCCTTCACAAGGAGGGTAAGCCACAAACATTTATTGCCAAAGAAGCTGGCTGTTCACAGAGTGCTGTATCCAAGCATGTTAACAGAAAGTTGAGTGGAAGGAAAAAGTGTGGAAGAAAAAGATGCACAACCAACCGAGACAACCGCAGCCTTATGAGGATTGTCAAGCAAAATAGATTCAAGAATTTGGGTGAACTTCACAAGGAATGGACTGAGGCTGGGGTCAAGGTATCAAGAGCCACCACACACAGACGTGTCAAGGAATTTGGCTACAGTTGTCGTATTCCTCTTGTTAAGCCACTCCTGAACCACAGACAACGTCAGAGGCGTCTTACCTGGGCTAAGGAGAAGAAGAACTGGACTGTTGCCCAGTGGTTCAAAGTCCTCTTTTCAGATGAGAGCAAGTTTTGTATTTCATTTGGAAACCAAGGTCCTAGAGTCTGGAGGAAGGGTGAAGAAACTCATAGCCCAAGTTGCTTGAAGTCCAGTGTTAAGTTTCCACAGTCTGTGATGATTTGGGGTGCAGTGTCATCTGCTGGTGTTGGTCCATTGTGTTTTTTGAAAACCAAAGTCACTGCACCCGTTTACCAAGAAATTTTGGAGCACTTCATGCTTCCTTCTGCTGACCAGCTTTTTAAAGATGCTGATTTCATTTTCCAGCAGGATTTGGCACCTGCCCACACTGACAAAAACACCAAAAGTTGGTTAAATGACCATGGTGTTGGTGTGCTTGACTGGCCAGCAAACTCACCAGACCTGAACCCCATAGAGAATCTATGGGGTATTGTCAAGAGGAAAATGAGAAACAAGAGACCAAAAAATGCAGATGAGCTGAAGGCCACTGTTAAAGAAACCTGGGCTTCCATACCACCTCAGCAGTGCCACAAACTGATCACCTCTATGCCACGTGGAATTGAGGCAGTAATTAAAGCAAAAGGAGCCCCTACCAAGTATTGAGTACATATACAGTAAATGAACATACTTTCCAGAAGGCCAACAATTCACTAAAAATGTTTTTTTTTTATTGGTCTTATGAAGTATTCTAATTTGTTGAGATAGTGAATTGGTGGGTTTTTGTTAAATGTGAGCCAAAATCATCACAATTAAAAGAACCAAAGACTTAAACTACTTCAGTCTGTGTGCACTGAATTTAATACACGAGTTTCACAATTTGAGTTGAATTACTGAAATAAATGAACTTTTCCACGACATTCTAATTTATTGAGATGCACCTGTATATATATATATATATATATATATATATATATATATATATATATAAATAATTTTTTTCTATGTTTTCTGTATTTTAATATATAATTTATTTTATTTTACATTCATTTCTTCTTCTTATTATTGTTATTATGTGGAAAACAGTTGTGCTGCTTAATATTTTTTGGAAACCATGATACATTTTTCAGTATTCTTCAATGCAGAGAAAGTTAAAAAAAAACAGCAATTATTTGAAATAAAATTTTATACTGAACATCAGTAATTTGGTTTCTACAGATTTATAAAAGCAATATGCCACTGGAGGTCACTGATTTGATTGTTACATTGATTTTTACCATGGTTAAGGGGGTTAGGGCACAAAGCATGAGAACACTCAATAATGGTGGTAAAATAAATGTAACTACAGGCCTCTTGTGCATAATTTTTCTGTCTTGGGAAATGGTAACATTTCTTCAATCAAGTTACTCTAATAAATATGTAAAAAGCTGCAAGAGCATTATACTTACTCTATGTAGACGTCAACATAAGCAAGTGATCTTCACATTCACCAAGCCATATGTACAGGCATGCAGTAAGAAAAGAGGAACAGAGGTTATGAGATGTTATATAGCACAACGAAAGAAACGTCATTGAGTGAAGAAGAGCAAGTCAGATAAAAGAGCAGAGCAGATAACTGTAATGCTTTGGTATAAGCTGAAGCATCACACACTTTGCATGTTTACATCAAAAATGAGGTTATAAGACTCGAAAGCAGGGGACGGACTGAGCAAGTGACAAGAGTGCTGACCAGAGAGGCATTCTGGGGGTTTCTGGCCAGCACGGAGCAGGCGGAGGTGGTAGGAACAGCAGTGTAGGTGATGGAGCCCAGCTAACAGCTTTACCACCTGATGCTCATCTAAGAGCGCTACAGGAGAGAGAGAATGATGAGGACAAAAAGGACTGAATGGATGCAAGAGGTGAAGGTTACCAACAGAGAGGGACAGCAATTCTGGGAAAACAGAGGAAAAGATAGAAAGGAAAGAGTAATGAGTAAAATACTATCAATAAACTATCAACTATCAATGAAAGAAAGAAGTTATAAATACTGTAAAGCAGAGGAGAAGAAAGAAGGTAAGGAGTAGTGTAATTTAAGTATTATTAATTTGTAAAAAGTAAATAAGTACATATATACTTTTATTTAATATTACTACAATTTAAAAAACAGGAATTAAAGTACTATTTATTTCTAATTTGTGAATTTTATGAATAAAAATGTCACTATTTTATAAAAATGTCACTGTTGCTTTGTTTGTTAATTATACTGTAAATTATTGAGGATGGGGAGGCAGATTGATAAGCAGAATAATTCAAATCCACTGAGAAACAGGAGGAAAATACTGAGTAACAGAAGGAAGAGGAGGGAGAGGGATAAGGTACGCAAAGATGTGGCAGAGATGGATGATGGTGTGGGCCGTAGGGATTCAGGAGGGAACTAAACACTGCAGGTTGAGGGGGAACAAAGGGATGACAGAGATGGAGGAGGAGGAGGAGGGAGGAAGGAAGGGGAGGCCACTGCAGCACACAGCAATGAGGATCCTCTGCCTCAACCCCTGCTGAGATGTTTTTGCCAGTGACTCAGCAACATACAATTAATGAGCTGAAATTAATGTTTTTGGTTTTGTCAGGACCTACAACTATTTTCAGAGGCAACTAGAGTATAATTAGAGCCAACTCTCCGAACAGAGCCTAAAGATTGAGCAAAGCTCTTTGCATTATCAACTAATGTTCAAATTATGCTATTTGTATCTGAATGAAACATTTGAATAGATTAGGTTTCACAGTGCATGCAAACACTCCTGAAGTTTCATAACATAGTGAATCATTCATACAAAGTCAGCTATAAGAAGCAGCAATAATCTTGCACTGAAGCAATTTTTTCATGCGCTTCTGTTAACTAATTTTTAAAGAGCATAAATATATTACTGCATAATGCACAATACCATCTAACCAATATAGTGTAGGTATATCTCTGTTTTAGACTGAAAAAGCAGCACAAATAAATGACAATAATTAAAATGAATAATAGAAATAATAATTTGTAATTAAAACAGCTGTTTTTAGCTTGAAAAAGCAGCCCATTTAAACAAACAGTGATTAAATAATAAATTACAAAATTAATAAAATTATGGACATAAATAGTGCAAAATGCTATGGATGTCAAACTGCAATAATTAATAATAATTATACAAACATTAATTATATAAATTACAAAATTAATAATTGATACAATTATGGACATCAACCATGCAAAATGCTATTGATTTGTTATAATTGATAATAATTATATAAAAGTAATTAAATGTCATAATTAATAATAAATAAAATAACTAACATCGATAATGCAAAAATGCTATTGATGCAAAATTACAATAATTATACAAATAATTAAATATGTTACAATATTAATAAAAAATTAAATAATTGACATCAACAGTGCAAAACACATACTTGGTTGAAGGGTCGAAGTTCCCAATGAAGATGTTTTTACTTTATTTTTCAATAAAACAGCAGGCTGCATCTGTTTTCTGTGTTTACTAACTTGATTTTAATGACTTGATTAACTTGGTCTGTACTGTACGTTTTTTTCCCTCATGATCTGCAGCTTAAATGGGTCAGCCTAACATTTTTCTCACTTTAAATCGGATTTAGAAATTGGATAGAAATGGTTTTTGAACAGTAGGTCAACAAGTTCAACTGCATCATGTATTAGAGCCTGCAATTCTACTACAAATTATCACAATGTAAAACCTAGTCCTGATGCACTGCTAACGCTATTTCAGTGGGACAAGAGGATTTTTATATATTTATTTTTTTTTTTGTGCTGACAGCATGTAAATCTTCCTCGGTCTTGACAAATATGCTTAATGGCTGAAAAAATGACTGACACATGTTGATAGGAAACACATGGTTAGTCTGTCTGAAGGGTTTTGAGACTCGTGGCAAAAATGAGTTTCCCTCAAGCAGTGTTAAACTGTCAAATGAAATAAGTAATATCATTTCAACTCTTCCCTATGCTGTACGGTGTGGAGAAAAACACTTCAACCTCGCCAAAACCCATCTGAACTCGAATCCCTACAGAGACGCCCACATTCGACAAAGCCTTGTGCTAAACATATGCATTATTTTATAAGAGTTCAGTCCCTCAGCAACGGACTTGCTTCATGAGCAAACTTGTGAATGTGAATATAATGATCATCTAAAATGTCTCTTAAAAGTCTCAAAATGTAAGACCAAAAACAAAGTCAAACACTTGGTAAATACTAATTGATGCTTTGACACATACATTTCAACAATCAATAAGATCATGCAAATATAAAGCCCTGCATACATAAACAATTGTTAAAATAAAAAAACCCCACATCATTCTCATAAATTTCATTTCAATCAAGATAATGATTAAAGTAAAAACAGATGTTAACCCTCACCCCATCAGCATCTAGAAATGATATTCTTTAAAACAAAACGCATTGACTTGAGAAGCAAAACTGCACATGATATTAAAAGCATCAATTAAAACAACTGCAGTGTTATTTTAGTATCACTGAGATAGTATTATAGTTTTTATTAATATTTTGAATCGGAATTTTTTTTATATTTTTCATTTTTATTTTAATTTCAGGTATTTAGTCACTTCGATGTGTTTTTCCATTTTTAGTAGCTTTAAAACGGTCTCTATGAATGAATACATACATATACATATACATATACATATATATATATATATATATATATATATATATATATATATATTTTATTTTTTTTTTTAATTTATTTATTTATATGGAGATAGAGAGTTTTTATTTATATATTTATTATTATTATTTATTTATTTTAGTATATCAAACTAAAAGAAATTGAAATGAAAAATGTTGTCATAGCTGAAATCATTTATGGTTTTAATTCTAGTAATGAATAAATAAATAAAAACTAATTCTCTGAAAAGTCTTAATATCATGCAGTTTTTCCTCCTCAAATAAATATTTATATAATTATTTAATATTGAATAAGACTATTATTTCTTTTGCAATGAAGACGTAATACATATGCCATGTGATCATTAAAGCAGTAATGGTGGTGGAAGGGTTAACCATTTCTAAATCAAGTGGATCAACATGAAAGGTGTTCACACGTTTTTCCACACAAACAGCAATATATCCAGAGTGATATATTCGGTACACAACCCATGCATTTCAGAAGGAGAAATTAATTAAGATGGGTGTGTCTTGTGAATCTATATGAAAAAGGTGAAGAAAAGCCTTCCTGATTTATAAAGTAAATTCAACAAAAATCACAAACGGTGCTAAATTACGAAGACTAGCAGCAGCAGAGGGCATGCAGGAGAGTGTCAACAAAAAAACTCAAAAACTGGACTCAAAAACTCCAAACATACCATTAGTCGGATGCCTGGCATACGACACAGAAAATCTCTTTACTGCCGGCATAGAGAGCAGCTCTGAGGAGATAAAAGAGGCTCGTGAGCTTTCGCTTTTACTCAAAACCACCAGCATTTTTAATCCTCCCACCATCATGCAATCTTTCTGTTCCTCGTAAAACCATCTATAACAAGCAGGTAAAAGTAACAGTGGGGCCAGATGTTGATCTTGAATGTGGAGACTGAGTAACAAAAAAAAACAACAGATGTCACAACAAACTACCCAGAATTCTCTGTACTACAGCATCCTTTTGGATGCAGCATGACATGGCAGTATTTTGGGTGCTATTTCAAATGTCTTACACAAAGTAATCCTCTATATCTCAGAGACACAGCAACACCCTGTGGACAAAACTATTAATGCTGCTAAGAAAGTGAGGGGTGGACATTCATTTCAATTAGTAATATTAATAATAATAAATATAAATATAATAAAACAAGAATACTAATCATAAATAATTCACTTCAAATAATAATTTCAAATAATGTATTTGATCCTGACGGGGACAGAGAAAATGCATTTGTTTCCACATATGAAATTGGAGTACAATTTCCAATAGGTGTTTTGAAAATAACCATAATATCAGTTAGAGATTGTGGTAAAAACAATAATTTGTGTTGCCATGGATATTATCCATCACAAACACATTATCAGAAGTGTCATAGGACACTAAAATGTTTCCCTTTTGCATAAAAAAGCTTGCAAATTTGTGCAATTTAGCAAATTATGAAACAAATGTTTGTTTACATGCACATGCAGCATACAAATAAGCAGTTTGGAGGTAGCAAAGGTGACAAACGATTAGTTATAACATTATTCGGTAACAGTGGAAACCTAATTTTCCTACGAGACACGGATAAACAGCTAGATGCAAATAGTTTAGGAACAGCTCCTGCTGTGTGTAATGGCTTGATTTGGGATGTCTTTGAAGGCTAGACTAAAATTTCAAGTATGAAGTATGCTGGAAAAAAAAGGCACTAGGATGAAGTAGGAATATTGAATTCTAATCAACATTATTTGTTGCACTGAGTGAAGTAAAATGGGAATGTCTGGAAGTTATCCAGAAGAATTGTTTGCTGGGACATTTGTGATAATTTGACTTCGGGTCAAAGGTGGCTGAGGTACGTTATAACCCTGTGTGTGTGTGTGCGTGTGTGTTTGGGACATACCAGTTTGAGAAGACAGACTCCTGATCGAGGAGGGCTTTTTACGGGGAACTCGTGCTAGGTCTCTCAGGTTGGGGAAGGAGGCACTGAAGAGGCCCACACACTGGGCGCCTGCGTGTGGGAGGGGAGGGAGACCGTGGGGTGGAGCGGTGGGGAGGGGGGCGATGGTTAGTAGTGGTTAGTTTTCACAAGTGAACATGCAGCTCCACATTTGAAGAAGTTAACAGGATAGTTCACCCAAAAATTAAATGGTCTATTCTAAAACATTTCTGAATTAAAATGTAAATTTTATATATATATCTTTTTAGGGCATTAAGTAAAAAAAAAAATACCACGGTAACACAACTGTCAAAAAAAAAGACATGTTTTAAATCTTTAATATACATTTTTCAGAATATTATTAAAATATTGTTAAAATATTACAAATTTTACTATAATTTTTTACTTTATATTTTATATTTATATTTTTTATAATACTCTTTTTATATTAATAAGTATAATATGTAAATAAACGTTATATTATTATTTTTAATATATTATATAATAACTGTTAAAATATTATAAGAAAGAGAAAACAAAAATTGCCAAAATGAAGTCTAAATGCAAATGTAGGAAAAAGGTACATTTTAAATTATTAATTAAAACACAAAATTTTATTAATTAATAATTCATTATAGGTATAAAATATTTACCCTAAAAATAACTACTAGGCTAACTTTAGAACATGCTTGTTATTATCACTTTGGTTAATCATTTTTACTTTTTTTTTCACAATTATTAAATTCTTATTAAATTAAGTACTTAAATGTAAATATTTGTTAAAAATCCTATAAATTTTTCAGAACCATATTAAACCAAAACAAATGCAGATAACTTTGCACAAGCATTTTAAAATAGATTTTTAAAAGATTTTAAGAAGTGATTTTTAAGATTTTTAAAAGTGTCTTCTTGGACACTTTCATTTTTCATTGACCCATTTTTGACATTCATTTTTGGCTGAACTATTCCTTTAAGCACTATTCCAGGCATATAGAGAACTTTTTTATAGAAAACTCAGTTAAACTGCTGGGAACATAAATATATTGCCAGTGCAGGTGGGTGAAACACTGACAAATGTAATTTAAGGACTGCTGCTCTAAAATAACAAAAGCACATCACTAACTGCAACCACTAGAGGGTAGTACTGAAAAAAACAGCACTTGTTTAAAAGCTCAAATGAAAGACATGCCAAATGCAACATGCACTTAGTTAAAAAATAGTGATCTGCAAATCATGCTTTAAAGGTTTAGTGAGGTGCAAACAACATTAGCCACAATCTCTAAACATTATGCAACGTCGAGCCTACGAAACACTGCATTGTCACCTTGTAAATGTTCTTTGGAGATAGAAATAGTATGGACAAGAATAGCAGAGAAGGCCCTGCCAGCAGCCATATTTAGACCACTGCTGGCAGCATGGATGCATTTCTGACGCACATGATTTAAATAAACTTGAGCAGGGTCCTTGAACTGTGTCATTGGCGCTAAGCAAAAACAAGCGCGTTTAACGCTCAACCGGGACGGGTCACTTAAGAGGTTTTTCCAATGAGACTGATGACAGGAGAGATGTGCTACATGAAAACAACACAAGTGAAATGTAATTCCCACCTAGCCCGCTGGGTTTGATCTCAGGTGACTGACGAGAAGATGATGGGAAGATGCGATACGCCAGTCCCCGAGAAGAAGTGTTGCTCTCTAAAAGAGCCTGTAAAGAGAGGAAAACAAAGTCATATGGACAAACATAAAAAACAGACATATACACAAAACAGCAATACTAATTGTTTTAGCACAAACATTCCTTCTTTCTAAGTAAATTCAGCTTGTTATTCAGTTTTTAAATTATACCCCTCTATGATGACCCCTGTGAAGGAATATAAATGTTATATATTTTTAAATATACACAACCATTCAAAAATTCAAACATGATCCTTCAGAATCATAATATGATGATTTGGTGCTGAAGAAACATTTCTTAATGCTGAAAACAGTTGTGCTGCTTAATATTTTTGTTGAAACCATGATACATTTTTTCAGGATTATTTAAGTAGAAAGGCAAAAATAATAGTTTTTCTTTAAAACTGAATTTTTTGTAACATTATAATTTTCATTACTGTCACTTTTGATCAATTTAAGGTATTCTTGCACAATAAAAGTATTAATTAAAAAAAATAAATAAAAATAATATATATATATATATATATATATATATATATATATATATATATATATATATATATATATATATGTGTATGTATATATGTGTATGTATATATATATATATATATATATATATATATATATATATATATATATATATATATATATATATATATATATATATATATATATATATAACAGAGCTCAAACATTTGAAATTGTTATACTATGTGATAAAATATTAGTGCATGTTTTATTATCAATATTTTTGTAATGAAATATAACACTGTAATTGTTTCCAAAATTAAATAACTGCATTTTATTCTGTCACTAAGGCAAATTGTTAAAATGTCATCCAAAACATTTTATTAGTATCTTAATTTGACAACACTTTACTTAAAGCCTTTATGTATAATGCATTATAAAGGGTTATTAATGCATTATAATTATTCATAATAAGCATTGTAATGCATGATATCTTGTCGTAAATTATTATAACCAAATTTAAAATGCATTGTAACAATGAATTGATAAGTGTTATAATGTATTAACTGTGGTTACACTTATTCGTGAAATTGTACAATGCATTATAAGGTGCATTGCAAGGCTTTAAAACTACTTTTATAATTCATTACACATAATGGTTTTAAGTAAAGTGTTACCCTTTATTTCACGTTCACTTTCTTCTCAAATTTTCACAGAATGCCATCAAAAACTCATGGATTAGACTATATGGTCTTCACAAAATTATTCACAAAACTCACTGCTATTTTCCTGGCACCATTAACATTGCACTATCATCACCACACAGTTGAATGAATTTCATTTAAAGTAAATGTTTGTGTCCATTTTTTGATTATGGCAGCAGTTAATCAAATAAAGAAAACTAAAGCCTACTAGAAGAGCCTATAATACAGTACTGTACCTCCATAGATCCAGCCTTTCGGCCTCGAATGAGTGGCGACTTCCTCTGAATGCTGATTGGCTCAGTCAGCACGGCCCTGTCGGGCTCGTCTTGGGAAAGGTCTTCAAGACTGCCTGGGTCTGTCTGCTTCTCGTGGTTCTGTTACATGTGAAATGGAAGTGTTGGAAGTGGTCCAGCATGCAATATTTCTTAGAAAGTCGTACGTAAAATCCAAGGTTCAGCAGAGGAATGTGGTCCAAAATAAATATATATATAATCCATGGGGTGACTGAAACACATACCTCGGAAGAGGCAGGTCGGAAGCCAAAACCCAGTGGTGCATTATCCTCATCCTTGCACCCCTTCACTCCCGGGCTAAAGTGCAACTCCACGTGAAAACGTTCCTCTGAGGAGGGGTCCTACAGACACAAGACAGCATATGAAAGAAGCTACGAAATTAAGTATAAAGAGCTGACGCCACATCTCGTACCTTGTTATTGTCCTCATACAGCATAATAACAATCTGTGTCATATAGTTGAGTTCGGTTACAGCGCTGAGGTAGTCCATAGCCTGCTTCCACTGTTCATCTTTTTGCTCCTGACCAGACACAGATAAGATAAAACAAGTAGTAACCTGCATTATACATGATGAGGGGCATCATGTGCACGTTTGATGTTTGTTTACTCACATCTAACAAGCCTCCATAGCGAAAGATGTTTAGCAGGGAGTGTACGTGGCTCTCGCTGGTGAAATACAGCCGGGTTCGAACGTGTCGACCCGGAGACATCACACCCCGCGAGTACCTGAACCACCAGGAGAGATGAAATACACAACCTGATCACTCACAGGTTCTGAGTCTGCAGAGCTTCTACACCAATGTGAGGTTGTATAATATGATAGCTGAAGTACATACTGCATGGTTTTGATGGAAAAGTGGGAACTTTTAAGCATGCATTAAGACAGACTAGCAATGTCAAAAGTCGACAGCAATTTTAAAACTATCTATGATGGCATTACTATTAATCAACAACAAATAAAATATAAATAAAATAATATATAAATATACAATATAAAAATATAAATAATATATAATTATTTTTACAAATACATTTTTATTTTGGAACATTTGTTTTTGTTTGCTAAAGTTTGTTTTGCTATTTTAAATACTATTGTCAACAACAACAAAAAAAAAAGTATTAAAAATGTTCATTTCATTGAAAAAATCTGTCAATCCAGTCAGTACTTAACAAATTAATATTTATACATTTTTCAAAATGTTGAAAAAACTTTTGGTCTAGTTCTTTGACACATCGTCAACAAAAAGTAAAAATGCTGACAAAATTTTATACTATTTTAGTACAGAAGTAAAATTGACTGCATTTAATAAATATTAACATACAGTAGATTACATGTATAATTATTTAATAAATATGGCATGATAAACATTTATCAAAATACAATAACTGACAAAAAAAACATAATATCAATATCAACAATATTGAAAATAAATCAATCAATCTATAAATAATTATACAATTTTCAAAATGCTGAAAATTTTGGTTTGGTAAAGTTTGGATCACTGAAGTCTGACAAACATTTTGACTTTTTTTTTTTTTTTTTTTTTTACATATTACTGCCAACAAAAAACAGTATGTTATTTTTATTGACTGTTATTTTATACTGTTCACCATTTTAGTGCAAGTAAAATGGATATCAATTAATAAATATGACATGACAAAGCTTTTCATCAAAGCACTAACTATGGCCAATAAATAAATAAATACATAAATAAAGGTAAAAGTTGAGCAAAGGGATTGTGAGTAAAATAACCACAAAAAAGCATGCATGGATGCTGAAGTGGACTGTACTAATAGTAATATAACACACTATACAAGATGTACAGTATAGTATGCAAAATGTGATTTAGCCTTCACTCTGTCAAAGAGACCCCAGTACAGAGACTCACAGTGGATGCAGCTTGTTGACGGCCTCGTCCTCATGTGTTCTCTGAAGATCCAGTTGAATCTTCTTGACCAGAGGCAGGCAGTAGGCACTGGCGATATCCAGCTTCTCCGCTTTAGTGATTCCATACTCCTGAAAGAGAGCGTGTATGCAGCTAACAGCAAGATGAACGAGAATAAACGAACACTGTGCCGCGCTTATCGATTCCTTTACCTGTGGGATAATGATGTCTGCAAGTGCTCTGGACAGACGGAAAAGCTCCAGCATGTCCTCCAGACCCAGAGAAGAATTGTGTTGGGTGTCGTATTTCACACAGTCATAGATGTCCGGGATCTTACTAATGTCATAGCGACCGTTTTTCATGCGGAAGTCACGCTCCAGTTTGGACCAGCGCTGCAGCATGAGCTCCAGAGTCTCACTGTGGTATAGCTGCAGATCTGTGAAAAAAAATAAAAATAAATAATAAAAATTATAGGGTTTTTTTTTCTTTTTTTCTTCTAATATTCAAAACTACTGCAAGTAAGAAGCCAAAGAAGAGGGCAAACCTGCAGATTTGGGGTCTTCCAGCCTTTTACAGATCTGACAAGTAAGGGTTTTAATGAGTGTGTGAACTCGGTCACAAGTACTGACTGGATTGACAATTACCCCCATAGAGTTCACCAGAGATGGGCTGCTTGTTGGAGCCAACTTAAAGAGACAGGACAAATTTAAGACTAGTTTAGTTAGACTGAGATTGAGACATTTTTAAATAAGCAGTTGTAACTCGCTTCACCTTGCTGTAGTCCTCCTCATTGAACTCTTTGTTCTTTTGCATGATCTCATGTAATCGAGCTTTGACTCTCTGCTGGCAGTCAGTGAGAGAGTCGCTGTCGCTGTCCAGCAGTCCATTCATGTTGGCACTCTTCACCATCTGAACGAGGATTGGAGTCAACTCTCCTTCCAGTGCTAACAGACCCTGAATACAACCACACGTAAAATTTAAATGTAAATTAATGTGTGAAATAATCAGTGGGGGGAGCAACAAAAAATCTGGATGTAATAAATACGATTTTGAAAAAATAAATAAATAAATAAAATGTAAGATGAACCAAATAATAGATAATTTACATATAACAATTTTTTGGTAAAAACAGTATTAAAGTGTGAAAAAAGACAAAAATAAATTTTAAAAGACAACCAAATCAAACATAAAAAAACAAATAAAACAAAGAATACATAAAACAAACAAGCAAAACAGCACAATTTTGAGAGCCATTGTAACTTTACTGTGGTTTATATCAATCCTATCTAAAAGCATTATGTAATACCAACATACCCAGCAGACAAAACCCAACAAACCTTTGCAAAAGCCGCAGCAGTCATCTGCACACGACCCTCATCTGATGCGTAAATTTTGAGGTCATGCCGGTAAGTGCTGTGTAAACGGAGAAGGCCACAACCAGGGAAGCCGGCATAATCGCCTGCAAAAGCATAGAGAAACAGTCTTTGAAATAACAGCAATTACAAGAACAGAGCTGCAGATGCATGTGCATATCCTGGAGCCATAGGGATGAATGAGCCCGAGTATACACACACATTCACATTACAAAACCACCATTTACAAACCTACATACTGTGCTGTACAACCAACTGGCTGAAGATTTTCTCCACAAAAATCAAAAATCCATGCATTTCAATGCATCCACACTGTTGAAAGCATCCGGCTATATGGTTTAGGTGCTGCATGAGTGTTGCATTGCACTTTTGAGTAGCAAACAACTCTGATTTAAGATTCCAGAATGTCCATTTGAGAGAACAGATGAGACCCCTAAAACAAACCGCCACTCACACAGGATGCATTCTTGTGGTCCATCCGTTTTTTCTTGTCCATGTAATCAAGTGTCAAATGGAGATATTTAGCCATTACGATGCAAGTACAAATTTTTTTTTTTTTTTTTTTTTAACAATTTTGAGATGTACAATGTGCTTCATGAAGCTGGTTTTGACTGCAAGAACATGTCCTGTAGCATTTATGTAGCCCATTTCCACCACATAGAAAAAAAAAAAAGGTCAATCATAATTTGGTAAAGCATATTTAGTTACTATTAAATACTACATACATAATAAAAAATAATTTAAAAAGTCATAATTATGACAAAATATCAAAATAATAATGTAATAATTATGAAAAAAGTTGAAATTGAGACAGTCATTTACGAGATGAAAAATCGAATTATTACATATTAAATCATAATTTAATTATAATCTCAAACTTTAAGTTTTTATGTCTTATGATTTTTAAATCAGAATTTAGACTTTGTCATAATTATGCTTTACAGTAGTATGTAATTTTGACTTTTGCATCCCATAAATATGACTTTTTATGCCCAAAGCATGTTTTTTTTTTTTTTTTTTTCTTATGTGGTGTTAACAGTCTTTCATAAAAAAAAGAAAGTTAAAACCATCTGAAAGATCTGGATGACACTGTCTTACTCCACCTATTTAGACAAGATATTGGACTGGCATGCCTTGATATTGATGTCACAGATTGTTGAAATGACGGCACAGTAGTTTAATAAAGGTTTTTAAAGAAATCTCCAAAGAAATCTGTAGAAAAAATAAAACAATTTCAAACTCTCTACGCTGACAAAAATAAACTTACTAAGTAAAAAAAAAAAATATATATATATATATATATATATACATATGATATTTTATCCCAGTATGTCAAAGTATGACCAATGTCAATATCACGGAATCTTCCACACAAAACCGTGGCAAAAGCGAAGCATGGAATGTTCCTGTGGCGTCCTTCTGTTTGGATTAGTTTAATGAGATGGATATTAAGGAATTAAATTGATGAATGGGGCAGATGATGCATTAACCCAATATCAAGACCACGCACAAATCCAAAATCTCTTCTTACCACAGTCAATAGGGGACTCACAGCCAAGGGACCTGCAGCTGTCTAGTTAACAATTCAGGGTAAAAGAACACCACATTAACCAGCATTGCAAGATGCTGCTGACTCAGTCTGATGAGAGAAAATGGTTTGGTCTTTGTAAGTTTGGTTTGAACTCTGACATTTAATAAGTTAACACTCAATTAGTTACAGCGTGCAAATATGGACTCAAACTCGAGGTCCAGGGGGAAGTGATAGAACTACACAGGAAAGAATCCACAGCATGACTAAGAAGTTTTTGTGCTGGAGTATTGAAAGTTAAAGGTGCCACTTGAGGTAAAGAAAGTATTCATTCCTCCCCGAGTCCTGCCCCTACATGCTTTTGTATGCCAAGCCCACTGAACAAGCAGGTGGAACAGGTTTCCTGCCCAAAGCTATGAGCTTTGAAAAACTGCATCATTGCCCCACTACCTAAAAACAAGGGATGCAACGATACCATTTTTTCAGAAGCAATCCAATCCTGAAAATTCTGAGTATCGGCCGAATACGATCTGATTCAATATCAGCGCAGTTTTCTTTAAATCAATGTAGAATTTCTATACCTCTGTGTGGTGACCTGATCATCACTCTTTTGAGTGTTAAACACAATATACTAAATATAGACAACTTCATTTTAATGAAAAATAACAAATGAAAAAATATATAATCATAATCTATGACAAAAAAAATACTATTATAAACTAGGTTAGTGGATAATTCAGCAGCAAAACATACCCTAGTCTAGAAGAATCATGGGTGCTCAATTTTATAAAATCTAAACATTTAGTGAAACAACATTATTTAGTGGGGAACAAATAAAAGTTAAAAGTGTAGGACTAAATCTGGTAAAATGTTACACATTGCTCTTTGTATTGCAAAATACATTCATGAAAAACAAGTAAATCTATTTATATAAATATATACTATAAATTAAAAGACATTTCTTTTAAATGTATAGCACAGTAATGAAGGCAGCAACATATGATAGATAGGACAGAACAAGAAAGTCTATTAATAATCTTTCATTGCGCAAAAGTATTTTAATATGAAAGGGTATGGCTCCAATACAGAGCGCCACAAAGCGCTTATGCGTGCGCTGAATGATGCGCTTGAAACAACACGGAGTCACAGCGCGCAGCATAGAAAAGTTCAAAGCACAAATGAAAGAGACATTGATGCATAGTGTATTATATCTGTGCAATAGTTTGAGCCTTTTCTTTTAATGGTTTTAAATTTCAGTTACTGTGCGCTCTTGAAGAGAGTTTCATCATTTTGACTGTCGTAACCGAACGTGACACGCAGTTTGAATGCTGAATGAAGGATGACAGATAGCCGCAGCGGAGAGAAGACTTTACATGAACTTGAATTTAACGACTTAAATATTCATCTGTACCTCACATTGAACTATGAAACAGCTTCAGAACACTTGAAACACTTATAGTGCACGAAAACTTGATGCCGCTTTATAATGTTTTTGTTGCTTTCGTGGGGCTTAACAATAACACAGAATAGTATATGCACAATATCGGATTTGGATCGGTCTCGTCTGACCGATACCGATCTGGCGGAAAAGACCAGTATCTGAGCCGATACCGATACTGAGTATCGGATCGATGCATCTCTACTAAAAACAGACACAATATCTTGTCAAAGAATCCAATTTATCAATATCTCATGCAGAGGGAGCTTAAAAACTTTTTTGTGAATACAAATGTGTATCTTGCAATTCTGACTTTTTTCCTCGCAATTCTGAGTTTATATCTCACAATTCTGACTTTTTCTCACAATTGCGTCATTATATGAGAAAAAAGTCAGAATTATGAGTTAATTATCTCGCAACTCTGACTTTATTTCTCAGAATTGCGAGATAAAAAGTCACAATTACCTTTTTTATTCAGTGGCAGAAACTGGCTTTCATAGCTTTCTTACTGTTATGCACAAATTATTTACAAAATACTTTTTAGGGCCACTGTATTTCTAATCAGTTTATTAGTACAGCTTTCTGGCTGGTGCAAGTATAGAGTTATACCTTGTCCTCCAGGGTACATGCAACGAAAGGCTCGTCCAAGCTCCTCAGCCTGAACTCTACCCGCTGGCGTCAGCTCACCACCCCACTTCAGCACTAGCAGTAGAGACGGACCCTCCTTCAGAGCGTCTGCCATAGACACAGAGAGGTCAAAAGTGATGCAACAGCTGTTTTGAGTCAACATACATACTGTACACATACCTTCCTCCTCACTGGATGCTTTGGGCTGCCCATTTGGCAGGTAGGTCAGCTGCACCTTCCTGTTGATCCCTGAGAAATGGCCATACCTGAAAGACAATACACGGGGCGGGGGACATAAACATACCACCCCCTCTTAATGAGCATTCTCCCACTGAACAACACAGACAGCACGCATCAGACATAGCACTGGGCTCAAACCACTAGCAGGTGCTCTGTGGCCTCCATGTTTCTGGAAACATGTATCTGAGTGACCTTCCCAAGCTGGCAGGGGTTAATCTGTGCCATACCAGGACTGTCTCTACAGGAATGACAGGCTTTGGGAGGAATAAAACGTGGCATCTGCAACAGTGTCACGTTTTTAAGTTACACAATACAGCAGAGGGTGGGGAATTCTGGAGAGTTGGTCTCTATAAATTTATTGAAAAATGTTTCAAAATATTTTTTATATAAAGTAGGGATGTGCCGCTACTGATACTGGTATTGGTATCGGGTCCGATACTGAGCTCCTGTACTCGTACTCATACTCAACAACAAACATGAGAATGGAGTTATTATTAGAGATTAAGGATGTCTACGAAGTATATGTATGCAATTAATATAATGTTAAACATTCACTATTAACACCTGTAAAACAATGCACAAGTTACAATAAGTTACAATAAGTAAAACAATGCACAAGTTACTTTACTTAACGGTAGGAGGAGAGAGAGAGCACTTCTGTTGCGTTATCTTTGATGTTCACTCACTTAGCACACGCATCATTTGGATTAAAACTAAATCGTAACTATAAAACAACATTTATAGGGGTATTCACTATAAACAACATTTATTTTCAAACTTAAGCATTTTCGACTTTGTCGAAAGTGAAATTATCAGCCAGTGTAAATGCACTAGGGTGTTCTACTGTACTTGTCCCTCTCATTCTGCACCAATACAAAGACGTGCGCGCGTTGCACATGTTTTGCTTGCTTCATGAGCGTTTCTATATTATGCAAGTCGCTTTGGAATATAAATCGCAGCAGGTTTCAGATTAAAAAAATGCTACTTATATTTTTGAAAGATTTATAACAATTGGTTCCCTGAATTATCACAGCAAACGCGTGATTGTAGTACTGAGCTGCTGCAATGGAGCAGCTCTAATGCTATTAAATTAAAGATGATGTACCATAGATCAAAAAATTAACAGTGAAAGTAACTAAATTAACAGTGAAACTATCTAAAACTTGTAAAATACACTTTAATGGGAATAATTAAGTGTGAAAATAACTGAAGGATATATCTATTTGATAAAAGAAGTTAACTAACTTATACATATTCTTTTGGTTTCTGAAACCAATATTTAAAAAAAAAAAAAAAAATTACAAATACAATGAAAATACCAGTAACGGTACTCAGTATCGGCAAGTACCAAAAATAAAAGTATCGGTATCGGACGAGTACTGGAAAAAGTGGTATCGGAGCATCCCTAATATAAAGCATATGTTCAAAATATGTTCAAAAGTTTGGGGTCAGTAAGACATTTAAGAAATGAATACTTTTATTTAGAAAGGATGCATTAAATTGATCAAAAGTGACAGTAAAGACATTTGAAAGACGTGAAAGACTTTCAGCTTTGGCATGACTAGAATAAATTGCATTTCACATATATTTAAATAGAAAACCGATATTTTACATTGTAATAATCTCTCACAATGTTACTGTTTTTTACTGTATTTTTGATCAAATATAATCAACCTTGGTAAACACAAGAGACTTTAAATAATTACTGGCATCTGGCACGTTTGTAGGTTACACAATACAGCGGAGAGTGGGGAATTCTGGAGAGCTGGTCTCTACAATTTATCTCCACAATTTATTCCACGATATTATGGCTAATAACCGATAATTGGTCAATATTAAAATTCTGTTTTGTAAATATACATATATTTAATTTTTTATTTATTTATTTATTTATTTTTTACAAAACAGAATTTTAATACTGGCCAATAATCGGTTATAAGCCATAATATCAAAATAATTACCAGCTCATTAATACTGGCCAGATTTGTAATATCAGTGTATCCATAGTTTAGAATATTTCTAATTTGATGCAACTTGGTCTAAATCCAGTCTAAAGGTGGTTCTTTATCTCACTGGCCAGAAACGGACTCTGGAGTGAATTTGCTCTGCTGCATTATGTTTAATCAACCCAAAGCAAAGCACTTCCCCAAGCACCTGTTTCCTAGTTAATCCATGACCCCAAACAACCGATAATGTGTTGATTAGGTGCCTCACTTGAGCTCGGTGAGGGGGTCTGGAGGAAGTGAGGGATCGTGAGAGATTAGAAACACTATCAAAATGGCATGCAGATGCCACACAGAATTGCAAAAGGGATTCATCTCCAAGGTACGGTCAATTTTGGAGCCCTCATTAAAGTGTCAGTAATTTGAACAAGATCTTTGGTTAATGAGGGTTATGATCCACTTTGCCTGCTTTCTAAAGAGACAGAGGATATGAGGGTGCGCACTGATTATCATTCAGGCTGGATTCCCTTCGGAAAGAACGGCCAAGACACAAAGAGGGACACAGAGAGAGGAGAAGAGAGACAAAAGGAACGAAGTTAAGAAACTCATCCATATGAGGTCATCTAAGGAAGCAAATGAGGTCACACTAAAGTCAGTTACATACATTCAGTTGTTCATGAAATATCAGGTTTCTCCTGAAATACGCATCCATGAAGCTTAAGACCAGAAGATATGATAGCAATGTAAGTTTTGGCTATGTGTGTCATGTTAACAATAAAATAAAGTCTGATTAGGCTTGCCGTGATTCCCAAGAAGGTCAGCAAACTGTACAAACTGATTTTTCTTAGTGATTTTGCCTAAAACGCTGAACTCTAAAGACACTAAAACTCTAAATTTAAAACCTAAATTTCACTGGCACAACTAGGGAGATGCAAAATATTGGTATCATATATTTAACCAGCCGGTATTAAAGATTTTTTTTTTTACATTTATCGGTAGAGGTCAATATTGGACATTTTATTGTACGTGTTTCATTTCCACTTTTTACTTTTTGACCTTTGGACAAATAAAGTTAATCTTTAAAAAAAAAAAATTAAATAAAATAAAAATAATAATAATAATAACCTAATAATTAAAAAAAAAAAAAACATTGTTAAATGTAATCTTCAGCCAATCTCAAAATGAATATCCATTCATATTGTACATTATAATGTGGTAATACCTTCTATTTTTAATTACATTTCAAAACAGTACAGAATTTTCATATTTACCATTTATCGGGTATTGACCATAAAATAAACAATTAATTATCAAGCAAAATTTAAATATCGGTGCATATCTAGTTACAGTATTGAGTTTAGCTTATTTAGCAACCATTAACAGTGATGTTACATCTGAGAATAAAAAAATATATTTTTCATGTACGTCAAACTTGTCACTTGTAACTTTTAAAAATATCTTTTAATGATTTAAAATATAATGTATTTACATTATTATTATTTTATAATATTATTTTATTTTTTAAAGATTTATTTTGGGCATTTTTGCCTTTTACCATTTTGTCCTATTACCATAGAACAGTGAGTAGATGACAGGAAGCGAAGTGGGAGAGAGAGGGTGGTGGGATCGGGATAATAATAATATTATTATTATTTATTATTATTATTATAAATTATATATTTAAAATAATATTTTATATTATTATAAAATAATATTATTTTTTAATTTTACATTTTAATTTTAAAAGTAATTAATAATTAATTATATTCCAGTTACTCCATTTTGGCTAAACTGATAAACTATGTGAAGAAAATATGCAAGCATTTGTGCACATTCCGTGAGGGCCTATTAAAAATTATAGTGAAGCTAATCAATCAATTATAGTGAAGCTAATCAAATACAATATATGTCTGGAAATTATTAAACTTTCAGCAAGACCTTGTGCCCGAAGATGTGAAAAGACAAGTGAGAATTTTCAGTTGACAGAAGGAATCCAACATGTTTTAGAAATGATTGAGATGAGATGATGGTGTGCGTACAGTAGCTTTCAATAAACTCACAGTGTTGGTAATGGAGGGTTTTGGTACTACTGAACTTTTGAACAGTTTACTTACATCTCCAGAACCGTCTTCAGTTGTTCTAGTTTGGATTTCTTCTCCTCAATCTCACAATCATTATGTAGGACCAGTTCTGCCAACAGTTGACGAGCAATATCCAGCACTTCCTGTAAAACATCAAATAAAGTGTTCAGGTTTTTATAATGATGTACAAATCACAACTGCACATTGTCACAGATAAGATCAAATAGGTCAAACCTTAAGCCAACTGTCCACATGGTTCATTTTCACACAAAACCCAACAGATGCATGACACGCTGATAAGTCTTAAGGCTGCAGCATTCCAGACATAACACTATATGTGTCTTAAAGACAGCTCAATCCTATTTGACCTTTGACACTGTGGCGCAAATTCCTGGCCTTATACAAAGTAAATCATTAGGCTGGAGGCAAGCATGTTATGAAACTGAAATATTATGTTGGTTCTTGCATCTACAGAACAAGAAGCACTTGTCATAAAAATAAATTAACAGCATAGATCACTTGTACTTCAAAACAGACCCACCTGGAGCTGTTTTGGTTTCTTCAGCTTGAGTTTTCCGGACTTATAGCCACCATATTTCTCAAACAATTCAAAAAACCTGAGATAAATGGAATCAGACATAAACAGCAGATAAAAAAAACTTCATACAATCATAGATACAACTTTGACTCTGCCACAATGTGACAAGCACTTTAAATGCAGAAGCGAGTCCTGTAAATTATCATTCAGTTCAATTCGGTTTAAAGGGGTCATATGACGTTGCTAAAAAGAACATTATTTTGTGTATTTGGTGTAATGCAATGTGTTTATGCGGTTTAAGGTTCAAAAAAAAAATTATTTTCCACATACTGTACATTATTGTCGCTCCGCTATGCCCCGCCTTTCTGAAACGCGCCGATTTTAACAAAACTCATTATTCTGAGAAGAGAGGCATGCTCTGATTGGCCAGCTATCCAGTGCGTTGTGATTGGTTGAATACCTCAAGCGTGAGACGGAAATGTTACGCCCCTTACCATATTGTGATGCCGTGTTCCGGCGTGACGACACAAAAACAATAAAACCCATTACAAACGAGGCATTTGTTGCATCCAGTGGGGACATAATTACTGATTATAAGGACTTATACTGTCTTTTTACGCGTCGCGTTGCATTGCGCCGCGTAAACATTACCATGTCTGCATTTGTGATCGGAGAAACGACAAACAACAAGCACTGCTCTACACAGCTCAAAACTAGCGTTTGAATAGTCAGTGGCAAATTCTTTAAATATGAAAACATACTTACAGGCTGTGAGTCAGAAGCGCCAGACTGTCCTTGCAAAGTTGGAATTGCCCCACTTTATAGAAACAGTCTTTGTGCACAGCATGCATTGTAGGCTACTCTCCCATGTTCAGGAAATAGTCCTCTGTAAAATGTGATGCACACACTCTAATATTTGGGTTGAACTGTTCTGGAACAATGCTGTAAATACAACTTAACCACTGATTTCTAGTTGTGTCCTCTTTTGGAAGCCCAAACAACGTACTTTCGCTTTCATAGTGAAACACAGCATCTCCAGGACATGGCGCCGGCGGCAGCAACAATACTACAGCAAGAATAAAAGTCCCGCCTTCTTTCTTTGCGTATACATTTAGGCGGTGTTTTGCAAATCTCCCCACACCGTGACGTAGACATGTGGGGGCGTGTTTGAATAAGCCGTTTTAGGGGGGCGTGGTCGAGTCTTAACTTTTATAAAGAATATCTCTTTGGTTTTAAGACTTTAGTCTTTGCAACTTCAGGAATCTTATCTATGCACAAACAGCTTGTAACACTCCAAAGAGAAAGGAAAACTTGAAATCGCATCATATGACCCCTTTAATTTATTTGTTTAATTCATGTTGTTTAAAGTATGTTTAATTGAGTTTTTAATTATTTAATTCACGTTATAAAATATAAGCATTCAGATTAAAAGTGATAACAATATGTAGCTGCAGTGTGAAAGCATCCTATTAGAATGTCACTTACAGAGCATTCCTGACCTCCATTTTCATCTTCTGTTTGGGCGTACGGTCGCCATGGCGAATTACAGCAATAACACAACGGAGCTCCATCCTTCAGACAAGAGATGACATGTTCAAAAACAACACCTCATTGGTTTTAATAATCCAGAATCCACAATAAACAGCTTTGAGACAGAAATATATCCTTAGGACAAGAATGGTACACCCACATGGTTCCTGAGGTAGTCGGGACGATAGGGATGTCCTCTGCTTCCATGGGGATCGACCAGGGAATGTGGAGCTGAGGAGCCAGCTCTCGCATCACCATGTTCCTGAAGGAAAGACATCAAATGTGAGGTAAAATATCTAGAAATTACCTTATAAGACAGGAATGAACACATCTGTGCTGAATAATGACACTATTGCCTACAGAGCTGCTTTGTAGTTGAACTGAGTTCACTTGATAACTAATGAACTTTGCAATATTCACCCTGTTAAAGAATTAACTGAATCAAAACTGGACTAAACTGAACTGGATAATGACACTATTGTCTTTTTAGAGCAGCTTTAAAGCAGAAATTGTATTAGTTTCATAACTGAAGAACTTTGTAACATTAATACTATTATTTTTTTGTTTATTACTGCTAAGCTGATTTAAAACGACCTGAATTGCATAAAGCGCTATATAAATAAAAAAACTTGCTGTTTTGCTGGTCTTCACTGGCTCAAGCTGGTCTTAGCTCCCAGCCTGCCAAGTATTAAGCAGGTTTAGCTTGGTGGTCAGCTGAAAAATGCCCAAACCTACTCTAAAACCAGTCAACCAATCAGCCTTAACATGCTGGGAGACCAGTAAACCAGTTTAGATTGGTCACATTAGATTTAGGGAGGGGGGGGGATTACAGTGTGTTATGTAGTTGTAAAATGTAAAAATTGTGTGAAGACGAGATTTTCAAGTTACCACAGACAACAAGACAGCAACACGGCCTCACCTACCCCAAGACTTTGGCACAATCATCATAGTACTTCATGGAGTTCTTTACAAAGCTGAAGCCATTAACGTCACAAACGAAAGAGTGACCATTTGCTCGGAGGAGGTCAAAACCACAGACTGTTTGCTGGTTTGGAAAGACATTATGAGACAAAAAAACATTTTCATTATCATTCATAACCCACAGCTACTGACAAAACACTGTGTTTTTCTTTTGCGAGACTCACCTTAAATGCAAGACACACTTTTCTGGCCACAAGCTTCTCCATTGCGGTGAGCATCACAGGATAGCGGATCTCCTTCCCCTCACTGTCTCTCTCCACTTTCCCATCCAGAGCAGGAGACTTACGGGCTTCGGCGTGAGCGTAATCAGGTCCGACTGTGTAAACCTAGAACATCCATCAGGAATAAACAAACTACCCGGCCACCACAAATAGTAGTGTCTTGGTATGAAATACATGTTTACCTTAACATCAGTGCCATCCGTGGGCATGAACTCCTCGTAGATGTAAGATCCAGTCTTACGAACTGTACTTTCAGGAGAATACACACTGCTCCGACTGCCAATCTACAGAAAGGACGATTTGAGCTCCACACCAAACAAATCTAAAGTTATTAACAGTTATCTGTATTTATTACTGTACCTTTCTGAAGAGACGCTGGCTGCCGCCGCCGGCAGAGGTTGGGTAATAGATGTAGACATTGTGGTCCTCGGCGGAGACGGGCTTCTCCACAAAGGGTTTGTGAAACACTTCCCCGTTCACTTCCACGTGGTCCTCGCTCTCCACCAGGTTACATTCTGATGTCGCAAAGTCAAAATGTCACAATCTTTCGCAATACAGAGAGTATTTATGTACCCATTATGAAGAACTTAAAAGGCACAGTTCAACCAAAAAAATAAAACCAGCATACAGGTTTGAAACAACACAAGGGAAAGTATATTAGGGCTACAAGATGTGGCGAAAAAATTTCATTGCGATTTCTCTGATAAAAATTGCAATAGCGATTTAAAGCTCTAGGTTTGCTCTGCTTGTTTGCAGGGCTACACAATTTGGCCAGAATGTTTCATTATATAATATGACTATAAAATAATAACGATAATTGTTGTAGTCATTATTACTATTACTAAATAAAAATATTAAACAAAATAAGAAATATTACTACTACAAAAATGAGTATTCAACAACAATAGTAATAATAATACATTACTATATTACTACTAATAACTATTAATAATAGTTGTATTTTATAGTACAGCTGCTGTAAAATGACAACATTAATATCTGTCTTAATTTCTTTATTTTTAAATTTTAAAACATGTTTTATTTTCATGAAAACTGCAAGGAGCCATTAAAGCTTTTCTTTTATTGAACATTTTTGTTGCCAGGTTATAAGCGCTCCTCATTACAAGTTTGGGAATATGGTTGATTATCATCATTAACTAAAACTAAAAAAAAAAATTAAAAATGAAATTAAATAAAACATAAAAACACTTATTCACATCTTTTATTTCAGCAAGTTGCCAAGGCAAGCAATGCAACATTTCTCATTTTCTTTTTAAGATGAAGTACTAAAATAATTAAAACTAAATATTACAATTTTTTTTTAAATCTAAAAAAATATATAATTTAAAAATATTAACAAAACAATAATAGCATAAACAATAATAGCAATAACAGCATATCAATGACACTAAAATAACACAGAGACACTGAAAACCCGGAATCATGAGCTGCATGCTTGCAAATGAACAGTGCCACGCTTCACTCTGAAGAACGTAGAAAAATTCTTCTAAATTATGACCAAGGTAATAATCTTTACCTTCTGGTCTGTCGGGGTCCCGGTTTAACACTGCATAGCGTGGAAGGTCAATGCCCTCTTCCTGTAGAATCCTGTACACTTCCCTCCTAAAGCCATGAGCATATACTGTATGTCCCAGTCAACTCTCATAACCATGTTTACTTGTCAAGAATATTTCAGAGAATGATTTACCACACCTGTCTTGAATGAAATACTGCATATTGAGGTCGTTGATAAGAAGGGGGTTTCTTAGTTTGGCATAACTTACTGCTTTGTCAAGGGGAAATCCTTCAAGATGAGAAAAAAATATTGTATCCATTTGCATCAGTCAGCATCCAATTTTCAGGTTGTCAGTTTTCAAATGTTTTTTTATTATTATTTAAAAAAAACTCTTATGCTTACTGAGGCTGCATTTATTTGTTCAAAAAATTGTGAAAAATTACTACAATTCAAAATAATTGTTTTCTTTTTTATTAGATTTTTAATTGTAATTCATTTCTGTTTTGAAGGCAGCATTAATAATACTGAGACAATATGGCACATCAAGATTTCAAGCTGATTGCGTGTGAAACTGTGTGATGTCAGATACCTTTGGAATGGAAGGAAATGAGGCAGTCACACAACGGCCACTTCTCCACCGGTTCATTGAGTATAACCTCCTCTGGAAAAATGACCACAGTGATGTACTCAAACTTACAGAGCCTCTCCAGAATCTCAGTCATTGGTTTGGATTTCGATTTTTTCATCATGGAGCAGATCCCCACCACAATCTGACGCTCTGACTAATAGAAGAAGATATCACATGAGCATCAGTTACAAATTTCAAAAAAAAAAAAAAAGCTCACTCATCCATGAACAATTTTCTGTACCTGATCCTCATCCTCCTCCTCCCTGTAATGTCCTGAGATGTTCCTCATGACTGTGTCATCCAGCTCTCTGCTTTCATCACCCTCACTTCCGATCAGGAACCGGGGAAGTTCGCTCTTGCACATCCCCTGTCCGCTTGACTTCGACATTTCTGTCGAGTCTCTGTCAAACAGCCAAATTCCCAGCACACCATCTCGTGCTGAAGCTCAGAGGTGGAAACATTAGATAGACGAGGTGCGTAATCCAGTCAGATGAGGTCCAAAAGTGACTTAATGCCAAGGTTGTCTTAGAAAATGATGGTGTGTTTAATCCTTAAAGATTTGGTGTCATCCTTCCAAACCCAGGGACATGTTGTGAGTTAATCCTGATCCATTTCTCTCACAAAATCCATTCCTGTTCTTACCTGCAATAAAGAGTCAATAAACAATATGAGAAATGAATACTTGGTAAGTATGCATTAAATTGATCAAAAGTGACAGTACAGACATTTATCAGATTTCAAATGTTGTCTTTTCAAACTTTCAATTGATCAAAGAGTATTATTTATATATATATATAAATATTGTTTCTTGAGCAGCAAATCAGCATATTATTATGATTTCTGAAGGATTGTGTGACACTGAAGACTGGAGTAATGATGCTGAGAATTCAGCTTTACCACCACAAGAATAAATTACATTTTAAAATATATTTTAAATACAATAAATAGAAATACAAGTTATTTATTTAAGTTATTTTTCTGGGCTTTTTATGCCTTTTTATTGAGAAACGACAGTAGAGAGATGACAGGAAAGCACTGGGAGGAGAGAGGGGAGTGGGATCGGGAAAGGACCTCGAGACGGGAATTGAACTCGGGTCGCCATGAGCGTAGTTGATGCAATGTGTCAACACACTAACCACAAGACTATTGGTGCTGACAAAATACAAGTTATTTTAAATTGCAATAATATTACACAATATTACAGTTTGTACTGTATTTTTGATCAAATGAATGCAGCCTTGGTGAGCATAAGAAACTTCTTTATTAAAAATAAATTAATAAATAAATAAATAAATAACCAATAACAAACATTTGAAACGTAGCGTAAATGACGTAAACAGTGTAAAATATTGTAATGTATTCATGGAGGATCATTAAACACTTTTGCAGTTTTACCTTAGCATATATTACTTAACACAAGAAACATGAACTAACAATAAAAACAATTTAAAGCATTCACTGGTTTAGGTTAATGGTAATTCATAGATTATTTATGTGCATTGTTCATTTTCATTTAATGTCAATAAAAAAAATGTTAATTTCCAATGCATAACTAGCATATGCTCAATTTACATTAATAATGATTAATAATTGGTGAAAAAAAAAAAATTCGCTGTTCATTATTTAATAATAGCTATTGCATTAATTATGTTATGTTTACATATATCCATATACTGTATAACCTTACTCTAAAGTGCTTACACTTTTTTTTTGTATCCCATGTGTTCATTTTCCGGATGTTTTAAAATAATGCAAATAATACTAATAGAAATTCTACACATTTAAACAAGTCTTACAGTTTCACTTGGCCTACATTTTCCATAGTCACGCCATGTTTTCCAGCATGCTGACTGCTAGGGAAAGCATGCAGTGTTGGATATATATGCTGTTCCATATCACATTTCCATACCCATGCTGATACAGGTCATGCTAGCTATGCCTCTAAACAAACACTGCACTGCTGCTTAATCCAAACTACCCCGGGCCTACTTTTTACACAATCTATAAACTCCCATCAAGCCACCCAGATATAGAATCAATGTGTTCATCCGATGTATCACGGTCTGTGAGAATACTACAAACTACAAACTGTTTGCATGTAATCAAGGGCCCAATAATAGCCACAGGCCCCTGGCAGAGGTGAATCTGGGGGAGGGGTGAGACTTGGATCAAATGCTGAGGTCTACGGCTTCCAAAGATAACTCATCACGCTGTGGATGTGTTGACAGGGAACATTAAGTTGAGAGGAAGCCGTCTACAGTGACCCAAGGTCAAGAAAAAACACAAACATGGATAAACAAACTCATAAATAAATGCTACTATCACTTACAAAATGCCACAAAGCAAACAGAGTCCAATATCCTTGAAAGATAATAAGAAGATATAAGTCTTTTGAGGACTTTTTGAACGTCTTAATTCACACTGATCAGAAACTCATTGCCTTCTTCTGCAGGGCCTCTCCTGTGTTGTGCAATCTTGATTTTGTGTTAAGCAAACATGTCAAAGTAAGTATGTCCAAGTATGTAACATTCAACATGCACTATGTAAATGTCTATATGTGTTTATTCATTTTTCAGCCTTAAGTGGACAGATTTCATTATGTTTATGTCTTTACAGCCTTGTGAAAGGTGAAGTCATTTCTGGAACTGCAAAAAAAGACTTTTAAACATGCCCTTATCTGTTATTGGTCGGAAAAAAAAAATAGCTCCTCCCTAAACTCATGCCATTGGTTGAGCCGACATTGCTGGGCTGGAATTTTAGTGGCATTTACTGACTCTCAATTTCAAACCTAAAAGCATTTCTTTATTCTGTGTGACATAAAAGTAAGAGATTTTGATTTTTTTTTTTCTTCTGTGGAAAAGCTGTTTTTGTCCATACAATGAAAGTCAACTGGGTCCAAAGTTGTGTGACCCCCATTGACTTTCACTGTATGGGCAAAAACAGCATTTCCACAGAAGCAAAAGTCAACTAGACCACGTCAAATTGACCATGACGACTGAATGGTGACAACATTCCTGGGTGAACGTGTCTCTGTTTCCAAATCAGAGCAACGGAGAGCCAATTTCCATCTGACATCATAGGAAACAAATCAGAGACCAGTACATATCAGCAACATGCCAACATGATCCAGTGATGATGAATCTTGCAGTCCAGCAGCTACCAACGAGAGAGCCAACGACCTTTGAGATCATACCCTGTGAAGTGCTTTTATTATGATTGAGAGGACTGCCACTATTTAACAGGTTATTTCTGTCATAAATGATTATCATTAAGATAAAGAGGATAAGAGCAGCACTGCAACAACCTTGCAATTGAATACCAATGACAGAAGGTGACTATGATTTATGTATATTTATTATATTATATTATATTATATTATATTATATTATATATATGTAGATTTATCTATGATTTATTGAGCTAATATATTTTCTAGAGGAAATAAAATATTTTATTTATTCATTTATTAAATGTATTTTATTTATTTACTAATTTTTGTTTTTGTTAACGAAAATATGCCAAATATCAAAGGTTGTACCAAATAAAATTAAATTTCGCAACATTTTGAAAAAGTAATTTATTTAATTGAAAAATGAAAAAATGTTTCCGTTTTTAAACAATATGATAAATGCCAAAGACTTTAGCAAACCAAACCAAATTTTACATTCATTGTGAAAAATAAAATGATTTATTTAAATATATAATTCTTTTGGTGTGCATTCTTGTTTTTGTTTTTTTTGTTTTTTGTCAAAGACCTTGGCGAGCCAAAGTAAATTTTTCAACATTTTGAAAACTGTAATTTATGTATTTATTTAAAGTTAATTTCAAGAAAGAGCAAGTATTAAAGCGAATACTTTACAGTAATTATTAATAATTGCACAGCAATAAAATTGAGACATTTTCCCCCAGGCCATATCCCACCTGAACAACACATAACACACCTCAGTACTGTACATCTGTAAATAACTCATCAAACCTTCATCTGTACACTAGACACATGCACATTCACAGTTCTGTCTATGGACAATTTCTGTATATTTTTATTACTACTGTTATTTATAATTTATTGTCTATTCTCTTTATTATTAGTGTTTTATTACCTTAATTATATGTTTGTCTGCACTATATTTGTACTTTCTGTACTGGAAGCTCCTAACACAGAGACAAATTCCTTGTGTGTGTAAACACACTTGGCAATAAAGCTCTTTCTAATTCTGATTCTGAATCTGAGACACAAACAAAAGAGCTTGCAGCTGCAGAATATGAAGCAGGCTAAACTACCAAACTGGTCCCAAAATGGTTAATAATTAACTAGAAAGTTAACAATCACCAGTCTATAGTAAAAATCATTACTATACCATTACACTGCTAAATAATTTAAAAAAAAAATGTTGACGGTAGAATCAAACTAGGAACATATGGGAAAAAGCATGTCCACTGAAAAAAAAAAACCTTGAGTCAAACTCACTAAGACTTACTTTCTTCTGTGGAGAAGAGAATAGAATTATGTTCAATATCTCACAAAAGAAAGTAAGTCATACAGGAAGCATTTCTCTCTCTCTTTCTCTTTTTTTGTGTTGTTTAATTAAACTATCCCTTTAAGTGCTTCTTTGGACCTCAACTTTGAGAGTTGTAAACATTTTAGGCCACTTTTCAGTTTCAAAAGCATGCAACTGGCACATACCAACCTCACAAATTAACCATAATGGGCAAACATATCATGCAAGTAGAGCAGAAAGTGTGTCAGACTGTGGAGAGTCACATCTACAGCTGTCAGACTGATGGCTGATTTTAACACTGCCTTAAAAGTAGTCACTAGAGGCCAGGACACACAGAGCTCAATGCTGCTGGATGATGGACCAACTGGAAGAAGTCAAGCAGGAATGCAGTGCACTGCACCTCATAACTAACAGCTCTTATGCATCTTTTTCCATTCAATAAAACACAACGACGACTAAATAGGAAAGACAAATCTGAGCTACAGACAGAAAGTGGTATATTATATTGCGCAAAACATTATGAATATACAACATCCTCCTCTCATCGCATTATCAGGCGATTCAGTTGACTCAAGTCAAACAAACCATCACTCACCCGACTTCATTTAAACTCAAGCAGCGAACTAACTCTACAAACACAAACTTTATAAAGCAATAAATGACTGCGGTCCATACTGCAGGATACTCACGCGCTGAAAGCGGACCTCGGTCTCGGACAGAGTTTGACTTCCTCATCTGCTGTCAGTGAAACTGGAGCTCCGCGTGAACTTACCTTCACAAAACACTTGACCAGCGCTGTCGGAAACCACACACAGAGGACTGCCACCTACAGGACGGGCGAAACAACACAGCCTGACAGTTTTTTTTTTTTTTAATGAAGAGTTTATTGTTTATTAACATCTAAAAGAAAATCTAAATCAAATGTGTTTTATGTTTTGCATTATATTTTATACATTGCAATTTTAAGGTCTATATAGTGAGAACATGGAGCTCACACAACAAGGAGTAAAAACACATCCAAGAATATGCAATTTGGTGTATTTGTTATGGCCAAATGTAATTTAAATGAAATAATTTTTTATAACACTATTAGCAGACTACTTAATGAAAAACACGTATAAATTAATATAAATGCATATAAATATCAGTTGTCATCTTATGATATGATGATATTTAAATGCTTACTATAATGCAGTGCAATACAATGATGATTGAAAGATATACAAATAAACATTATTCATATCATATTGATACTCACATTAAAAAATGAATGGATAATAAATTATAATAAACTTAAAGGGACAGTTCACCCAAAAATGAAAATTCTGTCATCATTTACTCACCCTCAAGTTATTCCAAACCTGTATGAGTTTCTTTTTTCTGTTATATTGAAAAGAAGATATTTTGGAGAATATAGGTAACCAAACAGTTGATGGTCCTCATTGACTTCCACAGTATGGAAAAAAATACTATGGAAGTTAAAGGGGATCATCAACTTTTTTTTTTTTTTTTTCAAAATTTCTTCTTTTGTGTTCAACATAAGAAATAAACTTATACAGGGCTGAAACAACCTGAGGGTGAGAAAATGAAATGATTTTTATTTTTCCTTGCTAATAAATTATCAAGTATAAACTATCAATCAGACAACAGAAGGCATGTAAGCAGACTGTGCATGACAGGTTTTTCATTCAGTTATGATAATGTTGATAATTCAGAAGCTTAAGAAATTAATGTATCACATTTGATACTGTAGGCTTTATACAGTAGATTAATATTGTAGTTAATCTGACGTGTGAACAGTCAAGTGGTCAGAAGAGTAAAATATTATGTTGACAGGTCAGTCCCACCCTTAAAATTACCATGGTATATTCCAATTATGCATTTTTCAATAAAACAAAGCTACTATTAGGCACCATACTCATAAAATGTATCATAACTTTTGTATTTTGGAGAATTGGCCTTCTACAAAAAGTATTAGGTTTCATTCTATGCTCAGTTTGTATTTTGTAAACCAATGTTTATCTGATATGAATCTGTTATAAATATACACAATATACATAGGAGGCTATTCTGTACTGGAATATGATATTACAGTGTTCAGATTAATAGGGAAAACCTCTACAACCTCACACACTCAGTCATTCGGCTTGTGATTATGTAATAGTGCTCAGACTGAGAGAGCAGCTCTGGCTCCACTTCGGTGCCTGAAGTCTCCACAGAGTCCTGAGATTGTAAAAGGGTACGGTCCCTTATGGAAAAATATAAAAATGAAATGGTCATTGAAATGCGGACTCATGTGATAGAAACACAAGTCTTTATAATGCTTTTCAAAATAGACTTTGCTCCAAAATTATAATAAAGGCTAAAAATAGAGAAAATAGAAAGTGACTAATTATCGTTTGATCGATTGAAAAACATGCATCAAACAAGTAATGCAATATTTAAATGTCAATTAATTGTACTGTGTACAATTTACACGTAATGTGGGCTATTTAGCTTTACAATGAGATAAAAAGTATACAGATACAATAGTATGCTACTATAAAAATAAATATAAATGTCCACAGGCCAAATATGAACTACCCAAATATTATTTATAATGACAAAATTAAATTAGTGTATAATTAAATTAATATGAAATTCTTAAAAATTACACTGCAATAAAATTATTATAGTAAACAAACAAACAAACTGTGTAATTCCTACAGCAACTACTTTAGAAAATAATTTTATTTAAAGAAAAACAATATTTAAACTATTGTATTGAAACATAATGTAGAACTATATGACTCTATAGCACTTCAATAATGATTATTTTAATAGCTGCAATATGCAAGTACAGTATGCAAATTACTTTGGCGTGCTACCGTAAGCATAAATGTCCATAAACCAAATATCATCTACGTAATATTTATAACAATGCATTTAAATAAACAATTAAATAAATACAAAATGAATAAAACATCAACATCAGTAAACTGTAACTGTGTAAATCCTTAGCAATTAGCTTAGGAAATAATATTATTTAAAAAATATAATAATAATAATAAAATTTCTAGTCTTCATGGAACTTTTACTGCATAAATGTCACTGCATACATTTAAATGAATACATAAGTTTAAAAAATAACCTCTCTGTAACCCGTCAGTTGGTCACTGAGTGCTTATATACAGCAGTAGGGGTCCGTGGCTGTGACATCTCCATAATGCCTCCATTCATTTAAATGAAGCCCAGTAAAAAAGACTGCTGTCCCCCCTTAACGGACGCCGAAAAGCTGTGTCAATACCCTGTTGAGCAGGCCAAATGGGAAGTGAGTCAAAGCAAGCTTGTTCAAATCCAGGCCCTGCGTCATATTGTGGCGAGTGATGAGAGTTTGGGTTCGAGACCTGCGCTGGGGTCAAAGAGGACAATCAGTTATGTGTGACTCACTACAGCACGTATACAAAACTGATCAAATCTCATTCGGTTCACCACAAAATACAGAGAAAAAAATCTGTTGGAACATGTGCGTTTGTTTCCAATCAACACACACACACACACACAATAATGAATCACTTTAAATATGATCTCGTTTTTTAAGCTTGAGATGTCAAGAACACTGATGACTATGAATCAACAATTACATGGTCTCTAAAAATTTCAAAGGCCAAATTAAGACATGAAGCAGACATCAAGTATATTTTTCTGCACTATGAATCATGTTTCCATTTGTCGTTTGCCAGAAGCTAAATGTGAAGATAGGCCAGATCAAAACACTGGCACTAAGAGGAAGAATTAATCGTAAAGAAATCTGACAAATTGTTAGGTTTGGAGGTTGGTTGGGGTCTAATATTACCATTTGTGACATGATTCAAATATGACCAATTTGGGGGCTATTAGTGCACTTCATCTCTTACACTGTGTCCTTTATGTCAGCATTTCACAATCTTTTTTTGAGTGTTGGACCTCCATCATATTTCAAGCGATCATCAAGGAACATCTTGATCATCAAAATACGATCATTAATGTCAAGGGCAATCAATTATGATTCACAAATTGACTTGAATCTTTGGCCATGTCATTAATTCTGGGGCAAGTTCTCTCTCTTTTGTGACATACTTATGTGACATAGAGGTTCTGAGCCATATTTCAGTCATTTGTGAACATTAGCCACTAAAAATGTTTCTATCCTATGACAAAAAATGAAAAATGAAGCATCAGCAGTCCTTGACTGGTTGAAATTTGTCACCTCAAAGAAAACATTACTGTTTTCCATTCCATCCACATGCTGGTCTGAAAATTAAGCAATCCAGCATGTTCACTCTGATGAATACGTGTTTCTCATTTTCATTTTAGAGAGGAACTTGAGTAAACATTGCGATTTGCAGGGCTCCTGCTGTGAACAATGAAATACTGTGTCGACTCGTGACGGTCTGAATGACATCTCTTTTAGCTTTAAAGGTCAGTTTATCTTCAAGTTATGTTCTGAGACCCACTGAATCAGAATCATGAAGAATTCTTGGATCTCTACATATATTTACATTTTATAATGTATAATTTGTATATTACAATTTTTATTTTACATTATTATTTATTTTATATTATTACATCTTGTACATCACTTAAATATCAATATTGAAAACTGTTTTTGCTCCTCGATATTTGTGTGGAAATCATGATATAATTTTTCAGAATTTTTTGATGAATAGAAAATATTTAATTATTTATTTATTATTATTATTAGATAATGATTATTAATGTCTTTACTGTCACTTTTGATCAATTTAATGTGTCCTTTCTGAATAAAATTATTCATTTTCCAAATGTTTGAATTGTAGTGCGTCACAGTTTCAACAAAAATACTAATTTTACAATATTACAGTTTTTACTCTTTTTTTGATCAAATAAGCCTCAGTGTGGAGTATAAAAGATTGAATATAAAATATTTCTTTTAACTACATTAAAAACCTTAACTATTACAAACATTTGACCTGCAGTCAAGACAAGTAATTTTCCTTTTACATAGAATTATTAAATAATAATTACATTTAAGAGCATTTAAACATGCAGTACAACACATATACTATTGATATTGCTATTTAGATGATGTCATCACTTTACCGGTTCATGACTGTTAACTAGCACCCAGGGACGTGTAAAATCCTGGCTCTAATGAACCCCATCCTCCACCTCATTCAAAATCCTCACTGAACTACAACTGTTATAAAGTAAGTATGCTATAAAGGTCAGCTTTCCACCATTAAGTGCAGACAAGCCTGCAATTCACTGACTTCTTAGTATATTTTGAAATATACCTCAATGGTCACTCGTAAGACTTCAAAGGTTGTTAGTTTGATTCATAATGTACACACTAGAGAAACAATGTGCAAGTATGAGAATTAACAAGCACAGCTTGTGTAACCAGACACAATATGTTTTTATTTGAGCCGTCCATGGTTTTCCTGGTAATTAAATTTTTGTTTTACACACATGGTTTATAGTTCACACGTGAATATATTGCAGGTTTTGTTTATGTTGCATGTGTAATGAGGTGTACTGGCTCATTGGAGGTCCCTACTCAAGACATTGTAGATATGGCTTTAGAAAGTAATGTTTACTAGAACAATCTAAATGGTTAAGTCTGCAGAAAAGGACGAGGAAAAACATTCAGTGTTTAACCAGACAATTTTTATGTAACTTGTACTGAATCTCTGCTCTGTTAAATGTCTGAAATGTTGGCCGTTGCAGAGTTTTCTCTTACATAATTAGCCAGTCTTATCACACTTCCTGTGACACATTCCTTGCACAGAAGTGACTGGGCTCATGGGTTTAAAACAATATGATTTCACATTTCCTGACCATATATAACCTAAGTATGGGCGATGGATTCCATCCCATTGTTTTACAGAATTTACACTTGATAGCAGGCAAGTTGAATTGCGTAGCCAAGATAATCAACTTGTTTGGGTAAAGGATATTAACTGCCTATTGGGCAAAGCAAGTTTCTTCACATACTGTATAAGGACAGGAGAGTCTTAAAGGTGTATCTCACACTTCAAAAACGTGCGGAAAAGCAGTTTCTGTTGGTGAGTCATCACTTTAAAGTTTGAACTGTGAAATTCCAGCACCATCAGACGTAGACTGATATTTGGTTGAGAGATTCTTGCAAGATTCACCGGTGTCTCTAAATTTACCACACCAAAGGCCCACAATAGAGCTATAAAACCTGTACTAAACAGGAAACTGAAGCACAGACCGATATTTCCACATAACTGACAACTGATGCACAACAGATAATGAAGACTGATAAACTATGCACATTTCATGATATTCACTACTCTAATTGTAAACAAAAATGAAGTAATAAAGCAATGACCCCTATGACCTCCTCTGGTTTCTTGTAGAGTTGAATTAAAAACCTAATTAAAAAGACCTAGGTAGAAAATATTAGTGATCTAAAATACTGGTATTATGGGTAAGGAGAAACTGGGGTGGGGTTGCTTGGTACCATTTTCATTTGTTTTTGTTTTTTTGTTGTTTTTTTTGTTGTTTTTTTGTTCATTTGTTGATTATCTCTGATGAAACAAACATAAAGACAAACCAGCTGCAAAAGAAAATGAAATGAAAATGAAAAACCAAGACAGATTCAATGACAAGAAATCTTTCCTAGTTTTTATATACATATATTTTATATAAATAAAATATCTATTAATTATCATTGATCTAAATATCTCTCTAAATACTTTTTAAAAACATGTTTAGCTGAGGGGAAGGTGTTCATTTTTATCAAAGCAAAAATGCCCATAAAAATCAAAAAGTTATTCTCACTTTGACACATTTTGAGCTTTTAATGTATTTCTAGAAACAATGATTGTGGATAAAGAGGGCAAAAACATTACATTTTTGTGACAGCACCTTATTACAACTCATGTGTCAATCAACCCCTGCAACCTATCAACCCCAGTCTACCCTAAAGTTATGATTTGAACATTCAAAATGCCACTCAGTAGCACTCAATAGTCCCCACTCCCACCTCTCTGCCTCCCTCTGCCCTTTTCTGTCTCTCTTTCTCACTCACTTTGCTAAACTTGTGCCCAATTTGAATTAGATCCCTTTCTGCTCCTGACTCACACAGGGAAAGCAAGCAGTCTAAAAACACAGGATTTTCCAAATTTCTCAGCCGATAGATTAATGCAAGACACAAGGACATTACAAAAAGCAAACAAGAAGGGACACTGCTAGTTTGGTAAGTTTTTTTTTAATTTATTGTAGTTAATTATAATATTGCTTGAAAGCTATTAAATACACACACACACACACACACACACACACACACACACACACATATACATATATATATATATATATATATATATATATATATATATGCATCGTATGTTTTATTTATTAATTTGTCAATTAAAGTTTAGAATTTTGTTATACAAGTTTATTGGTTACATGTCTAGCAACTCTAATATTTTGTTATATTAACATTATTATTTTCTATAAATTATATTATTTTATTAATATTAATATTCAGTATTTATAAAGCATGTTACTTAGTATCATGAAATAATTCAACATTCAAATTAAACAGGATGAAAGTATAGAATGGATATATTTTATTAATATATTAATATATAACCAATATTATATTGGCATGCTTGCCATTTAATTTTAGATAGCATCTACTCTTTTCTCATTTTGGGGAAAGTAATTACATTGAATTATAGTAACATGGGTGTTTGAGTAAGTAAATAGTTTCTTTCTGTATACAGTTTCAGTGCAAGATGAATGCTGCAGTTTATTAATTTGCATTTTAAATATTAGTTATTTTCTATCTTTTCATCTTGGATGTAAAAATCTCCTGATAAGGCTTGGCAAGCTGTGTCATAGGTAAAGATACCTTTCCAAAATGATTGCAAGTGTGCATACGAGTCGTGATCTGTAACCAAATGCATGCTTACGGATTACATGTAGTATGTCCATGATTAACATACTTTCACTGTACCTTATTACAGTACTAGAGTTACCTGCCACTCTGTGTGTTGAATGTGGACAGTGTTCTGGTCCTGTGGCTCTCTTGGGGTTTTGGTGATTTAGGGCCTCCTGTGGAATACAGCAGAGTGTTTACATTGGCTTTAATGCAGGTCTGCGTCCGTGAGCACAGACCACAGCAGGAACAGAACTCTGCTTATTGGCCTATGCCTGATGGGAAGAGAACATACCACACTGGCTGAATGGAGAGACTGTGGAAGTCCTCTCTCCACCCCTGCTTGACAAGACCAGAATATAGCTGTAGACATCAAGTAGCATTTTTTAAACAGCATCTGAAAGGCACATGTGACTGGTCATTTTAAAGAAGGCAGGACACATTTCACTTTCACAGTTCACAAGAAGCTAGCCAGTAGGCAGATATACTTTATAAAGAAAGCATTTGTTTTCATAAAATGCAGTTGTTCATTTTGGTTGTAAAAAAAATTGGTATCATTTATTTTCTGGACTTATTATGTAATCTTGTCTTCATGACTCACCTCAGACAGCTGAGTTAACATATTTCCGTCTATCAAGCATATGTTGAATGTGGCGCTTCTCACCACACACAGCCTATTTGAATGTGTGTTGGTGTGTGTGTGATTTAAAAAAACATTTTCTGCACAGAATCTATTAAAAATAGAATAAACAGTATTACATATTAAAATATTTGTACTGTTTTTATCTGAGCGCAGTGAAAGCATGTTTAAGTGAAAGCATGTTTAAGCTCTCATTTACTTGTATAGGAAGTGATCTTTTGTTCTTACTTCTGATCCTACTGGCATATAAACCAGTAAAACAGAAGTAAGTAAGGCATTAGAGGTGGGAGATAAAAAGCTACTTCAGGGCCGTGCCAGGATGGAGGTCTCCTGCAGTCACTCAGTGCATTTAAAATAGCTTGATTCAGAAAATCTGAGCAATAGCCAAGAGGGAAAAATTTAAGCAAAGTAGTGAATGATGCACTGTGCTCATTATCAAACTGAACTTTAGAATTTATAAATCATACAGGGAAATATAATTTTTTTTCCCAAGCAGATTTCACAGTAACCATTGATTAAAATTCAATTTACCAAGCCCAGAACATTTCCTGTGGCTCAAACAGTGAACTATTCTTCTTTAGAGAGAGACAGGGAGAAAGAGAGTGTACGTGTGAACATTTAAATGGGAGAGTGAATTAATGACGTCATGTTTCCAATCTATTCCAAATTTCCACCAGGAGTACAGTAGCTCAGTCAGGCCATGTAAAGCCTCGGAAACAGGGAGAAATTCCCTTTGGAATGACTTGAGTGATTTGCTCAGTCCAGTGTGCCCTACATGTCACACCTTTAGGGGTACAACAGCTTGTTACTGGGCCAGCAGTCTTAAAGGGACCTCTGTGTATCTTATTTACCCCCTACTCTAAGTTTATAACAGGGGTATTAGAAACAAAGTTGTGCCTTTAAGGGTACTATCCCTGTGACAACTCTTAAAAGTATAACTTTTGCAGGTTTTTTTTTCTGACAGCCTTTCTCAGAGTTTTAGCTGCTTAGGCTTTAGTTCAATGCATTACTGTTGAATATTAGTCAGATGTGTGTGGTACTATTTATATAATAATGTAAAGCATCCACTCTTTTTCTAAGGTGAAATATGTCTTTGATTTGGCTCCTACTGTATGCATACATCCATGCCATTTCTGGCATGATCTTGTTTGGAGACATGGCTGGTAGGTGAACTTTTTAGATTGCTAAGATTTACTGCTTTTAAGTGAAAGAGAATTTCAAAATAAAATTGTTTTACAGATCAGGACAGCCCCATTAGTGTGAGTATCCCTGTGGAACCACCACTGCGTCCCCTATTGGGGGGAAGCATGATTATACCTTGCTACTTCCAGGACAACACTGTCCAGGACCCTGGAGCCCCAACCACTGCCCCACTGCCCCACCGTATTAAGTGGAGCTACATCTACAAGGGCAGAATATCTCTTATTCTCATTGCCAGTGGGGGCGTGGTGCAGGTTGAGACAGACTACATGGACCGGGTTCATATGGTAAACTACCCCATGGTGCCAACTGACGCCACCATTGAGATCTCAGAACTCCACTCCAGTGATTCCGGCACCTACCGCTGTGAGGTCATGCAGGGGATTGAAGATAACTATGATTCTGTTGAAATGCAAGTCCAAGGTAATACACTTTCAAACTGTTCAGATACAAAACGTACATTTATTAAACATATAAATAACTGAAAGTGAGAATTAAATAAGTGGGTCAAATCTTTACAGGCATTGTGTTTCACTACCGAGCAATATCTACCCGATATACCTTGACATTTGAGATGGCAAAGGCAGCCTGCATCCAGAACAGTGCTGTTATTGCAACTCCCGCACAGTTGCAAGCTGCCTATGATGATGGATACCATCAATGTGATGCTGGTTGGCTTTCAGACCAAACTGTGAGGTAATGTGAAAAGGACAATATCAAATAACAACATAAATAAAAACCACTCACAAACATGGGTGGTCACGAGCAGGTGTATAAGATGCAGTGAATACAATGGAAACAATACTAATATATTTAATAAACGTTTAGTTAAGTTATAACTATAATAAGATTCTATGCAATTCTCCATAGGTATCCCATTCATGAGCCAAGGGAGCCTTGCTATGGAGACAAAGAAAATTTCCCAGGGGTACGAACATATGGAGTCAGAGACATCAATGAGACCTATGACGTGTACTGTTTTGCAGAGAAAATGTCAGGTACCTCAGGCAGAGTTTCCAAACTGAAATGTAAATAGTTGGTGCGTTTTTGCTGTGTTTTTACTTTATGGATTCTAATCATCACC
Source organism: Spinibarbus caldwelli (assembly GCA_039654775.1). Lineage (NCBI taxonomy): Eukaryota > Metazoa > Chordata > Actinopteri > Cypriniformes > Cyprinidae > Spinibarbus > Spinibarbus caldwelli. The sequence goes on along the minus strand of CM077264.1, from coordinate 13,975,737 downwards.
CAGGCAGTTTGTTCTACTCTATGTCTGTGGAGAAGTTCACCTTTGCAGAGGCTGAAGACCAGTGTGCAAAGTTGGGAGCCCAAATGGCCACCACAGGGCAACTCTACCTAGCATGGAAGGCTGGTATGGATGTGTGCAATGCTGGCTGGCTAGCAGACAGGAGTGTGAGGTACCCCATTAACATTGCTCGACCCCAGTGTGGTGGGGGGCTTTTGGGAGTGCGAACGGTTTACCTGTTTCCAAATCAAACGGGTTATCCATACCCAGACTCCCGCTATGATGCAATCTGTTATGCAGGTAAGCACAGAGAATGTAATTCATATTTGAGCTTTTTTGTACTTTGTTTGCTAAGTCACTTCACATTTACACACCTCAGAACAATCATATCATAATGTCACTAAAGGAACAGAAACTCAAAAAGGAAAAACTTATTTACTCACCATTTTATTGTTCCAAACTTCAGCATTCAAGGAGGTCTGTGTCCTTTTATGATTCAAAAGACTGTCAATTCTCACAAACTTTGTCAATTATTTTTCAGAAAAAGAAGATAAGGTCTCAACAAAGACCTCTCCATTTCCTAAAACATACACTACCACGGTTTCCACGTTCAGTGTGGCTACAGACACCTCAAGCCCTTCAGCCTATACTGACGAGGTGACCACAGAAGGGGAGGTCCGAGGCCAGCTAGTGACAGATGAGCCTCATAACACCACAAGCATAGAAAGTCCTCTACCTTTACCTCCCAACATAACTGAGGTTGAGGAGGACATTATTAATGTGGTCACGGCTCTGCCTCACTTGGGATATGAGATTCCCATGGACAATGTCACTGCTGGTAAGTAAACTAAACTGGATCCAGCGTATGATATCAAACCACATCAAATTAGCAGTGTAAACACCCAAACACCACTGAAGGTAACTGAGCCAAATTAATTGAGCAAAAACAAGGATCTGCAAGAGTTACAGGGACAAAATCAAAGGTGTCTCAACTGATTTTCAAAGCAGATGTTAACACCATGTGCAAACAGTAGAGTTTAAATATGGCCAAACCTTTCCTTGCCCTAGAAACTAAGGGAGTGGTATTCCACTATCGCGCTGACTCCAGACGCTATGCTTACACCTTTGAGGAAGCACAAGTTGCATGTCAGAAGCTGGGAGCAGTCATAGCCACCCCTGAGCTTCTTCAGATGGCTTATGAAGCTGGCCTTCATCAATGCAGTGCAGGTTGGCTACAGGACCAGACTGTCAGGTAAGCTTATTTTTTTACAAAGTGCTGCCCTATATGTTCCTAATTGCATTTGTTTCTGTTGAATTAACTGGAATCCTGTATCAAATATTGTTGACACCTTATTTAGCATTCAACATAATTTTCAGATATCCAATTGTGCATCCTCAAAAGAAGTGCTCTGGAGATCAGAAGGACCTCCCTGGCATACGCTCTTACAGTGTTAGGCCTGCACATGAGCGGTACGATGTGTACTGTTATATGGACCAGATAAAGGGTGAGTAAAGGTTAATTCATGACATAAAAATAAACACTTTTATTTAATCCTCTATGATCTCACTGTTCAGTCTCTATCCCTTAGGGGAGATCTTCCATGTGAGCTCATTAGCAGGCTTCACCTACTATGAAGCTGTTGCCCATTGCAGAAAACTGGGTTCTACTCTTGCTTCAACTGGAGAACTGTACGCCTCATGGAATCAGGGTTTCCACAAGTGCAGTCCAGGCTGGCTGTCTGATCGCAGTGTCCGTTATCCTGTCCGCAACCCAGGCTTTGGTTGTGGTGAAAACAAGACAGGAGTGCACACTATTTATGCTAAACCAAACCAAACAGGCTTCCCAAATCCATATTCCAGATATGATGCATATTGCATCAAAGGTATAGCAGCTTTTAAGCCTGTATGTAAGAGTTTGCAACAAAAGGCAAGACTGGGTGTTGATCTTGGAGATTCTTGTTTATTTTTCAGCAAATCTGTCTATGCTACTTGATGAAGATATGTTGAAGACTACAAAGATGGGGAAAGATCTTAACATGACGGACATAACAGAGCTCCTGAGACCTGGTCTGAGATATGTTGGATATCGCCACTTGCTACTGCTAATCTTTACTGCATTATTGTCTTATTTAAGTATGCTAACATTCTGTGATGTGTGTTACAGTTCGTCCAATTGTCCCTCCCTTGCTTGTGGACCTGTCTGGATCTGGATCGGGTTCAGGCTCAGCATCAGCATCAGGTGATCCTGATTCCAGTTCTGGGTGCATGTCAGGGAGTGGCATACCCAGTGGGAGCATATCCGGTTCTGGCCAAAGTGGTGATGGATCAGGTCACCTTGTGAGGTACCAAGAAGGTGCAGATACACTCATGTGGCAGACTTCTGCCTCAGGCAGCTCTATGGAGGCAAGAGAAGGTAGTGGCAGTGGCAGTGGTGTTATCATTACTTCAGTATCATCAGGGGACCAAGAATCTGGAGAGGAATCTGGACTCTTTTATGAACAAAGTGGAGCTAGAGGCCTTCCATCAGGACTTGGCAGTGGATCTAGCGGTTCAGGAACAAGTGGATTCTTCAGTGGTGAGGAATCAAGCCTTCCAATAGGACTTGGCAGTGGATCTAGCGGTTCAGGAACAAGTGGATTCTTCAGTGGTGAGGAATCAAGCCTTCCATCGGGGCTTGGCAGTGGAATTAGCGGTTCAGGAACAAGTGGGTTTTTCAGTAGTGAGGAATTGAGTGGGTCAGGCTTCTCTAGTGTATCATTTATAAACACAGAAATGATAGATCTGACTGCAAGTCCTTCTGGAGAACAGGAATTGTCTGGTGTTTCTCCATTTGAATTGACTGATGTTAGTGGTATTGGCTCTGCTATTGGATCTGGCTCTGCCTCTGGATTTGGATCTGGCACCATCATTGACTTTGCATCTGGCTCTGCCTCTGGATTTGGATCTGGCACCATCATTGACTTTGCATCTGGCTCTGCCATTGGCTTTGGATCTGGCTCTGCTTCTGGAGCTTCGGGTTATCCCAGTCATCCCTCAGGTGAGGTATCTGGCCACATTCAGAGTCAGGATGGAAAGATTGTCATTCTAACGGATGATGAGGTCGAGTTGACGTTTAGGCCTACAATCAGAACAGAACAAGTTCGTGGATCAGTGGAGATCAGTGGAGAGGGCAGTAGTCAAGAACATTATACTGAGGACCTCTCCATATCTCTTTCTAATAGTACTTCATATGAAGATTATTGGAGTGTCAATGAAACTGCTGATCTCCTACCAGAAAGACATAAGCAACTTAATGTCATCACTGAGGCATTTGATGAGACTGATCAGTCACCACCGAACACAGCACCACCCACCACTTCTATACTCATTACTTCACCTTCAGCTTTACTACAAACACCAAAAGCTGTGGAGGAGCCTTCTGTAACTGATGGTAATAACTGAGCAAAACTGTAATTTTGATTTAACTGGTGTACAACAACATACTTTTTAACATTTTTAATTAAGATGAATATGTCTTTAGCAGCTTCTGCTAACCCCTGTGATTTGCATGAAATTATAAATCGTAGGGTACATTCATGAATGATGAGGCCATTTGAAAGGAATAATTTTTACCAAGTGAAGTGTACAGATATACCCTGTTCAGTATGTAGGGAGCCTGTCAGTCTTGCTAGTCTTCTATAACTAGCCACCCTTAAAGAACACATAATAAAACCTAGTAAAATTCATTGTCTCTTCTGTGTTGTCAGCGGAACAGGGATGTGCTGAGGGGTGGATGGAGTTTATGGGCAGCTGTTATATCCATTTTGATGAGCGTGAGACCTGGACCAGTGCTGAGCAGCACTGTCAAGAGCTAAACTCTCACCTGGTTAGCATATCCTCCCAACAAGAGCAAGAGTTTGTAAAAAGTGAGTTTGATCTGATAATCTGAATTAAAGACATATACCTGCTTGTTGACCTAAATGAAAGTGCTTATACATTTCTAAACGACCTAGATCAAGCTCGTGACTATCAATGGATTGGACTAAATGACAAGGATGTGCAAAATCAGTTTCGCTGGACAGACGGAAGCCCTTTGGTGAGAACACCTTCCTCTGAGATTCTTTCCAAATTGAGCGACGACTGTGTTCTGAGGCATTTGCAGTAAGTCGCTGTTTCAACCAGTGGTACTTTCTCTGCAGGAATATGAAAACTGGAGACCCAATCAACCAGATAATTACTTCAGCACTGGAGAAGACTGTGTTGTAATGATATGGCATGAGGATGGCCAGTGGAATGATGTACCCTGCAACTATCATCTTCCTTTTACTTGCAAGAGTGGACCTGGTAAGAAGAGGTGACAGACATTAACTTCAGCACAAAGTCAGCCCTACCCAATTAGCTAAGTGATCTATTAGCCTATCACAATAGCTATTAAATTTATTGTGTTAATTTACGGCAATTACAGTGCAGCTACATCAAGATACTTTTGTGTAATTATCAATTGACCATGAATACTATAAATTTAAAGGAACTTATATTTTCTTGTTTTAATAGCAAGAGAAATGTTTTTGCCGTTTTACTCTTTTTACTGTAGTCACATGTTCATCGCCTCCTGAAGTGAAGAATGCCAGGATGTTAGGCACCAGCAAAGATCGCTACCCCGTTAATTCCATCATTCGATACCAGTGTGACAGTGGATTCACACAGCGCCACCTTTCAGTGGTACATTGCTTACCTGACGGTCAGTGGGAGGAGCCTAAAGTGGAATGCATAGGAGGTAAGTATACACCACACACACTAGATGGCAAAGTTACTATGTTATGCTCTGTAGTGTAAAGTTCCAACAACAAAAGTATTTGTGTCAATGTTATTACCTCCCTCAACAGGCAAAACTATCAACAGGCTACAGAAAAGATCCCTCAAGACACGTCCCAAAGCAGTCAATAGTCGAACGTGGAGGAAATTCCTCTAAACAAGACAAAAAAACACACCTCAAAACATCCAGAGGACAGTTATTAATAAAGATCATCTGTACAGAAGCCTTGTTTACCCAAAAAATCTCAAAGACAAGGGAATAACTTATGTAATGACAAACTTTACTTAGTCCGTCTGGCTGATTGGTTTACAAGTGCTACTCAGAGCTCTGTTTTGGGGAAAAGAAAGTTTATTTAAATTTATTTAAATAGGATTTTATTCCTCCCACTTACGTAACTTCTGGGCCACAGGAGATAATCTAATCTAAAAAGAATAGACTAAATTTCACAGAGCCCCCCTTGAGTTTTCACTTTAATTATTACATAATCACCACTTAGTCCCTAAAATAAAAGCAAAGCATAGGAATTTACTTTTCCATTAGTGCAAGTCTTAAAAGGTTTCCTCCAGGCCACAAGGTAACACTAATGCTTACTTGTGTGAACAACATTTTCCCACTTTCTCTCTAACAATTTGCACAATCCAAAACTGTGATGTGGCTATGTATGTTCAGAATGAAAGACAAGCTTACTACTTAGGGAGTATGGCACAGTATACTGCCTACAATTAAAAAAATAAAAATAAATAAGAGAAAGAGTAGGCATTGACATGACCATCACATGACCTATTACTCTGCATATGAGCTACGACGACAAAATTTGCATGCTCTGCACAGTATACATACTACACACTGCAGCAATAGTACAGGTAGTGTAGAATTATGCAGAATAAACATAGCCTCTACAATCCCCAATTTCGCCCCTATTTCATATGTACTACACTGATGAATGGAAAATGCACATTTTTGAATATGTGGAAACACAATAACAGTATTGGGAGATTTTTTAGTGTTTAGTATTGTCGCATACCGTTTGCATTTGAATGTAAGTGTTTGTATCGAGCTCCATTATTACCTTAGCTTAACTTTTAGGTTCATACATTTACATGTGGCAACATTGGCCTTGCATTCCTTTTAATTTAAAAGGAGGACACAAGGGATTGTGGGCAATATTAGCCCAAAGAGCACAGATAAACTTTGGAAATCTGCCAGAAATAATGTACCATCCTGGCACCTTTTGGCATACTATTTTCAACATAATATGATTTGGGATGCAAAAAAAAAAAATCCTTATCTGGCATACTATTTAGGGCAGACAGTATGCGAAGTGAACATCTGTGCATTAGATAGCACAAAGGTAATCCTGTCTGTGTACCTCTGGGAAACAATAAAGTTCAGAACAAGACAAAAGGCTTTAATGACCACAGCTGGACATAATTACATTTAAATACATTAGTATTTCAAATTCTTTAATTAGGATGTGTCTTTTTATGTGTTTTGTTGTTTGTTGTAGATTAAATGTTGTATTTCTGTGAAACTGTGAAAGATAAATTCCCCAGCTTTTTACTTCTGATTCTAGGTCAACTTGCAATAGTATACAAATGTTTACTCAGATTAGAAAGATTTATTAATTCACAAGTTCATATGATTCGGCTTGGCCGCCATAACAGATTTAAGCTCTAATATTGCCTATAGAGACAAACGTAAATTTTCAAATGAGACAGGCTTACAAGATGGGAATTTTTAAATTGCCTAAAAGAGTTTAAAAGTCCATACTAATAAGCCAACACACATAGTGTGTGCCACAATGTTGATTGACAGAGTCAATCGTTTCCAATAGAGCAATTTCTCATTTATTTTGCACTCTGTCACTGTCAGCTCTACGCTGAGCTCATATCTGTCTTAGTACCCCTAAAATAAACAGACTAAATGTGTGAATAAAGTCATTTTTTCTTTTAATAACAGAGAGTGGTATTAAAGCTGAAATGTGTAATTTCTTTGCCACTAGCATCAACAAACTGGATTGCAAAAATAATGGCTGTTTTCAAAAAGCTTTTCCAAACATTCTCTCCCTCTGCCATTGGTCAAACAGACAGTCGCGCCTAAAATGTCTGCTATTGGATGAATCAATGTTGCTGTTGTCGGGCTGATCGGGATGCTTAAACACACAGAGCCACACTGTGTTCACACTTTTCTGGGAAATAAACCTACCAGCGACTGACTTGTAGTTCTTTCTGCATATTAAACTGGGATGGAAAACATTTTAGCATTAAAAAAACCATGCACTTCACATTTAAGTGTTGTATGGTGAGTTTGTGTGAGAGAAAGAGAAATGTTGAGACAAACCTATCCTTGGAACTTAGCCTCTATTTAGTCAATATATAAACAGTAATTCTACCCCAAATTATCATAAAGATTATGTTTAAGGTTTACTCCATTCAGGGTTCCCACAACCTGACCAATGTATTTCCATAACCTCTCCATGAGATTTTCAATTATTTGTGATTAGATACAGATTTTATGGAGACTTAACAAACAATGGCAATATCAACAAATTTACATGACTTCTCAATTATTATTTTTTTTACACTTTCATTAATTTTCAGTATGATTCCATGCCTGGAAAAAAAAAAAAAAATTAGAAAATGTTAAATTTTCGCGCTGTACATTTTGAACCCAAATAGAGTTGAGACAAGTACATCATTGCTTTAGATAGAATATATCAAATCAAGTGACATTTGCACAAAAAAAAAAAAAAAAAAAAAGGTGCAAGATTAATTTAAATGTCCAAATACTTTTTGTGGCCACTGCATATAAGTATTTACACTGTATACACATAGAGCCTTTTATGTACTACTTACATGGTAGTATCAAACGAATATTGTTGAAAGACAGGTCAAAAAAGGACAGTTCATGTGGACACGACCCAACATTACTTAACATCCAAGACCTCAATTATACGGTAAACAAAACAGTGCCTACTTCATGACATTTTCTCAAGGGAAAAGAAAAAACCTAAAAGCTCATGAATATACCTCTCTTACCTAACACTGTGCATCTTTATGAGCAGTTAGCAGAGTGAAAAGCCAGACTGAGGAACACTGTTGGCTTTTCATGTGCTACTCTTCCCCCTGCCTTCCATCCATGTTTGGGAAGCAGGTGTAAATAAGGTACAACTTTGATGCCAAGGGATCATGAAATCCTGTGGAAAGGGTGTGGTAATCATACCCCCTCCCATAATTGGCTTAATGCTAAAGAGAAACTCAGTGACACCGGCATGAAGGATGTTGAGTTGCTCTTGACTTGAACCGAGTGTGTGTTATTGTTTGTTTACTTCTTTGACTCGGGACGGCGCTGACTCACTTTGGCGCGCCTCCTTGCTGGTCAAGATAAGAAACTTACCTGAATGTCATGCTTATCTGCGGGAACAAGGCTGACTTGTTCCAAAAGACAAATACGCACTGATTTATTGAGTTGTCTGACCATTTGAAATGACTAAGTAAACACGTACAGAATAGTTTATTTAGGAAAAAATATTTATTGACATGAAATTTGTCTTTTTGGATGACGACGTCTCCGATAATAGTAAGAAGTCATGCATACAAATACCAGCAGATGACACCGACTAACTGATTATTTGCATTAAAATACTAAATAATACAAGCAATCAGATCATAAAAGTGTTTAAAGAATCACCCACCCCCAATTTCAGGATTTAGGCCTAAAACATAGTAGAACTGTACATGCTGTATAAAAAAAAGTGATGACCACACAAAGTTAGTTTTAACCTTCATTTTGTTTTAAGTTTTAAAGTGTAAATATCCAAGTTAGCACTCGAAATTTAATTTTTCCAACAGAACATTTTAGGCATCTTTACACAGCTGAGTTAGGGTTGTTCTGTGCCTGCTAAAAATTGTGTGTAAAGACATAATGCTGCATAAAACTAAAGACTAAATTAAGCCGGCTCTGACCTACCTCAGCTCTTAATACCAAACATACAATTGTATTTGCTGTGTAAATGCATTTATGCCACCTCCGAGTAGCATTAAACTGTGTAAATGCCACTTCAGAAGCACCTCTGTGCCACCTTTGCAGTGTAAATTTGGTAGGAATTCCATGACATTTCAAATCAAATCAAGACACAATACAAACACATTATTATGATTTGAATATCAGTAGTGTAAAAAAAGAAGTACTGTTCACTGTGGTTTTCACAAAAGTGTTTATACATTTAAAATGAATTGTATATTTTACCAGCGGACTTTGTAGCAATACACGCCATGTTTTAAATGCTTTGGAGGGAAGCCAAAGCTGCGCACCCCTGGTTCTGATGTACCACAGTTCAGCCTGGGTTGGATGATTGGGTAACGTACACTTCCATCAGCCAACCAGCCCGCATCACACTGGTCCAATCCCACAAACCTCCAGGCTGCGTATAACTGGCCAACTTTAGCAATACGACCTCCATCGCTCTGACAGGCCTCCACCGCCTCTTTGAAATTTAGTTTGATGTGATGTTGCAGGAAGTAGACCTCTCCTGACATTGAAGAAAGACAAAGTAACTTGTCACGTCATTTTTGGCAACTTAAAAATAAATACGACTTAACCTCAGAAATGAATGCCAATAATTGACCCAAGGTAACAAAATACAACTGGCATATCAAGGCAAACAGCTTTAAAACATATGCATGACTGATGAAAACAAGGAAGATGGCCATTTTATATTAATCCTTGTTGGCAGGTTCACCCAACTTGTCATCCTCAACTTGTATTTTTAAAATAGGAACATTTTCCAGAATGAGCAATTGCAGCCACATGTACTGTATCCTGTAATCCCAAAATTACCATTAATTAATCTTTGTCTGATTTAAAAATGTAAAACACCTGTTAAAAGCACAACTATGGAAAATTTTAAATGTTTGTCTGACAAGATTTCACGGAAACCAATCAGCGTAAACCAGGACTAGATGAAGTTATATGAGGATACATAAAAGCTCCACTAAATATATACAAACATTATTACCTCTAATGGACGAAGTGAAGCAGAAGGCATCAAACCGGTCCAGACTTTTGTCCCGAACGCCGTAGCTCCGTACACCAGGTGCCAGTTCGGTGCCACCACAAGCCTCTCGTGGCTCTACGACTGGATATTGTGCCGTCCCATCCATGAGCCACCCAGCGTTACACCAGTCCAGCCCTTCCTCCCAAGCAGCGTAGAGCTGTTCAAAGGTAGCCAGGTGAGCATCCTGCTTCTCACATGCCTCCTTAGCCTCATAAAAGTTCATCAGATAGCGCCCCGTAGAGGAGTGATAGGGGAACACCACACCTGTGGAGCACATGAGCACAATGCACCACAGCAAAATTTTGTTAAAGAAAAAAGATAATTAAAAAGTTAAAGACAATTAGGGTTTTCCAATTCATTTGGGCATAAATTGCATAACAAATAAATAGTACAAATATGCAAAGATTTTGTAGTTGTTACAGTTTTATCAACTGCTTACACACAAAATCTTTACTTGTCACACAATTTCTGAAACCTGACACTCAAACACCAGAACCACCCACCAAATCTGCAAAACCATACACTAATTCTTGGCCTTTGTTTTCAATTTCATAAAACAAAACACAACACAATTCTCTATGTCAGTGGTTCTCAACCACATTCCTGGAGGACCCCCAACACTGCACATTTTGCATGTCTTCTTTGTCTGACACACCCATTTGAAGTCTGTGAGTCTGTGTGTTTGATTAAGGAGACATGCAAAATGTGCAGTGATGGGGGCCCTTCCAGGAATGTGGTTGAGAACCACTGTTCTACGTAACAAACAAAAATCTAATCACGAAGTATCTTGATTTCCTTTTTCAAACACAACCGATCAAAATGCCATACTAATTCATCAGTGCATCACACTAACACCTCACGTGCAAACACTCATTGCTTTACTTAACACCAACTGATCATGGTTTTAAAATAGGCCTATAAATACACATCTACACAACTGCATATGGTTCATGCATTTCTTTTCTTTTGTACTGTGTAATACTGTATTCACAACCACAAATGCTTACAGTAAAAAGAATTGCTTTCGCATTTACCGTGAATTTTTCAACATCTCTCTGCCAATTACTTTCAATCTTGTACAGAAATGTACATAGGAGCTCATGAAAGAAGAGCTTTAGGTTTTGAATAACTGTGTGTATATGATACATCCAAAAAATATAATATTACACCAATTATAAGGTGTTTGCAAGACAAATGTTTGCTTTTCAGAGGTGTTTGTGATATTTTGAATGTAGTGCTTCATTTTGCATTTTGTGTGTGAAATTCTTGGATTTGTGTGTAAAGTTTTGAAAAAAATAAGAGGCAAAATTTTGAAAATGTACACTCTAAAAAATGCTGTTTCAACCCAACTTTGAGTCAAATAAGGACTAACCCAGCTGTTGGGTTAAATTTCTACATTAAATTTTTAACCCAAATGTTGGGTTAGTCCATATTTGACCCAAAATTGGGTTGAAACAACCCAGCATTTTTTAGAGTGTAAGCAGTTGAAAAAACTAAGTCTGACAATAAATTGATAATATAAACATTATATATGAATACTATATTAACACAATATATATTTGATAATAGCCTACTGCATCTTACATAAAATAACAGCTACAATTATAGTGTTTCGGTAACTTTAAAACACTTTCATTAGGAGTAACTCTGTGACGCACCTCGAAACTTTAGCTGCACTGTCACACTCTCGTCCTCGAGACCATCAATAATTTCACACCGGTAGCGGCCGGTATCGTCGGACTGTAGCGGGTTGATAACGAGGGACGCGTCGCCCGGGGCGCTTCGGCGGAGCCGCACTCGTCCTTTGAAGTCTCCGTAACTCCGGTGACGTGTGCCGATGGCCACCATGACGTCACGCTCCTGTCCCTCGCCGCTGACCGGCTGCCAGAGCCACTTGACGCGCGTCCTGCGCGGCGCGCTCCCGCTGAGCGCGGGCTCGTAGCGGTAATGACACGGCAGTGTGGCGTTACTCCCCTGGACAGCCGACACTAGAGTCTCAGGAGACTCAACATGAAGACGGATCTTGTGGAAGTAGACTAAAAATAAACATTAAGTAAGTGAATAAACTCTTCAAAGAGAGTAAAGTAGGCTAGTACCTATTTGTTATATTGTAGCTGTTTGTTTGTTCAAAAAGTGAATAGCTTTGAAATGTTTCACATTTTTGTGATGTCTCAACCATCCTAACTGTAGCCTATATAAAAACTATATTAGGCCTATTACTAGTGCTGGGAAGGTTACTTTGGAAATGTAATAGGTTACAAGTTACCTTATTTAAAATGTAATAAATAGTGTAACTATTTCAATTACTTTTTTAATGTAGGCTGAATACATTTGATTGCTTTTTGATTACTTTTCTAAAATTATAATGTTTTTAACTGTTCATTCATCATTTAATGTTCATCATTTTCAAACATTTTAAATCAGGCAGGGTAAACATTACAGTAGGCTGCTCAACACTCAAAATCCTTCATCACTTGAATTAAGATTATAATAATTTAATTTTAAAGCACAGCCACCACAAAATCAGACTTTAGTCACACTTCTTTTTACTTTGAGATTGTTCCGAGGTTAAATACAGATTTAAAATCATAAGATATAGTTTAATAGTTATGATTTTTTAAATGTTTTTGATATCAAATCTTTGTAGCTACGGCTGGTAACACTGGCATCTAATAACATCTTGGAAAAAACAGTTAATCTTAAAATATAAAGCATACACATAAACCCAAATAGGAAATGAAACACGTGTTCTGTGTCCTAAACTCCTGAAACATTAGTGTCTCATATTTTAGAGCAGTCACTGCAATTTATGAAAGAAATCAATTAAATCTGTATGTGGGTGAGTGTGTGTGAATATATTCAGATGTAACCCCATTTGTAATCATTAAATTTTGTAATTTTTGTAACAAATTTGTACAAAAATTGTAATTTGTAACTGTAATTTAACTGTATTTTTCTCAGTAACTGTAACTGATTACAATTACATTTATTTTGTAATTAAATTACATTTTTTTTTTTTTACATGTAATTAGTTACTCCCCGACACTGATTATACTATAAAAATATATAACTATAATTCCCACTGAGTTTACTACAAATATGCTTGTTCAGGAATTATAAACAATTAAAAAATATATATACAAAAAACTTTACATCTTATTTCAAGTTTATTCTATGATAAGTGACAAAAGTTAGAATTTTGTTGAATTCTACATAGGCTGCGTGTCATACTATATCAGCAAGCTAGCTTTTGTTTGCTGGTTTGTTACAGTAGTCAACATTTGAAGTGGATCAAAACCTTTCATCAAAGTTGTCCTAAAACCAAAATGCGCTCTTGTCTTGGGACAGCTTTGATGGACTTTTTTGATCCACTTCAAATGTTGACTACTGTATTTTGCACACATAAAAACATGAAATGATTAGGCTAACTTACTCTCCCCATTGCCATTTCCATTTCCATTAACTATGTCCTGATAATAATAGCCATTGGAGAATCGCTGTGCAACGCTTCCGAGGACCAGGTGCATTAAAAGCACCAGCAGATGGCGAAAAATCCACATATTCACGATGATTTCTTGTATCCCACAGCTTTCCAGCAGCGTCCTTGAAATTTTAAGACAACCCAAGATGAGTAAACATCAGCAAGGAGTTCAGCAAACAAATATAACGCAACACATATTTAGCTTTAGCACTTTTGAAGTATGATTTATTAAAAAAAAAATAGTTAACGAGATAGGCTTATCATTACACAGCCTATACTTTACAAGAACTGCATTAACTTGCTGGTTAAACGACTGCAGAAGCGAAAGTCAAAAGGATACAACTAGCTCTACAATTAAGCCACATAAAAAGTAGTTTTACGGCAATAGTAAAACGTAAGTAATAAAAAGTTATTACATTTATACAAAAACACAGATTTAAAGTCGCAAACGCGTTTGTTGTAGTCAACTAATTGTAACATGCAAAGAGTCTGCTAACATGCACATTCATTAAATAATAAAAGCATTTTTGCAACTTACCAATGTAAAATACTTTCTCAGGCTCCTTCTGCTACAGCTACTCTGTTCATCGTCCGAGGTGAGGAATAATCTCTCTCTCTCTCTCTCTCTCTCTCTCTCTCTCTCTCTCTCTCTCTCTCTCTCTCTCTCTGTGTGTGTGTAATAATATTGTGGGACCCTGAGGTGAAGTCACTCAGGCATCTCTTTTGAAGTTCTCCAGCACACGAAGAATAATAATTGCGGGGTCTACAAAGCAGTCGAGGGCTGCCGTCCATCATCACGGTATAATTTTACAGCATAAGGTGTGTTGATAATTTCCCAAAACTGAAACTGGAGCTTGTGTTCACGGTGCCAGCCAGAATATATTCCACCCAGGTCTCTTGTTACGAGGGTTTGTCACAAATAAAAAAAACAACAGTTTCTAATGGCTTTAGAGGCTGCCTGGCCTAATAACACAGTTGGTAATAATAGATTGTCACATACCTATTTTTCTTTTACATTCCGAATGCACCGAGTGTTATAAATGATGTCCTTTTAGGTAGAAAACAAACCCTAAAATCTGTACAGTAAAAATATCTGTTAATAGTATGACCGGATATTTTCACAGGCGTTAAAATAAAACAAAAAATTACCACTGCATATGAAATTACACACTAGAAACATGACTTGACCTTTGACCTAGGTCTCAAAAAAGATTACTATGGGAAAGTCAGCGGTTGAAATTCCTCTTCTCCTCAACGAAAACCCCCAAAGTGTGCTAATTTTCCAAAGTCAATAGCAGAGGAAAGTATCCATAGCCTTGCAGATGTGAAATTTTCCTCTTACTCGTGACCACCAGGGATTCAAAAGTTTGTCGTTCTCTGTCAGCACACCTCTGTGCAGCAGCCAGTAGCTATAGTGTTCATCTTTATCCCTCTCTTCCAAAATTCTGACCTTTTCTCCTTGTTATTTAGCGATACGGTTGATGTAAATTCTAAATCGCAATATTTAAAGAGGAAAAGACTGTTAGGTGGCCTTTGGAGGGACCAGGATGTTGTACTGACAGAATAGCCACCCTTTCTCTTTCTCGGTCCCATTTACTTTTGTTCAGTGAATTTTCTCAGGCAAAATCCAGTCATTTCAATAGAAATCAACACATGGAGGCATTTCTCACATTGTGTTCAAGTTGTTTACGTGAATTCACCATGTTGACCAACAGAATGCTGCTTGGTTTGAAAGTAACTTCTATGTGAGCTGTTCTTCATACATCATGGACACTTCAAAAGGAAAGCAAAGGACGTGACGTGTGGCGTCACATATTTGGAATTTGTGCTCTGCATTTAACCCATCCAAGTGCACACACACAGTAGTGAACACACACACACACACACACACAGTAGTGAACATGCACCCAGAGCAGTTGGGGGTTCGGTGCCTTGCTCAAGGGTCTCACCTCAGTCGTGGTATTGACGGTGGAGAGAGCGCTGGTTATTCACTCCCCCCACCTACAATTCCTGTCGGACCTGAGACTCGAACCCGCAACCTTCGGGTTATAAGGCCGACTCTCTAACTATTAGGCCACAACTGCCCTCAGATGAGAGTGAGCACATTTACATCGCCTCTCTCACAGATGCTCACAACATTAGCGACGCATTTGAAGATCCCTGTCAATTAGCCCACACAGCCAAGATGAAAGCCGCCGCCTTAGGCAAGGAACACCGAGACCCTTTGAATAGCTGTGGGTTTCACAGGAGCATGATTTTGGAAGAACATTGTACTCTAATTATTTGCCCAAAATGAATAGGTCCAAAATGGCTGGATGTAAATGTTTTAGATTCTCCTGATGCACTTGTCAGTCTTAGTTACTGCAGCCTGCCTGAGAAAAAAAACTCTCTTCATTTCAAAAGGTTATTGGAAAATGATACATTTTTAAGATTTTAAATATTATAATCACACAAATAAAGGAATGAAAATGAATACATTTTAAAAGTTATACTTTCATAAAGATAAATTAACACAATATTTACAATGTACCATTCAAGAGTTTGGGGTCAGTAAGATTTTTGAAAGATGTCTCCTCTGATTGCCACTGTATTTAATAAAAAAATACAGTAAAAGGGTAATATTTTGAATTTTTTAAATGTAATTTATTCCTGTGATGGCAAAGCTGAATTTTCAGCATCATTACTCCAGGCTTCAGTGTAACATGATCATTCATAAGTTAATATGCTGATTTGCTGCTCAAGAAACATTTATTATCAATATTTAAAATAGTTTTGTGGAGTCTTCTAAGATTTTTGATTAATACAAAGTTCAAAATAACAGCGTTTAACTGAAATAGAAATCTTTACTTTTGTTGAATTTAATGCATACTTCCTGAATAAAAGTATTAATTTCTTTAAATAAAAATAAAATAAACAACAACAAAAAAAGGTACTTATCCCAAACTTCCAAACAGTAGTGAATCTATATAAAGTTTTTTTTTTTTTTTTTCAGACATCTACAGTATATGAGGGACACAAATGACACTCACTGTGTAGAATCAGTAGCATATTTTTATTATATTTTTTAAAGGGTGTTTCTTTGAGATTGTGTTCACTATGAATAACTGCTCTGAAATGGCCTGAACAATATATGTAAGTGCTTCCAAACATCATCTTCTGAATGACTGTATGCGTGTGAATGAATGGAATTCAGCCACACAGTTTTGTGGGTTTTTGATTTATTTGTGTTGGCAGTTTCCATCAAAAAATCTTGCAGTGAAACTCTAGTAATACTTCTGTTTATACTGATGAATTTGACAGTGAGGGTGAATTTTAAAAATGTTGACCCAGTTTACAACCCCTCATAAACTTGTCAAGCAATGAGGCGAACAAGGCGAGATTTCCTTTGTAGAGATGTTATTAGAAAGCAAAGAATGTTTGCTCCTGACAAAATATTTGCCACAATACCTCATCCAAAATAGCCTTGTTTTTCCAGAAAAGAATCCTTCCTGGCTTTGCCCATTGGGTGCTGCTGGTTTCCTGCCATTCTTTAGACTATCACTTGATTCTCTCCTGCCTTCCTGCTTTGAGCCTCTAGAGCCTGTATATTAGTGTGTCCCAGTCAATCAGAACTAAAGGGAGTTTGTATTAAGGGCCTATTTGGCAAAGATACAGCATAAATGAATACATACATAAATAATAATATAATAAAATTTTCAATTTTTTTCCAATATACACACTTATATAAAATAAAATTTTAAACATTAAAATAATTATATATTTTTTTAAAATATATTTCATTATATTTTATACTATTATTAGGGTATAAATAAATACATAAACATACACAATACAATAAAATAATAAAATCCTTTTTTTTCAATTATTTTATATAATGTTCATTATTATTATTACAGATATCATTATTAATAATAATTCTGATAATATTAGATAATATTATTTAATATGAAAAATATTAATATTTTATATTTAATTAGTGACTTTTTTGTGGTTAATAGAAGACTCGAGAATGTTGATGATTTCCAGTTTGCTTAGTTGGGGAAATATCCAAAGATTTTACCTTTTTTTTTTAATAATAGCATATTATGGAGGTTTCATAACAAGACACAACATGCTTGATAGTCCATAAGTATCTATTCTTTATTTGTTTCTACAGTTGAAAACATGAGGAAAATATTTCAAGAAATACTAAGGAAATGCATCTAGTCTAAACAATCTGAACACAAGAAGAGTGCTACAGTATGAGGCATTAAAAAATTACAAAAGACAAAAAGTTTAAGAGCACACTGAAAAGAAATAATGTCAATGTGTCTTTACTGCAATGAAAACAACTCTCTGAGAAAAATCAAATGCTAACATCAGTACAGAATCCATACCAATAAAATCAAAATGCATGCAGCCTAAATGCAGAAATCATGCTGGATTATTAGAATATTCTTCAGTGTTTGTTACCTTGAATACCACTTCAAATCTTCTCAGAAAATCTCTCAGAGAAATACTGCCCATATATTTTCTCCTAAATCTCTATTAATATTAATTCATATTAATACTCATATCATATTGCACAAGCCCAAAATTGTAAATTTATTCGAGTGGATGGGTTGGGGTGGGGTTCCACAATGCATCATTTTGAAAACATTATGTAGATTGGATGGTCATATCAGAGATTCAGTGCCACCGTAAAAATTATTCTAAATTAGATTTGCACTCATCCTGAATCTCATTATGCGACCAAGCTTGTGACAGGGTACGTCAAAGCTTATAATGCAAGTGTGGCCACATTTAAAATATATATATAACACATTTGCTGACATCATAATAAGAAAACATGAGACCACCTTGGCTTTTAAGTATTTTTGTACCATAAAAAGGTGGTTTATTACAGAATTATGCTGGAATAAAATTTAAAAAAAAATTAAATTCAGTAGCACACTGCAAATGATTGAACTGCACCTGAGATCTGTGGCCATTCAAATTAAACAAAAGTGATCAAATAATAATAAATGACTGACTGTCACATTTTATATTTAGGTTTGATGAGGCTGTAAAAAATGCATTAGCCTATTTAAAAAAAAATGTAATTGACGTAAACCAAATATTTTATACAAGAAACAAATGATTAAATGACTACTTTCATTACATAATATACAAATTAGCATAAAGCACGACCATATTTTGTGACTTCATCACTTGCTAATTTAAACTACTTCATAAGATATAAAACAGCTTGACTGCATTTACATCCAACCTAACACACTGATTCCTGTGTAAATAAATAAATTGCGACTTATTTGGTATGTACAGTCTTTTTTCCAATTGATTGTAATTGAGTTTGAGTCTTATTTGACAGAAAAAGAAATTTGTAACTCATTTGTAACACAATAAAGTTATAAAAACTTGAGCTATTTTCTAATATGGTCATCTGTGGTAAATTAACATTAATATATATTAGCATTGACTTCATCTTCAAATGGCCACTGCATCAGACTATGGTTAGTACAAAATATTTAATGCTAAACGCGTCACGCTGTGGGTTTGAGATTCATTTGCTGCTGGCCGCTGTGACATGGGTCCCCAGCTGTGCAGGGTGGTGTGGCGATGGTGCCCTCTGTTGCTAAGAGTGAGGCAGTGCAGGCGTGGTTGAGGGAAGAAGGAATGGAGGGAAGTATAAAAGAGGAGAAGGAGAGAGAGAGAGAGAATGAGAGAGAGTGAGAGAGATGGAGAGGGAGGAGTTCTACTCGTCGCAGCCCAGCAGCTCCATTCGCAGGGTAATGCGTTCATGCCACGCCCACGGCAGGATGCGGACGAATCGTGCGTAGAAGGGGGGCTCGAACACGTTCTTTTTGTGCACGTTGTTGTTGCTGTTGCCAGGGAAAATCTGCAGGTGAAGCAGAAGGAAATACAGATGGAGTGAGACAAGGACGTGACAGACGGATAGGGAAAAAAAAGCAGAATGTATACAAGATGTGTGGCCAGCGTTGTGGCCAGTTGAAAAGATGTGAGGGAAGTTCGGAATCTGTTAAACGAAAATGCTGTCATCGTCATGTCATTCCAAACCTGAGAGACTTACTTTCATCTGTGGAATGCAAAAGATGATATTTTGAGGAATGTTTCAACTTTTTTGTCCATTTAAAAACCCTACATTTCCTCAAAATATCTTCTTTTATGTTCCACAGAAGGAAGAATAGTCATACAGGTTTGGAATAACATGAGGGTGAATAAACTGACAGAATTTTCATTTTTAATGGAAACTATCCCTTTAAGTTTTATAATTATTGACATATTTGGCATATTGACATATTTAATTGATCAGCCCATTGATACAGAATTCACAGTTCCATATTGACATACTGAATTCACAGATCCTAAAAGTAGACCAATGCTATACAAATAAACATCGTAGAGTTGTTTTATTTTATTAGTTATATGTTATTATAGTATTTATTCATGGTTTGAAATAGCTTTCATTTTAATATTTTCAGTTTTTCATTTTTAAGTAATTTAGTGCTTTTGACATTTTTATTCGTTTTTTTTCCTTCTATTTAGCTTTAATTTATTTATTCATTTTTACTTTTAGTAATTTTAGTACTTCAACTTAAACTTATTTAATTTCAGTTATTTCAATCAAGGCAACATTTCTTAAATTTTAAATGTCAGTTTTTCATTAAATATTTATATTTTATTTGAATTTAGCTTTATTTTAATTAACAAAAATAATTTTTAATAGTTTAGGTTTACAACACTGAAAACTAGCACTAAAACATACAAACAAACATAGTATGAAACATAATATTTAAATCAATAGTTCAGCCATGAAATTTTACTTGCATTATAATTGGTTCATTCGATTCAATGTTTCCAGCCAATCGGATTTACATACTCATTACTGTTTACCTATATAACCAGGACATATTCAATGAATACTATGTTTGCGTGCTATGTAGGTCCTCATCTTAGCCCACCTCCTCCCCAGCACCACCTGTCTAGATCTGCTACGGTGGATCTTCCTCTCTCTAGCAGCAGCATGTTTCCTTTTCATTTTATGATCCGAACATTTAGCAGAAGCAAGTCTGCTAAATGCTCAGATAATAAACTTAAGATCTATTCCGCCAAAACCAAATCTATTTACACTAATAAATCTATGCCGAGTTGTCTTGACCATAATTGTTACGTAAGTTTTTCCATCTTATACTTATTTTTATATTCAATCTTATACTATTACTTATTATAATGTTTTTTAACAAAAACAATTTTTAATAGTTTTATTTAATAACACTGATCACAGCCACTAAAACATAAAAACAAAAATGTCAACTAAATCGACATGAAGATTTTCAACCCATTTGAGTTCTGAGTGAAACCTTTAATGTGTAGTTCAGGATAAGACTTGATTCAAAAGGAACTAGGTAATTAGGGGGTCAATTTTGATTTCATGTTGACTTAAATTGAAGAATCAAATCATGGTTAAAAACCAACCTTATCTGTTTTTGTCTTGTCGTCTTTGAGTATGGTCCAGTACTTGCCGTCATCACTGTGAGCCACTTTAAAGGCGGACACAAACTGCACGTTGCCAAAGTCTTTGGCCCCTTGCGTGATGATCCCTGTGATGCGCTTTGGTCTGAGCAGGTCCACCTAAAAGAAAGAAAAACAACTCAGCAAGTGGTCTTACATCAAATAACTGGCATTTAGTTATAATGATCTGTGTTATGACAGATTCACTACTGGCCTCCAGATAATTGCGTAATTGTAAGAGGATTGCTGTTTGTAAATGATAGCCTCTCAGGGCAGTGCAGATTGAAAATCAGGGCACTCTGACTGCATTCAGCCTCTGAAAGGTCCAATGTGGAAATGTGCTAAGATCCCAAAGCAACGATCAAGAATGAATTAATTTCTTACGCAAACACTGCCAGACGTTAACAGAAAGGAAGACACTCAAACTCAACTTGGACAGTATCCAGGCAATACTCCCGCTAAATAAAAATGACTGTTTAAAGTTGGAGTGAAATATACACTATTGTTCAAAAGTTTGAGGTTAGTAAAAAATTTAATTATCACGGACATTAAACTGATCAAAAGTGACAGTAAATCATTATGTTAAATCATAATGTTACAAAGGATTTCTACTTTAAATATGTCACTTTTGTATCACCTTTTGTAAATATATCACGATTTCCACACTATTAAGTAAAACTATTAACTATTAAGCAGCATGACTGTTTTTAACACTGATATGAATAAAATTAAATGTTCTTGTGCACCAATCTAGCAAATCAGAATGATTTCTGAAGGATCACGTGACACTGAAAACTGGAGCAATGATGCTGAAAATTCAGCTTTGCATCAAAGAAATAAATTACATTTTAAAATATAATCAAATAGAAAAAGTTATATTAAATTGTAATAATATTCCACAATATTATTGCCTTTGCATTGCATCTTTACAAAATATAAGACTACAAAAATGTTAAAAATGTAACTTGATTTAGTTAAAGACTCACTCCAGATGTCACACATGACTGTAAATGTAAATATCTGAAGTGATTCTGTCACTTCACAGCCTTACAAGTTTGTCATCTCACCTGCAGCCACTCGGAGTGGTTATTGGTGGCTGCTGTCCAGGCGTTGGTCTTGCCCTGCTTGTCCAGACGAGCGTAATGCGGGTGCCAGGTGAACGACTCGATCCCCCAGGTGCGGAAAGTGCTGGAAGCTGTCAACTGCCTGTCATCAATCAGCCGTGACTTGATACCTAGCGGCTCGGAGCAACCTGTCGTGTTCAAATACACTGTGAAGTGAGACAACAGAAAGAGGGAGGGGACGGGACAGGAAGTGGCAGAGAGATGGATGGGAAGCGTGTCAGCACAAGCAGCACAAACCACATCAGCGCTGAGCAAGTTTCATGCAGGTGAGTGGCAAGATGCTGTGTGTGATGGGGTGTGTGTGAAGCGCATGCGGGCGAGAGCCGGCGGTGTGTGAAGCGTGGTGTGATGGACAGTCTGAGAGACACAGATGGAACAGTGAATGAAACATTGACATCTGCACCATTTCAGTGATTAGAAATTAGACTTTCATGTAGGGATGCAAGGTATAACGTACCATATCGGCTGATATTGACTTTTTTTTTTTTAATTATTAGTATCGCTGATAATACTAACTAGTTTTATATGTGTGTGTGTGTGCAGTTTTTATTATTAAATTGTATACATTTTTAAAAAATTAATTTTATATTTATTATAAATAAATATTATCATTTTAAAATAAATTGTAATTATTCACAAATTTATCATGTTTATTTATCAATGTAAATTATTGGCCAAAACATGAAAATAACTATCAGTTTATCATATCAGCCAAAATATAATATAATATATCATATAATATATCATATTTTAAACAAATAATCAAGAAAAGACTTGATCTTTCTTAAACGCTTGCAGAAAACAAGAACGAAATGTACCAAGCACATACCACACAAATTAACCAGTGTTATTCATCATCACTATATGCAGCTCAAAACTGTGTCAAATGTGCTAAATATAATATAATAAGTCAAATGTCTGAGAGGTTTCTGCTCAGTACGTTTACTGGCCAGAGTCCCAGTTTGGGAAGATGTGTCTTTATTCCTTCAGCCAAACAGGCTGCAGTCCTTAACTTCACCACAAACGATGACGAGCAGGAAATTGTGATGCTGCTTGCTCACTTTTTCTTCCATAAACCACAGCAGTATTACCATATTCTAGTGGAGTTATTTTGTCTTTTGGCTTCCATAAATCTATTCTTAAGAATGTATAAACATGCAAAAATATCATTGGACTTTACCGTTGAGTTCACAGCCCACCAGCTCCAGTCTCAGTGTACATGCTTTACGGCACACAACAGGAATGATTCGTATATACTGAGCTATGATTGGAGGGTCAAACAAATTAGTCTTTGTCCCATCGTTGTCCATATTACCAACAAAGATCTGGAGAACAGAAATATATACATTCATTAGTTATTTAAAAAATATTATATAATTACAGGTTATGAAACATTTGACAAATATATATTATTTATATATATCACATTAAACCAGCTTGGAAACCTTTTGTAATGTCTTCATTTATTTATTTATTTTTTTTATTATATATTTATTTTATATAAATAAATGTCTTCAATAATAAAAAATAAATAAATAAATAAATGAAGACATTACAAAAGGTTTCCAAGCTGGTTTAATGTGATATATATAAATAATATATATTTGTCAAATATTTTATATATATATATATATATATATATATATATATATATATATATATATATAAAAACCAACTGGGAAACCTTTTATAATGTCTTTTTACAACATTTTTTTTACAACATCTCTAATTATTATATTACTATATATATTATTATATTCTATAATAAATATGCAAAATATATATACAGTAATCAATTATATAATAAATGTAGTAATATATAATTATTGTATTACTACTATATATCAATTTTATTGTTTTACCCTTATCCCAGACCCAAAATTTAAATCTTACACCATGAAAATCCAATTCTAAAAATACAAATTACTATTACTTTTAAAATTATGATGATCCAAACAAACAGTGAAATAATCAGAAACTCTTTTATAATATTTAAAAGAGAAAATTATTTATATACATTTTTTAACAACTGCATCTGACCAAAAGTGCTCACAGTTAAACAAACACCCAAAAAGTTCAAACTAAAACAGTAAACTAAACTAAAAAAAAAAAAATTAAATAAAGAGAAAAATGAGTGAATCATCACCACATCTTTGCTCTGGCCCTCAGGTCTGTACATGGTGAAGGTTCGCCCATCCAAACTGGACGCCACCTTGAAGGCTTTGATGAACTCAGCTGTGCCCATGCGACTGGCACCCTGGGTAATGATGCCAGTGAAACGCATCTTCCTCTGCAGGTTGATCTATCATTAAATAAGTCATTAAATGAGTCATTTTTGGGTCAACACAAATAATATTTAAACGCCAAATATGTATTTAACCAGTGAACCGAGCAGACTTGTTTACCTCGATCCAGGGGTTCTTGTCGTGTGTCGCAGAGGTCCAAGCATTAACGAGTCCCTTGTTATTCAGTCGGGCCAATTCGGGCCCCCAGCGCTGCAGTCCCAGAATGCCGTAGTACACAGAAGAGGCAGAAATCTGAGACTCGGCGATGCCTCCTCCTTCCATTCCCAGCAGAGAGATGCATCCTGGGAACCAGAGCCAGACATTAGCAGATATTCAAGCGCTCAGGAGACAAACAGGCTTACTGTGTGACAGACAGATGGACAAACAGTGTAATGATCGCATTCACAGGAGAGACGTAGCCATTGTGTGCTGAATGAAGTCACCAAATGGAAAGCCAAATATGTGGTGGAAAAAAAGTGAAAAACAGTTTGTGGACATGTGTTTACTGGCAGTGTCCTACTTACGCAGATTGCAGTGCTTTCCCACATAGGGTGAGGGACATTTACAGGTGAAATCGCCATCAAGATCTCGACAGGTGCCTCCATTCAGACAGGGCTGGCCGGCACAGTCATTCACATCTGCGGGAATCATAAGGTTTCTGTAAAACTCATCAAAACGGATCTGGACAAGCAAAACAGTTGTCAAAAATAAAGCAATTATCTTTGTGACCTCTAGGTGGCAACATGCAACTTCTACAATGGCCTGAGGTACATGAAGAAAAATATAAAGATCAAATTCTTTGCTTCAAAAGATAAAATTATCTAATATATTTATTTATTCTGCAAAATGGTTTCCAAATGAAGTTTGTAACATGATATCCTTTAAAGTCACCTAAATGTATTTATGTATCGACCATAATAAACACATTCTTATTGCTTGAATAGTTTTTTAGTTCTGATTCCCTCAACAATTTAATTTACGAAACATCTCCAAATAGAACTCTTTATTAAATAAATAAATATTTTTCTACATTTTATTATTTACATTTATTAAATACAAATCTCTTTATTAAAGCACAAAAACTCTAAATATCTCTCATATGAATATCACTTAATTATATAACAAAATCAAACAAAGTGGCATTCATTTTAAAGATTTTTGTTTAACTGTTCAGATTTTAAATAATAAAATATTAAAAAACATCAATAACATTTTGTAATGCATACATGTAATAACATATGTAATGCAATGTCATTACAATTTTTAATGCAGGCACTAAAGTGTGCTCTTATTGTCAATATTACTGCATATAAAAGTAAAATAAAATCTCAAAAAAGCAACAAGAAAACAGAGAGGAAGAGGCAGATGAGCTGGTAAAAAAAACTTGCAGGTTTATATTATATTATATTATATTATATTATATTATATTATATTATATTGCTATAGTGACGACTCACTACTCAATATGAGCTACATGTGTAATGATTTCATACAATCCCAGCTGTATCATTTGGTTTTGACAGCTACGCGAACAACTGATCATGGTTTTTTTCTAGTCTTGGAAAATTGCTGTTCCAAGAAATGTTTGCTCATCGAGTTAGAGATGTATCACTCAGTTAACTACAATAATGTTGTCCAGGATGTGGGTATAAAATTAAGGCCAGAAATACTTGTCATAAGGTTTTCAACTTACAATGGTTACGATGGCGACCCAGAATTGAGGGCACATAAAGGGAACTCACATATGACACAGCATGATCTCCGCACGACTGGATCTTTACAATCGTTCATTAAGAGGATATAGGAGGCTGAGGCAGACCTGCTGAAGTTTCTAATCCACTTATGAGCAACAGCACCACGTCAGATCACCAACATGCTTCAAACACAAGTGTGTCAGAATTATTAAAAGGTCAACATGATGAGCAAGGGTGTATAACAGCCCTCGTGTGCCTGAAGGGCAATATATGTTATGGCGGGGGGAAAAACATTAAACAGAGAGAAAAAAAGACAAAGTCACTCTGCAATAGAACATTCCAGCAAAACTGAAGGAAATCAGTGGGATTATCTGGTGTGTCCAGATGGAGCGTGACTGGGTGTGTGACCGGTCACAGTGGTCCAGTGCCAATACTGTTTCAGACATACTGAAACACTTCCAAACCTCCAGAGGTCAGCGAGCAATACTTCCCTATAAGTGTTAAGAGCGGTCACTTTGTGCTACTGACCTAAAATGACTGCTGGATGAATCGGAGCTTCAAGCTGCATTTTTTGCATAATCCATGTATCCTCTATATTAATAAGATAAAGATTAGTACATTGATTTGTTTGGTTTTACCACAGAACATCACTAAATTACGGTGGCCCTGTAAGTGCACAACACAACAAAATCTCCACAACACAACGGAAACAAGCCACAACACAACAAAATTAGCACAACATAATTAAATTGGTCTTGTGTTGTGTTGTGGCGATTGCTGTGAACTACTGGGCCACCATACTAAATATTTCCCGAAAGTATGTCAGCTACCAAAATGCTAACTGCTAATGTTAAAACTGTCAACTATACAATGCGTTTACCATAACACTAAAGCTAATAAGCATCTTTTAGAAGTCAGCTTTCCAAAAGCATTTAAATGTCAACTACCTAAATGCTGACAACATCATGAACTCTACAATGTGTTTAACTGCTAACAAGCTAATTAGCGACTTTTCTAAGGAGTTTTATATAGTTGAATGGCTTTTAATATTTGGCCAGTTGAACTATAGGAGGCTATAGATGGGGTTTAGCACTGAACCAAATACTAGCATTAAGATTTGAGACACCTTGGCCTGGTTTCACAGATGGGGCTTAGCTTAAGCCAAGACTAGGCCTTAGTTAAATTAAGATATTTAAGCAGCTTTTATAAAAATGCCTTAGAAGAAAATGTTACAGGTGTGCATCTTGAGACGGAACAATGGCACTGACATATTTTAAGATATGTCAGAGCAAGATATTTTCAATTGAGACAGCTCAAACAAGTTTTAGCCTGGGACTAGCTTAAAGGGGTGGTTGACTTTTTTTTTTTTCTAGGCTTGATTGTGTTTATGGGGTGCAGTCAAACATGTGTTCATGTATGTCACTTGCCCACCGCGGCACCGTCCCCCACCGTCGTTTTGATTTTTTATAGTAATAAAAATCATTTAGTTCAGTTAGAGAACAGACACTATAATTAAAAACTGAACGCGGCAGCTCAATACAGCGTGCCGAACGACAGTCGCATCATAGATTGTGGTACATTTCATTCACGTGAGGAGAGCGAGTCGAGCTGACTGACAAGAAGAGTGAGGTGAGACAGACAAGACGATAGCAGAAGATTTAGTTCCAAAACGAAATGCAAAAGCATATGTTTGGCAATATTTACCATTTTGAAAAGCCTGTTGACTTTTGCTGTTTATCTAAAGTGATTTTGGAAGTTTTTTTTTTTAAACATTCGTTTCTTATTTAATTGGTTCCACAGTGTTTGCTGATTTTCAGTTTTACTAGGCTATTTAAACTTTGTGTAAGTTATTTGTTATTTTATATTAGGCATAGCCTATAGAATGGTGTATTTTTATTCATTTTGTTAATAAAATTTCTATGATTTTTATAGTTGAGTTTGAAGTTGTATTTTGTTGATGGTTGAATTGATGCCGAATTGCCGCTAGCTCGAAAGTGAAAGTAAAAGTAAAATGTGTACATCGCTTTTAAGATGTTTAGAAGCGAAGGAAAGTGAAGGTCAGTTTAGAAGCCGAGAAAAAGAGGGAAAACTCAAAAGAATTAACAGCGAACAAGTGCTTTACGCCGAATTGCCGCTAATTTGAAAGTGAAAGTAAAATGCGCACCCTGCTTTTACAAGCTATTTAAAAGCGAAGGAAAGCATGAAAAAGATGGGAACCCCATCCCCCCAACCACCCCCATGGTGATACTGGTACTACCGGTGTTGTTACACGTCGATGAACCGGTGGGGAAATTTCCTCACCACTACAACCCTACTTTATTCTACACCGCTCTGTCCCTTCTCTGATAAATTCCCTGATTATTTCCTGGTTTTATGAAGCCCCTCCCTCAGAAATATGCAATGGGCTCAGATTGGTTAGCTGGTCCAGTGTGTTGTGATTGGCTAAACCGCCTCTAGTGCGCGTCTAAACGTCCCACCCCTCGCCTCAGCGGCATGTGCTCCTGTTGTATTGTAAACAATGGCGTCGTCAATCAATTTAAGCCCGATTGAGACGCAGAGAATATTAATGAAGAGGATCGCGCAAAACCTGTGCAAGCATGGCTCTTAATGGTATGTTTTTTTTGTTTGTTGTTGGTTCATACTTTTAGATACACTGTTTTTTGTAAGTGCTACTGCTTCTGTTAGCTTTTACGGTTTTATCCTGATTAAAGCTTTAATACAGCACAGCAACCGCACACGCGTCCATGTATAACGCTTCTCATTGCTATGTGAAAATAAGTGTATAATTGGAACAGTTTGTTGGAGCTGATCTGACGATCTGAATGAGAGAGAGATGCAGAGAAGGGGATGCGAGGAACAGTATTAAGAACCACTGCTTTAGAACATTGATTTTGAAACTTGTGAATCCATTAGAATCGTTAGAAGACAGAATCGCGATTCATATATGAATAAATTTTTACGTGCACCCCTAGTTTTCTGTTCCTCTTCTCTAAAGCAGCACAACATGACCTCGCCCCCTTCGTTACATGTTCCCGAGGGTGGGGTTTATCTGGGTTTGTGACGTAAGGGACCCAGGAAGTAACTCGTTGTAGTCCCAACAAGCTGTTTTTGTAGGCATTAAACTTCCAGAATTTTAAAAGACGATATCTCCGTTTGCATTGAACTTTCAGAGCCGCAACTTTGCAGATATTGTTTATGCTCAAACAGCAACATTACACACTAACTAACGTTAAAAAAGTGAAATCGCAATCAACCACCCCTTTAAGCATTGTCTGTGAAACCAGGGGCTTAAGTTGCAATTTAGTATTTAAAATATATGAACTTTAAATGTAATATCAAGTAAGACACTGCAGTTATATTATAATCAAGTACTTTCAACACAAATGCATGCATTTCTTCAAAAGCACATCAAAAGATTAAAACAATGACTTAAAACTTTGGAAATTATTACAAAGTGCACTTTTTAGAAGTGTACTTAAGTATGTAAAGAAACAGTCATGAAAGTACTAGCCATGAAAATGGTCTTTTAATTTCATGAATATTATTTTATCTGCAAGTACAGTTAAAAAAAAAAAAAAAACAAAAAAAAAAACATGCTTTTAAGATTACACTACAAATGCACATTCAATACAATAAAGCACACTTCTTTTTCACAAGGGCCTTACATTTCAAGTTCCCATTTCAAGCATGGCAGCTCAGAATAAAACTGTAAAATGCTAGTGGTTATTCCTAATGTAGCGAATCACTGCTGCCCACCGAGAAGCAATTCAACACAGTAGTGCATTGTATTACTCTGAGAACGTCAATATCTAGCTACATAATGTGAAATGCAATCTTATGTCAGTTGCAACATCATCCAAATCAATAAAACGCGAGGTCAGGAGATCTCCACTTCCACATGTGACAGTGAAATTGGGGCATCCAAGAGAAAAAAAAAACCGAAGCACGCTGGGAAGGAACAAAAGAAAGCTTTTATGACTTGCTGATTCTGTAATGTTGTCTTGAAATACAGCAGCTACACACTGAGTCTATGCACAAGATACAAGACTGTGTCAAAAGAGTCTATATACATTTTACACATTCTTTTGTCTTTTTATCTGTTTGTGAAGATGGCTGCGCCATATATGTATTTTTTCATGTCAGCCTATTGTTGTCATATAATCTATAATTGTTACTCGCTTGTCACTAAACGAGTAAAAACAAAACTAAGTGTTATTTGATTGCTTTCTATGTTCGTCATACTGTCTCTTCCTGTCTAAGTGGGCGATTCTTGACCAAAATAAGGTGCAATTTGGACATTTTGCGAAATAATCTTTCTAACTAAGAAGTTGATCTGAACAGTGACATGTTAGTACAGTCAAGGGAATGAGACAACAAAAACATTAATAAGATGATAATTTAGTCAATAAATCCAATGTTAGTGCTTTTTGTCATTTTATTTTATTTCATTTTATTTTATCAGCCATGATCAATGGAACATGTTATGGTTAACTAAAATTATTACTATTTATAGTTTTCTATTAATAGTTTAATTAATTTATTAATTTATAGTTTTCTATTAATAAACTACTAATAGTTTTCATTAATTAAAAAACTTAAAATAATATAAATATAAATATTTAAACTTAAAAAAAGAAAATTAGAAATGCTGTCTTGGCAACTGAAATAATGCAATTACTAAAACTAAAACTCAAAAAAAGTAAATAAAAATGTGTGTACAAACCCTAATATAATGTAACCAAAATAATTTATTAAATTCAAATACTAAATTTAAACAAACTAAAATGAAAACTGAAAATATAAAAATAAAAGCTAATTTAAAATATTAATAAATACCATAATAGTATATAAATACCACACTGCTGTGGACCAGTTTGAGAAATGCTTTGTGCTTAAGCCCTAACCAGCTATTAAAGTCCCTTGACTGCAATGCTGAGAAAGATTAGTGAGAAAAAAGGAAAATAAAGACACGAGTTGAGAAAAATATAGCAATTAGAGGTGAGAAATTCGAGTGAGAAAACTCTCTTATTCACTGGAAAATAGGAAAATTACACCATAGTGGAAAAGGGCAGCACCAATTTAGCAAGCTAGCTTTAGATGCAGGAGTCAAGCACTTCGTTAACTCTTCGACTTACTTGCAGACACACAAGAGAGGCACTGATTCTGCATTTAAACCCTCCAGCAGGTTTCTATTTCAATCAGCTCAGCTAATGTGACCAGTGCTCCACTGCGTAAAAGCTTTTGACACAGATTTCACGGCCTCTTGCGGGGCTTTCAGACCAATTTCATGCTGTCAGTGAAACATTTCTGCCAGCATGAGAGCCGAGGCTGTGTGCGGACTTCATTTACTTTGCCTCCTCCACTTGCATTTTACCCCAGCAACAGGGCTAGTGTGCGACAGCGTGGGTGTGCTACGCTACGGTCATATTTTAATTTGTGCTGCCACTATGTTTGGCACAAACTACGCAGTTTGCATACTCCACAATCTTTGCCATCATCCAAGCATGATTTAGACGTCTCCCTGAGGGATTAAGAAGCTTCTAAACAGTCAATTCAACGTCATTGCCGTTCTAATCTAGCCACATTCCCAGCCACACTGAAGATGAGCCCGCATGCTTAACTAAACGCAGTCAAAACATCATAACCCTGCTATCAAGCGTGGGAAAGCTGGCACCAAAGCCATAATGTCCACTGTAATCAGAGAGAACATGAGGGAGTCTCTGTGGTGAACTAAACAATCAATGCTGTCTTAAATGTATAGCATGGAAAAGCAGCATTCAGTTATGGAGGGATTTCTGGCTTTTCTTTTTCTCTTCTTGCAGATTAATGCCTTGCCTGTGAAAGAACAAATTTATGTCAAATCTGTGAAATCAAAATGAATTCTAATGAATAACAGTCAAAAAAAAGTGTCCCTATTTACTTTCTAAAAGGAAAGGTTCACGCAAATATGAAAGTTTCTGTCATTTACTCACCCTCATGTTGCTCTAAAACTGTATGAATTTATTTATTTATTTAGTGGAAGCCAAAAAAAGATATTTTGAAGAATGATGGTAACAGGTTTTTATTCATTTAATTAAAATAATACATTTTTGAAGGCAAATTTTAAATTGTATTTCAGAAAAAATGGCCAAATCCATTTGTCAATCAAGTTATGATTTTTTATTTTATTTTATTTTATTTACTTTTTGGAGTTTGTCAATCCTAGTAACTTGCATTTGTATGGAAAACAGCAGCATGGACATTGTGCTTATTGTCTAATTTTGTGTTCCACAGAAGAAAAAACAAAAAAAAAATTCATACAGGTTTTGAAAGATATGACGTGAAGTGAGTGAACTATCACTTTAATACATGATTTAGATCATATTGTGAGTGTTTCATCAGTGCAAATTATTTCAAAGAAGCATCTTTCTTCATAAATTTCACTAAGCCCTTGTTTTTAAACCCTGCCTCTCCAATTATATACTGCTTCAAAAATCAAGTTCAACACCATGTATTCTCCAAGGAATATGTCCAATTATGGGATTAAATTGTTGTGGATGCATGTCGTGGATGCATGGAGCATTTCAGCATCATGCTAATGTGATTTATCTAAATTGTGGAACTATGTGAGGGGCCACGCAGTCATGACTTGGCTGTTTGTTGTGGTGTTTTGTGCTGAGGGCTGTAGGTCTGTTCGCCCCTCAGCCAACAGCAGACGACAGCAGAAACTAGAGCGGTTCTCTGCTGTCTTAACAGCTGCATCTGTTAAGATAGCAGAGATTTGACCATCTGCCCCCATTACATCCGGAGAGCTCCTGGAATTGACGTAGGACCATGGTACTTGGTAAAATAATTAGTCATGCATTTCTGAAGAGAACAGCTGCATGTGATATGTTGGCCTTGCTGTGCAAAAATAAATAAATAAATGAAAAAAAAACAAAAAAAAAAAAACACTTTTTGCAATACAGTATCTAATTTGTCCTTGCATGAGAGCTATGGCCAGACAAAGTTCATACGAAATATAAAAGCTAAATAAAACTTGTATGAATATATAAAATGCGTCAACCAGAATGCAACATTGAAGTTGCTAATGCAAATTCGCTATGTTGACCAACAGAAAACTGCTTTCACTAATGTGAACACATTTTCAACAGCACTTCTATTCAGTAAATCTGACTGAATCCAGATTATTTAGGCAGTTTATAGCTACAATTTTCCATCTGGGTTCTGTTCTGTGAGAATTAATTACCATTTGGAGGCAGATGTGATCTCCATCCTAATGTAAATTTGATTTTACAGCAATTGAGTTTTTCATCATTCTCAGTGGTGTCTCCTGATAAGCACTTATACGTTTGGCGTGAAACAGATCCAACAGTTTGGATAAAAGCAACTCACTGTTCTGGCAGTGGATTCCATCGAAGCCTATTGGACACTTGCAGACATATTCACTGAAGACATCTCCTCTTCGGGAGTTGGTGACAATTTCACAGAAGCCATCGTTTTTACAAGGGTTAGGGTTGCAGGGCCCTGAGAACAAGGGTCATGTGAGAAATGGATACAAGTAACCTTTTCACATATATGTTCACATATATCTACATTAATAACTGATAAGACTGTTACCAAAATCGGTCTCGTTGCAGGTGGGTCCAGTGAATCCTTCAGCACAAATGCATTTAAAGGGATCTTTTCCTGCTTCAGTCACACAGGTTCCTCCGTTCAAGCACACATTTACTTCACAGCTGTCAGCTGAGAAAAGACAAAGATAGTGGATTTGATATTACATTCATTATTGACATAACTTTCAATAAAACTAAGTGGGGCTCATTCATTATCCAAAGCGACTTACAAAAGAGGACAATAGAAGCAATCAATTGTAGTATTAAAACAACTAAAACAGATCCAAAACTTTATAAACACTATATATACACACACACATTTAAAAAAAATTAAGAAATTAAATAAAAATGTAAAATGCATACAACAAAAATTCAAAACTTAACATTTAAATGAAAATAAAAAATAAAGCTAAAAACAATATATTAAGAACAAAAGGTAAAGAGTATAATAATGATTCTAACATAACACTAAGCCAAACACCAAAAAACAACAACTACATATACGTGTATGTACAACCACACACACATACATATATATACACATTTATAAATTCAATATTCTTTCATTTCCATGTAGTTTGTTGAAGTACTAAAATAACTCAAATTAAATAAAACTAAAACTTAATAAAAAAACCTATACAGACATAATAAAAAAAAACTAATAAAATGACAAACATTACTCCAACTTTAACATATATACACATTGTCACATTCAAATCCATGCAACATGAATTTATGAAGGATTACAAAGAAATTATTCATCTTGTGTTTGAGCATCTTGAGCATGAATAATGCTCATTTGGGTTTAATTCACTGCCATCAGCAGTATTTTCTGATGGTTTAGAATTCTGTTTCTTTCAAAAAGGGAAGTGAAAAGACAATGGGTTCACTGTTTGGTCATGTTTTTATTAGGGTTGGACAAAGTGGACACGACCCAAATTGCTGATGAGGCCGCAGCATTACAGATGTTTCTAGAAGTTTCTTTGCAGTCCTGTGGTCTATATAAAAATGGTTTGTGAATGTCAGGAATGTTTAGGTGGGACAGCAATGGACTGAGAAAAAAAGTATGGAAATGCAAATAGAAATTTAGCAGAATAAAAATAATAATAATAAAAAATTAAATGCTATGTTTAATAAATTGAGTAAAGAACTTCCTAAAGGATCAATGCAAGTAATGATAATAAATTAAATAAAAAGCGAAGGAAAAAATAAGCAATATACAGATTTGAAACTACATAAGAGGGAGCAAACAAAATGGCAGAATTTTAATTTTTTGCTGCATTAAGCTAAAGAAACTGCACCTCTAACATTTTTATGTATATGCTGAAACGGACACCAAAAAACAACAACATTCAACTTCAGTTTTTGGAGCTGTTACTATCTTTAACTGTTAATTTTAGTCTGACACACACAGGCCTTGAATTTGCAGAGTAACAACTTTCCACAATCTGTGCTGGCTTCCCACAACTCTGTGTAAATGACACCTCCGTGAGAGACTTCCTGTGCATCGTTGTGTCCTCCCCTGGCGCCAATCCAAAATAACACAACGGAGACACTCAGCAGAGTTTATTCGAGGTGAGCGGTACTCGAAATGATAATTAGCTCATGTTTCAAGCAGCTCCACTGCAGGTTTCAACCGTGTGAACTTGTTTCGCACCAAGACATCATTTGGCGAACAATCTCCTCTAATTGTGACAAAAGGCAACGGCCTTCATGCTCAGGGCTGAAGCTTCTGGGATAACGATAAAGCCCTGTCCTGCAAAAACAGAAACCTTCTTATCCAAATGATTGCAATGTTTATCTTTGGAATGGAATGCATCCTCCTTTTCACGCTATACCAGAAGGCTGAAAGCACAATTCCTTTCAATCTTCTCAAGGAAACTAATTTTAGTTCTTGGAAAAAAATAAAATAAAATAAAAATTCCCTTGGAATTGCTTTTGATATAACACGCCAGGAAAAAAAATGTTTAGCAACTCAGATCAACCCATCCATCACAGATAAGCACAGAAAACTCCATGGGGAACAGAAACTGTCTATGGATAGCCTGAATGATTCATGACAAAATTGACAAGAATTTGAGAACTGAAAGTAATTAATTGCGGCTTAGTAACTTTAAACACAACTCATAGCTAATCACAATTCTGCTTTTGTTTCCATAAAAATGGAACTCTGAACAGAAACTGCTGCTGTCCATCTGCATGGAATGTCTTTGTCGCTTTTTTGAGGTCATGACATGGGCACATTTGTGGGCAAACTTTTGTATCTAACTGGATAAATTACCAAAAATGAAAATTGTGCCATCATTTAACCACCCTCATGTCAATCCAAACCCATTCCAAAGCTCTTTTCCACACAATGAAACTGAAAGTTAATCAAGCTCCAAATAAATAAATTTGATTGGTAAATGTGAAAAGCAGTTTGCAAAAAACAATGCATTAAAAAGAATTTATTGTTTTGTTTTAATTATTATTATTATTATTATTATTAATAATAATAATAATAATAATAATAATAATAATACTACTAATAATAAAATTTACTGGAAAATTGAAAAGGAAAGAAAAGCATTGCATTTAAAAAAATTATTTTAATTTATTGCTTTACCTTTTAAACATGAATTACATGAATATAATAAATATTTATTTAGTTTTATTGTTATATTTAACTACATTTTAAAACACGAATTTTAACAGTTTTAAATGTTTTTTAATTTTTCAGTTTAAAAATTACTTTGGGAAGAAGTTTGGAATGACATGAGGTTGAGTAATTTCTTAGGTAAACTATTGCTTATAACTATACCTGAGATTATATGCATGTAAACTAAACAGGGTGGATAATAATTCATGTCAGGGAATCCACATCACCAAACATTTACTAGCTATACTTAACCTAGTTTAACTGTCAGAGAACTCAATGTTGGCCTAATACGTTCTGGAAGGCCATTAGACAGAACTTAACACATCAGCTGAACGCAAAGCTGTTTGATGAAGTGAAACATCTGATCAGCGTCTCATCAGCTGAGCTGGCCTTTTGATCAGCAAAAGCTCTGAAATGGGAGTGAGAGCAGATTATTCCCAAAGGCTTTCGGATAGATGGCTTTAGGCGCTATAGTATATCACATGGTCTTTCTTGGAGTTAAACGTGTAAAGACAGGCAGCTGTGGGAGTGTTCACTGCTCTCTCACAAATGAGGCACGCAAACAGGGACAAAGAAAGCAGAAATGAAGTTTGGCCAAGCAACTGTGACCCTGAAAAAACAAGTAGGCAGTGCTGAGCCAACTCACAAAATGAGTAATAACCAACGTACAACTGACCCAATCCCAGTATGGTCAAAACACTCTTACTGTGACTCCACTGATATTACAAATGTGCAGCCTTAAAGGGATACACATAAAAATAAGAATTTTGGAATAACACCAGTGGAACCAAAGGCTGGCCTGTTACACTAGTTTTGCGATTGAGTTTGGTGATACTAGGGGCACAAAAATTACAAACTTCAGCTTTAAATTTTAAAGTAAACAGTCCAATAAAAAACACATTTGATGTTCTACTATTATGGTTTGCCAGAAAAATACTAAATTTTTTTAACTTGAAGACCCAAAATGAACAGTTCGAAGCTGAAAATAACAGAAGAGCTCATAACCATAAAACCGCTCGCTCCTTCATTTCATATATCTGGGACGTCACTTGAGTCATTTCCGAAAGAAGCATGACCTGATCTGCAATCTTATGAGTAATTACATAATAACTAATAACGCTTAAAAAGTAGGGAAGGGCTTTAGAAATGAGTCATCGGCATATGAGCAGTCATTCAGCTACAATCTGCTGAGCGGATCACACACACTTGGTCAACAAAAGAACCCTTGACTGTCGTATTAAGAACAGGTGCAAAACAAAAACAACAGACTGGACAACAACCAAAACACTGCACACATGCATGTGAGAGCATGCAAACGCAACACAGAATCCCAGTTTGATTCTATGGGATTCAAGAAAAAATAGGAAATGCAACTGTACTAAGTATGCAGTGCACTCAATGTTTATAGGCTAAAGATGTTTATAGGTTTGATCATGGTAATTTAGTGACATTGTAAAGTCTTAAAATGGTCATAAAATTTCCTTGATTATTTAAGACTGTTTATAAAAAAAAATACTGTAACTTTCACAACTCAAAAACTTCCTTCCCTCAAAAAAGAGCATTTATTGAAGATATGCTGCCATTATTTATTTTCATATTATTGCTGATAGCCTATGTATGGACAATGTTAAATTTCTATATTTTGTCTAAATAAAAAGGAAAAAAAAAAAAAAAAAAAGATTTATTTAAAAAAAATGTTTAAAATGCTGCAAGTGTATCACAAATATCAGAAAATCGCAACATTAAAATTTACAGTATGAAAAGTTTATGAAAATAGTTTTGAGATTTGCACATTAAACAGTGTTATTACATTATTATTGGCAGTTGTTTTAAAGATTATTTGAGCGTTAGGTGATGACATGGGTTATCTAAATGTAAAAAAGTGACAATTAATAATAATAATAATAATAATAATAATATATAAAAATAATAATATAATAATAGTTAATCAAACATAAAAAAATGTGCCTACAAGACACAGCAGCACAAAAGAGCTCATTTTGACTCTTCTCCAACATAATAAGTGGGCTTAAAATGAACAATTTAAGAAAGAAATGAAGAAGAAGAAAAAAAAAAAATGATTCCATGCCTCTTTAAGACTTGACACTGATAAAATATGTATACAACATCCAAGTAATGTAACAGAACCTTTTAAGTTGTTAAAAATAGGTGATCTGTGTCTAGGTGCTGATTTGTGTTACAACTTCTGCGTATATGTAGACTCCTAAAGATTTTAAGACTACCATAGAACTTACTTTAAGGCTTATTGCTTCACACTTTACACTAAAAGTGTCCTGGATTTGTTACTCCACATTACTGCAGGTGTGAATATGCATGTGTGTAGGTGTGTGTTAATGTACAGTGTGTTTTCTCAGCTATGCAGTCATTCGCACATCATTTAAGATGCCTTCATACAGCACTGGGGAACTCGGTGTTCCAAACCTCACATTCCTACGTCACTGAATCCCACGTTAAAACTCCCAGAACAGCTCATTGCACTGAGCCGTGTGGCTTGCACCTCTTAATGACCAAGCAAATGAACCATAAAGATATGGTGCGCACATAAGAAACATACTGTTCTTTGACCAATAAACTTTTTTTTTTTAGTAAACTGTCAGTGAGCTTGCATCTTCAGGTGAGAGTTCTGTAAACCATAGGCATTTCCCTAAAACACCACAGCCATCTGCTCTTAAAAATAACCCACAAAGACTAAAAATACACTCTGACGTACAGAGAAAACCGCCATTCTCTAAGGCAACGCAAATAGGCTTATAATTAATCTTACTTGGAAATGCTATAATGCAAAGCATAATATTTTGGAATGCTTTTACACAGATTCAAAATGGACAAATCCAGTGCAGTGTATTTGTACAAAAACTGGTAAAAAAAAAAAAAGTTCTCTGACAAGTGTTGGAATATGCGATTTTAAAAATTCAATACAGCAGATTGGAAAATGGAGCATGAGACCAAGATGGAGCGAAATGAGAAATGCCATGTTGCTCTGCCTATGAATGAAACATTGATTAGGGCTTATTGAAAATTAATCACAGGAGAAGCAGTCTCATTGGACCGCTATTAGGAGTGGAGTCAGGACAAATGAGCCCATCCCCGGAGGGGAAGACCCTGCTGCCAGATGGCACGGGCCACGCGACAGCTTTTGAATGGCTCGCAAACACATTCTTGCAAAAGAGAGCGAGTGAAAAGTGGGAGGCTGTGTAGTCGCTATAATTAGCGTACTCTCCGTCAGCTGACCTGAGAGGCCTGGGTTGTGTTGATAAAAGTCTGCATTTGCTGATTTTAAGCAGTTTTTGCTAGATTCTGATGGCTGAGTGCTTATCTTAGATCAGCTTGAGAGTGCAGCTTCTATCCAAAGCTGTTTACTTTCTCAATCCGATAAGTGAGACAAACAATTCTCAACTTTTAAAGGGATAGTTCACTCAAAAAAGAAAAGTTTGTCATCATTTAATCATCCTCACGTTGTTCCAGACGTGTATGATTTCTTTCTTCCATCAAACGCAAAAGAAGATGTTAGGCAGAATGTTGACGCGGTTCTCTTTCAAACATTGGCACTGAATGGTGTTCAGCAGCTGTCAAGCTCCAAAATTCACCTAAATCCATCAAAAAAAATAGTCCATATGACTATATACCAAGTCTTTTGAAGCCATAATATAGATTTGTGTGAGGAACAGACTGATATACAAGTCATTATTTAATGACAATCTTCTTTGTAGATCTCAGATCTCATTATTTTAATATGCATTCAAATTCCATGCCTTGTGAACTGCTACTAGATCCCTTAGTATTAATGATGGTTGGCACCAAGTTTGACAAGCTTTTCCTTACTTAAAGCTTAAAGAATATTGCAAAAGTCATACAGACCACTTTTGTGGTGCTCTTTGCCATGCATGGTCACCATTCACTTTCAATGAACAGAAAAGAGCAGCTGCTAAACATCTGCTTTTGAGCTCCATGGAAGAAAGAAATCACACAGGTGTTGGAAAGCCATGAAGATAAGTAAATGATGTGCAAAATTCTCTTTTCTCGATGAACTATTTGTTAAACATTACAGAGCGCCAATTTCATCTCTTGAAGTGTGAATGAAAAAGATCAAGGAGGCGACAACTGTACCATTTGAAAACTTCACGGAAAATGCTTTAACATGGAAAACTTTCTGGAACACAACCACAAACCATTCAAAAAGCAGTCAATGTTACAGTAATGAAACTCAGCAGGAAAGAGGACGGATTTTCCAAAAGTTCGCGCAAACCTGTCCTGCTGCACTGGTCATTAGTGGCAGGAAGTGCCCTGGCCTCGTTGGGCTCCGCTGCATATTAAAGTGGCCACATTCATTGGAAGTGACTCAGTGATTTGGTCACTTGAGCCACACCTACAGACTGGAGCCAGATCATGGCCTGAGGCTCAGCGGCAGATGGGGAAGTGTGTTCTTAAACAAGTAACAACATCCGTGGAGGCTAAAATGAGTAGGGCCAATTAAATAGTGAATACTGAAATCTAAACATTAAAAAAACAACACTTAGAAGTACAAAAATGTCAAATCTCTTTTTGTTCAGGGTATATGGAGGAAATTAATTTAGATATGGGTAGTTGACAAATAAAAATTGGACTGTGTCCTATGGTGTGACATAGCAAAAATGTAGAAAAAAAAAAAACTTAACATACAAATAACATGAGAAAAATGTATCTTCATTCTTAAAAGTTACAAATAGCATGAGAGAGGTTTATCTTCAATATTAGAGTTTTTTTTTTTTTACATTTTTACGTCACACCATAGGACACATTGATGCGTCAACTACCCATATGTTGTCAAAAAATCTTAACATACATGAGTAGCAAAGGCATGAAATTGGTGCTCAGATGGTCTTACACATCTGACCATGCAGCTATAAAAGTCTGCCCAAGCCTGTAGGTCACTGGTAATGGATTGAAATCAGGACATGATGTTTTGTATAGACAACAAAAGGACAAAGCAGAGAGCCCAAGGCGTTAAACGCAAGTACAGACACGAATAATATACATTTTGGTCTAAGAGAGACATCAACTAGATGACCACAGGGACTTTTCATAAAGTGAAGCCTCCAAGACTTGTTTACAAGACGATAGTGTGAGGATGGACACTAAACATCATTCATTTATGAAAGTAAAAACACAGGCTATATTACACACAAAAGTATTAAGAAAAGAAGCTGTTTGGTGTCTTGACATTTAAAACGTTTAACATCATCCTAATAAGAACCGTAGACTTTAACTTGCTTTGTTTATTAATATAGTTTGTCATGCTGTTTCTATAGCGCTCAACGCACAGACGAAAACAAAAACACTTACCGCTCGCAGAGGAGACTGAAACAGCAAGAAGACACGCCGCAAAAAGTGGCAAACTAACAAACAAGCTTGAGAAAGTTCTCATGGTGCGGAACTGTAGTTCTTCGGTGAACTTCTCGTCGGTCTCAGGAGTCGTTCGGTGTGAATCCGTTCGCCGTTATGACTACAGGCAAGA
Source organism: Spinibarbus caldwelli (assembly GCA_039654775.1). Lineage (NCBI taxonomy): Eukaryota > Metazoa > Chordata > Actinopteri > Cypriniformes > Cyprinidae > Spinibarbus > Spinibarbus caldwelli. Next base: position 13,934,045 of record CM077264.1, on the reverse strand, counting down.
TTAGAGGCGAGAGAGGGACAATATGTGCGCTCCCACGTGTATCTCTGCTCTCAGCCAATTACATCCTGTTTTTAAAATATGGCCCCGCCCATGACCCCGCCCCTAGGGCAGTCATTAGTGCGAATAACGGTGCGCTGCTTGATTGACTCGATACAGTAAACAAAACAGCTCGGTTTACAGAACGAGAAAACATTTGGAGGTTTCAGGCATTTTGCTGTGTTTACACGGCACAAAACAGAAAATATTTACTTATGTCGTTTCAAACCTGCATAACTTTCTTTCTTCTGTGGAATACAAAAACCTAACTAAAAACCTAACGAACCAACTGAGAACGTTCCCAAAACCTTAATCTTTTTCGGTTCCCAAAACCAAACGGGAACAAATAAGAACCTTTTGGGAACGTTCTGTGTTTGACAGTAGACTAGTCACCGTTCTCTTACTAGGCCTATATCTTTTTCATATAATGCAAGTGAATGAGGCTGTTTTTCTGATCCACTGTATAAATAACAAAAGTGGGGTGAATAAATTATGATAGAATCTTCAGAATCTCTTTAAAGATCTTAAAAGGAGCTGATTTTTCTGAATGCATCATTAAGGCTTCTGCAGATGTTGGACGTGTTCATTTAAACATCAAGCCCAACTTGCTGTTAAATTATGCAACTGAAGATAACGTTTTTTTCATAACAGTGGTCCTAATGGAAAGTAAGATAAAGCAGATTGTTGTAACATAAACAAATGCTGCATTCTTGCAAAAGCATAATTGGGCTTTGTAAGGTCAAGGTAGTGGGTGTATTGCTCAAGCTAAGATGCATTTATGCATGCAGGTCGATGAAAAGTGTGGGTGATGGTCAATTGGTGATCATGCTTTTTTTAGTATCTTGTGCTTTTGTGTATATGCAGCAAAATGCAAAGCTGCTGGACAATGTAAACCGGAGGATCCAGTAAATTTTAAATATTGAAGGAGAAATGGTAGGCTATTATATTAGTTAACCCCAAACTTGAAAGGACTTCACAAAGTCAAAACGTTTAAGGAGAAGACCAATTGTTCATGCACCACTAGATTCCGTTTTATGCATAATGAAAAACAGCTTATTAATGTTTCTCTTGGCTCTGTTGCTGGGGACCTTAAGAGCTTGTGTCTAAATGCTCCTCTACAGACACTTTAGCCAGTCCCACTTGATTTGATTGAATATAAAGTGAGGTTGATTTTCCTCCAGCGGAGCCACTAATCTCTAATAACATAATGGATGTCGGCTGTGGGGAAATCATGGAGCTGGATTTTAAACATCAGGTATTTAAGATCCTGGTTGTCTCACAAAATATCCATCTTATTTAGAGTCACTTAGAGTGACTAACTGAGTTTCATTTATGGCACTTACGGGAAATAATACAATCATTTATAAGGGGGATCAAATCTGTTGTGCATTACAGAGTGCATTTACTTGGAATTAGCTGTGTAATTGTTATGTTGAGTCCTCGAGATGTTCTTGGACTGCTGGTCCACTGCTGTTGTCACTTTTGCATCTGCTCTCTCCAGTTCTCTGAATTTCTGTGAGAACATATCACGCTGACGAAAGCACTTGTAATACATGGAAACTGTAAACAACTTGCTCCATGGAGCAGTGTGTGTTTTCAGTTGTATCCTGCCATCTTGTGGAAATTATCAATCAGCACACTGTTCATATTCATATATGAAGCTGTATTAAATCTATCCATCCATCCATCCATCCATCCATCCATCCATCCATCTATCGCATTTTCCTCTCTGTTTTAAGCATTTGATTTCTGGGAGATAAGATATAAACATAAAAACGTTTAAAGGGATCATTATTTATCATATTTATCATAGGATAATGTTATTTTTTCTTATTTAGCCTATTCATTCATTCATTCATACTAATTTACTGATTTATTTGTATTAAGCATATGCATTTTTTTCCCTCTGTTTTACACATTGTTCTGGGTGGTTAAAATAAATTTATATGCAAAATGTGCAGTAAACGTTTAAAGGAATGATATTACTTATTTCATTTCATTTAGGATAATCTATTCATTTATTAATTTATTGTTTTATTTTATTTATTTATTTATTTATTCAACTATTTTTTATTTATTTATTTATTTATTATTTATTTTGCTTGCTTGCTTTAGCATTTTAGTTTTGGGAGATAAATTAAATTATAGGTAAACAAACCAGCAGAGACGTTTAAAGGGATAACATTACTTATCTATCATTTAATTAAGTGAATATCTTTATTCTATTCTGTGAAACAATGCAAAACAAAGGTGATAGAAGCTGATCACGTTTCTTCATACGTTTCCAATTAAAAGTTTACTTTAAATGTTTAAGCAAGCGACCTTGTAATGCTTTAAGCGACCTTGAGATGTGTGCAAAGGCTTTATAAAAATAAAGCAACTTCTTCAAGTGCAGTTACTTGTTGAATATTTTTGTAAACTTTCACTTATGTTTTCGGCCCAATATTTAGACTTTTCCTTTAGAGAAAATTTATCACAGTGTCTATATTTAAACTTTAGTGTAATTTCTTTCTACTTTTTGTTCACTTCAGGTAGCAGCGATTGAATGACAGTGCAGTAATTCCATCTCACAGTGACAGTGCTGGAACTGAATGAAGATCAAAGGCACTGTAGGCGTGCCGAACCTGTCGTCATTGTGACACTGCTCCAATCAGAGGGCACGGATGAAGACGCTCCTCAGTTGCTGGGTGTAAAGTGAATAAGGATGCTCTATGAATGTTGTTTGTAGTCGTCAGATGTCTTTGAGAAACGTTACAGTGAAGATATCAAGAGCAGCGGCACAGAGGAGTCACTGGACAACTTTGAAGACAAGGTATGCATTGTTTTTTTTTAGTTTTTTTTTTATGCATGTTGTGCATGCTAAGAATTCGATGTTATAGTTATATTCAGTTATAGCATATTTAAATTGCTCAACGTGTCCTGAATTGTCTTATAACCAGTGCAAAAATACGCGTAATACAGCAACTTTATATTGAATAATGAAATTCAGAAATATTCCAAGTATGTTTATGTCAGAAGTATGCTTAACTCTGTTGATAGAGTCACTGTAAACTGTACTCACTAAGAGCAGATAGATTAACCCCCTGTGGTCTAACTGTTGCATGATGCAGGATGCTTTGACTGGATGACACATCTGGGTCAGTGAAGTGCCTCTGTTTTTCTGCTGGACTGAACATTGACAATCGGAAGCTGCTCTGTAACCCAGAACTTTTTTTTTTTTTGAGTCAAGGTGTGATATGAATTTATTAGCATTCTATGTGCAATGTCCTTTGTATTTGTCATTTATCTTATCTTTATATGCGTTTAGCATATTTTTTAAGTTTAATTGTTTGCAAATTTACTCGTTTCTATTCTACTAGATATACTTGTGTGTCTGCACAGGTGTGTATATATAGGTCAATTACAAGTAATGTCCGATATTATAAAAAGGAGGAATATTATCTAGTTTACAACACAAGATACTGTATGTAATCTTTGTATCCATGTTTGAAAAACATTTATATTTTCTACAAAAAAAAAAAACAAAAAACAAACAATGACGTTATTCAATATTTTTAAAAGTTTTACACATAATTTTATGAATATTGAGGGGCTTATTTCCTTAGGCTTATTGTAACAAAGTGATATTTGAAATATGTGCTATTCTACAGTCCATTTATATATTCATGTAAGGTTTTATAAGTTGAAATACTACTACTATTTTCTTTTATTATTTTTTTCCTCAAATCAGCTGTTAGTAAACTAATCCATCATGAGTGCCCAAATGGAGGCAGATGTCCACAGCATATCTCCTGAGATGCCGGCCATGTTTGATGGCATGAAGCTGGCTGCTGTAGCCACGGTGCTGTATGTCATAGTGCGGAGCCTCAACCTGAAGTGTCCCACGGCGGCCCCTGACATCACCTGTCAAGACACCCCTCTCAATCGCTACCTGCTCAAGTCTTGCCCCATTCTAACCAAAGAGTGAGTGCTGCTGCCTAGAAGGATTTCTTGTCATCTTATCGCAGTCTTCTCACACATTGCATCTTTTTTAGATGGCAAAATGCAATAAAATGATGTGATTTGTTGTAGAAGGACTAGAAGAATCCAGGAGTAATTTTTTAGTTAAATAAATATTTGGATACACTTAATAACTATTACGCCACCTGCCTATGTCTCCAGGTACATCCCTCCCTTGTTATGGGGGAAGAGTGGACATCTCCAGACTGCTCTTTATGGGAAGATGGGAAGAGTAAAGTCCCCTAAACCTTGTGGGCTGCGTAAGTACCTGCCTATGCCAGACGGAGCCACTGCCACCTTTGACCTGTTTGAGCCACAAAGCGTCCACAGTACAGGAGGTGAGCCTGAGTTTCTCAATAGCAAAGGGATTTTTGAGCCCAAAGGGGAAATCTTGATCTAAAAATATACACAGAGCTATCATATGGTTTAAAAAGACTGGAATATTACTCACAAATAATCTTTTTATGCTGCATTCTTGCATTTTTAGACCTTCACAGCTTGTCATTCTCATCCACTCATCCTCATCCATGGTGTTTATGATTAAGACTATTCCTCTGGAGAGGCAAAGGTGTTGCTCGTACTTTCACTAGAGTTTATCTGTCTCTGTCCCATTACAGATGACATCACCATGGTGATCTGTCCTGGGATCGGTAACCATAGTGAGAAGCATTATATACGGACCTTTGTGGATTATTCACAGAAACAAGGCTACAGGTGCTCTGTTCTCAACCATCTTGGAGCACTACCAAACATCGAGCTGACTTCCCCGAGGATGTTCACCTACGGTAAGCCACACGTGGCAAGCATGCTTGTATGTTATGAAACAAGCATACTTGTGAAAAACAACCAGGCGGTTAGTTACAATTTCTTTATAATAAGATGAGAGTTTTTTGTAAAAAAAAAAAAAAAAAACTAAAAAACAAATACACTGTATGGGTCAAAATGATAGATTTTTCTTTTATGGCAAAAATCATTAGTATATTAAGTAAAGATCATATTCCATGAAGACATTTTGTAAATTTACTACTGTAAATATATCAAAATGTATTTTTTGATTAGTAATATGCATTGCTAAGAATTCATTTGGACAACTTTTAAAGGCGATTTTCTCAATATTTAGATTTTTTTGCACCCTCAGATTCCAGATTTTCAAATAGTTGTATCTCAGCCAAATATTGTCCTATCCTAACAAACCATACGTCAATGGAAAGCTTATTTATTCAGCTTTCAGATGATGTATAAATCTCAATTTCAAAAAATTGACACTTAAGACTGATTTTGTGGTCCAGGGTCACATATATACTACCAGTGATGCTAAAATTCAGCTTTGTAATCACAGGAATAAATTACTTTTTAAAATATATTAAAAGAGAAAGTAGTTATTTTAAATAGTAAAAATATATCACAATATTACTGATTTTGCTGTATTACTGATTTTGGATCAAATAAATGCAGGCTTGGTGAGCAGAAGAGAACTCTTTAAAAAAAACATTAAAAATCTTGCTGTCCAAAAACTTTTGACTGCTAGTGTATGTATGTATATTAACAATGTATAATTAAATCATATGTATTCTTTAGAATCTAAAATTATGATTTAAATAAACTTATCTTTCTATAGAAAATGTACAGCAACCACTGAATGCTAATTTCTATTATGTTTAACAATGGTTTATTATGTAACACTGTGTTAAAGGTTGTACCTGGGAGTTTTCAGCCATGGTGAGCTACATTAAACGCACATTCCCACAAACTCAGCTCATCGTGGTGGGTTTCAGTCTGGGAGGGAACATCGCCTGCAAGTACCTGGGTGAGAATCCAGCCAATCAAGAGCGAGTGCTGTGCTGCGTCAGTGTCTGCCAGGGATACAGTGCTCTGAGGTGAGAAAGTATTTTTAACTTATGCACTTAATATACAATTTTAAATATGTAATTTTGACAACTTGGTTTTATTTGTTTGTCTTTAGGGCTCAGGAGACATTTCTACAGTGGGATCAGTGCAGGAGACTGTACAACTTCCTCATGGCTGACAACATGAAAAAAATCATTCTATCTCACAGGTAAGTCCTTAATTATGTGAAATATCTGACTCTGATTGATCAATGATAATGGCCACTAAACTGTATGACTGACACTTGTTCCTGGCAACAAATTTCTTTATATCCCTAATTATTCCTTGTGAAACTGAGTCAAGTAAATCTGTCCTGTAGGGCAAGTTTATTTGGTATGAGCTCTAGCAATATGGAGGCTGCTGACCTCAACTGTCTGTATATGGCCACTTCACTCATGCAGATTGATGACAACATTATGAGGTATTTTAAAAGCTTTCATAAGACACTTCTGACTGCATCTTATGTTCCCTTAATGATTCTTTTCAAAATGTATGTCTCTATTAGGAAGTTTCATGGACACAACTCCCTAAAGGAGTACTATGAGAAGGAAAGCTGTGTGCATTATATTCACAATGTAAGTAACATTGTTGAAAGTCAGTTACATTAAGTCATACTGTTCTTTTGAAAACCATAATCTTATATGTCTCTCATATTAGATCAGCGTTCCTCTCCTCTTGATGAACTCTTCAGATGATCCATTAGTCCACCAGTCACTGCTGATGATACCTCGCACACTAGCAGGTTTTTATATATTAGATTTTTACTATTCTGTCTAATTCTTTCCATTTTTATCCATCTTTAGCAAGAAGAGTTCATGGATGTGTCAAGTGGCTTTTAACAAGAAAAAAAGAAGAATTAAACATAAAGCACCTACCAAAGAATTGTAAAAAAAAAGGTCACGCGTCTTCAACACGTATTGCCTAATAGTGCTTTTAGATGCCCATTAAGACTCTCAGCACCGCCGGGTTTCTAAGATCCTGCATTGGACACCTGTGCTGAATTTTTCAGTGCCATCTGATCCTTTCCTCTGTGATTATTTATCAGACTACTGCCGTCAGCTTCTTACTTTAGCCTCAGGTGAAAGATCCAACAGAGAACCCCTATTAACAAGCCTAACTGCCTCGCACTAAGGAAATATGGGACACCTAATCTTCTTGAGCTTCAACAGAACTTTAAAGTTGATGCATTTTTAAAGAGGCCATGACAGAAGACTTGGCAGCCTTGCATATGAATTTGTATGGATTATTTAGACTTCTGAGTATATGTCTAATTGTTAATATTTAATGCTGTTAATTAATAATAATAATAAGGTGCATTTCTAATAGGATTGAGAACTGATTCTTATTCTGGTTCAGTTAAAACTAAAACAAGGCGATGTGAACCGAATACAGTTTTAAAGTACTCTGACAAAGTTTCCTGCACTACAGTAGCACCACAATCCAATTCTCAAATGAATGTCTCATGAACTGCTTTTTTTAGTGAATGAAAAGCATATTCTACTACCAGTGTAGTCCGATTCCTGAACAAATGCCTCTCATGAATCAGTTTTTTTTTTTTAGTAAATTAAAAGCATATTTCGCAATCAGTGTAGTCAATTCTTGAACTAATGACTCCCATAAGCCGATTCTGTCTTAGTGAATCAAAAACATATTGCATGAGCAGTGTAGATAGATTCCTGAACAAATGTCTCTTGTGAATCAGTTCTTTTTAGTGAATCAAAGACAAATTGCATGACCAATATAGTCCAATTCCTGAACAAATGCTTGTGAATCAAAATTATACTGCACAACCAGTAGTCAGTTCCTGAATGAATGCCTCTTAGCATTAATAAGCGAATCAAAAGCATATTGCGCTACCAGTGTAGTCTGATTCCTCAACATATGCCTCTTGTGAATCAGTGCCTTTTAGTGGATCAAAGCATATTGTGCAAATGTAGTTTAATTTATAACGAATGTAAGTCGGTTCTTTTTAGTGAATCAAAATGATCTTGCGAAACCAATTTAGTCTGATTACTGAACGAATGCTTCTCGTGAGTCGCTTCTTTTTAGTGAATCGAAGGCATAATGTGCAATCAAAGTAGTCTGATTTCTGAATGAATGCCTCTTGTGAGTCTGCTTTCTTTTTAGTAAATCAAAAAATCTTGAGCAAAGTAGTCTGATTTCTGAACCAATGCCTCTCGTGAGTCTGCTTTCTTTTTAGTAAATCAAAAAATCTTGCGCAACCAAAGTAGTCTGATTTCTGAACCAATGCCTCTCGTGAGTCACTTCTTTTTAGTGAATCAAAGGCATAATACGCAACCAAAGTCGTCTGATTTCTGAACGAATCCCTCTCCTGAGTCGCTTATTTTAAGTAAATCAAAAGGTTCTTGCGCAACCAAAGCAGTCTGATTTCTCAACGAATGCTTCTGATGAGTCGCTTCATTTTAGTGAATCAAATGGATCTTGCGCAGCCAGCCTAGTCCAATTCCCAAATAAATGCCTCTTGTGGCACTTCTGTATTAAATCAAATGCATATTGTGCAATGAGTGTTCTCAGATTCATGAACATATGCATATTGTCCAGTTTCTGAAAGAATGAATTTCATGAGCCAGTTCTTTTTATCGAATCAAATACATACATAATGACCAGTGTGGTTCGACTTCTGAATGAATGACTGAATCAGTTCTTTGTAGTGAAAAACATACAGTGCAGCAAGTGTAGTCCAATACTTAGTGAATCAAAAACATACATCTAGAATGAATGGCTTCCTCTAAAAAGATTGTATGAAGACATTAAAATAGCTTTCAATGTGATAAATCTGTATTGTTTCTCCACAGAAAAGAAGCAAAATGTGATCTTCGTTCTGACACTACATGGAGGTCATCTCGGCTTCTTTGAAGGCGCTGTTCTTTTTCCTCAACCTCTTTCTTGGATGGACAAAGTCATAGTCAGTTATGCCAATGCTATCTGCCAGTGGGAGAAACACAGGCCGCAGTGCCAGTAGGAAAAATAATGCCTTGTGCAACACTAAGCATAACACTTTATGGTGTTCTTGTTTGCTCTGAGTTGAGGTTAGATGGTTTCTAAAGGTCTGACTCACCAGAGTTTGATCTGACCTTCAAGCAGGAATTTGAGAGAAAGCACATATGGTAATAAATTACACTTACCATAAGTTGAGTCAGATGTCAATGGTGTATCGTTTCAAAGCCTGACAAACTGTGCAGAGGGATTCATAAAATGTTTTTGAAAAAGGGTATAGTGAACCTTGTGAAAAAAACATACTTGGTAAGAGGAGACGGTAAAGAGGTGAAGACTAATAACTGTTGTAACTAACACTAAGTTCACCAGCTGTCATTTACATAGATATTTCTATACTATGATGTCAGCATATCTCAAATAATAACTCATAAAATCACCTTTGAGATGTTAAAATTTTGATTTGTTTCGAAATTGTTAATATTTAGTGATGAAAGTTCAATAGAATTTGAAAATGTGCACTTACATTTGCTTTTGAATAGTCTGTCAAGTTGCCTTATGTTTTATTGACACTTTATTCTATGGTACTTTTAATTGTATCTTTTTATTGCTGCTATTTTCATTAAATGTATTTAATAAATAGTTTCCTGTAGATGGAAGCGCAAACAATTGAAGCAATAATCTGACAATGTCTCCCATTTATTGGCGTCTTTTAAAACTATCTCTCTGTCGTTCTTACTGTCATTCTCTGTTGTTATACAAGACAAATATGCATGGCAAATTATTTGCTTTTAATTTAACATTAAACCAAAATAAGAACAATGACAGTGTTTTATTCCATTCTAGAAGTGGTCGAGCTTTTTCACATTACGTCTTGAAATTTCATTGAATAATAACCTGTTAAAAACCCTTCTTGACAGTTTCTAACAAATGGAATCAGACAATATCTAATCCTAACATGTTTATTTTTATTTTAGTATTCTGACTACTTTTATTTTAATTTATATTAATATTTTTTATTTGTTTTAATGTTAAAAAAACTATTTGCAAACACCATATAAAATGAACAGAAAATAGGCTGATTATCATCTGATCAGGCAGATTTTGTCTAAAGGTTAAGCATCTTTCACTGTCTTAATGTTTTTGTTTATTTTTAATGACTTTTTTTGTACCCAATTTGTGGAAATTGCCATAATTTGTAAATCTTATTTTCTAGAAATAGATCGATAGATGTAGCACTCAAGTACAATGTTTGACATTCCAAAAGGTTTTTATTTGTTTTCTTTTACAGGAAATACATGTTAATGTTTTAAAGTTGTCATTTTAAGTGTGCACTTTATTTATAATGAAAATTTATGTACTCACTTTAACTTTCTATAGAAAGTTCTCCATTCAAAACATCATATATTTTTACAATTATGTTTTAAACATTAACTGGGTTGAGTATTTTTCCATTCTCGCTTAACTAGAGAAACAACAGAGATGTCTGGACTCTGTCATCTGCCATCTCTTCCAAAAGAATATCTATTTTTTGTGTTAAATCTGAAAATGGGGCCCTGCCTGAGATTAGTAAGGAATGTCATGCACTCCAATAGAACGCAGTGTCACAGGGAACTAACTGAGTGTATCTGTTTCATTCCTCTTTAATGACATCTGGAGACTTTTTCAGTCGGGTTGGCTGTTTGGTATGGGAAAATCTCTATGCTGCTGGGTTCACTCTCAAAAAAAAGAAACACGTTCAATCATTCTGTAATGCAATACAACTAAAATATCACACGTTCGCTTTCTTGTGCGGCGACAGATAAAAAGTGCTTAGTCAAAGAGATGTGCTGCTGTGGCCTTGCCGTCGTATTTGGCACCTTTCCCATCGAAGTCTGAAGGTAGGATTTCAGCATCAAACTCCTTGAAGTAGTTCTCCAGCTCATCACCGTGGACAAACACCTTCAAAGACACAGAAAGTCAAAACCACTTTCTCATCCATCAAAAATAAAATGTTTCATCATCTTGTTTTCCACAAATTCTGTCCAACACAATTTACCCTTTCCAACAGTTTGCTCTTCATCAGGGGTTTGACCACATTGTAGGTGGTGGTGAAGTACCAGGGCTGGTGGATAAAGTGCACTGCTTTGAAACGTGCAGGGAAAGAGTCCTGCCAAACACAAGAAAAAATAACAATTAAGATGTGGAAAGATGAACATTTATGTGTTATTAATAGATTTATAGACTACAAAAGTTGATACGCCAACTAACTAATCTTCAAATGATGCAAAATCAGTAATGTTATGCTGTCATTTTGAACTTATATTGCCATTTAGTGGCGTGGTTGCAGCATTACATAAAAGCAAATAATTACTGCTTTCATTGTAGAAGTGCAGCAGTTAATCAGCATTAATCAGCAGTTGGTCCTGATTAATTTATTTCATAATCATTTCTTTTTTTTTTTTTGGCATTTTGGCTTTTATTGTCAATCTAGTCATTCAGGAAGCGAAGAAGGAGAGAGCCTGCGATCCAGGACTCGAACTCGGGACATCGGTAGAAACGTCGCTGTATGTCAGCGCGCTGCCCATGAGGCTATTGGAGCCGACTTACATTCATTGCTTTGTTATAAAACTTTTTTGTAGGTAAGTATTACTGAATGCAGCTTTAAGAACTAATACAGAGAGCTGTCTGTATTTTATGTCTTGTATGAGTTTTATTTTTCTGTACAGCACTTTGGTCCACTTCGGTGTTTTATAAATAAAGTTTGATTGATTGATTGATTGATAAAAGATAAAAGCTAATGCATCACCTGCAACATGTCCACCATTTTCTTCAGCTCTGTGGGCTTGATGCCAGAAGCCTGCTGCATTGTGAAACCTTTAAAATTTTCAATGATGCAAAACCCATTGATCTGAGTCTCTTCATTTTCCAGAAGCTTCTCCAGGATCACACAATAGGCTCTGAGGATCTGGAACATACACAATGTCAATACACGTAACAGACTTTTAGTTTTTTAATGCATCCTTGCTGATTAAAAGTATTAATTTCTTCAAAAAACTGACCTTAACCTTTTTTTGCTCGGTAGTGTATATTTTTTTATTAATACAATAAAAATGAAAAAGAGAAAAGGTCACTAATCAATATACAAACTTAATACCAGTTCAGCCTATTATTATTGAAAAAAAATCACCTCATCAAAAGTGATCTCCTCATAATCCCAGTTCTCAATGTTGAAGAGTAGCACCACACGGCCGTATTTATCTCTGCTGGACAGGATCCCTGGGTAACCGGCCTCGATGGTGCTGCGGACAGCCTCTGGGGTCAAGTTTTCAAAGAGTTCAGGGTAGTCCCGCCTGAAGCGTACATAACCTTCAGGACAATAAAACCAATAGTAGTGTCTCAGGATGAGCAGCATTCTGGTGGTAGCAACTGTAAAAATAAAAACCCTTTGGCAAAACTATTTACCCCTCATGAGTTCATAGGCCCTGTTAACGTCATATTTTCTGGCACGGATGAACCTCACCAGCACGGTATTGGGTTTTTCCCCAAAAGTGTCCTGAACACCTTTAGCGAGGTCGTCTCCAGAATCTGCTTTCTCTTTAATAATACCTCTGAGTTCCTTTACAGCTGACACTCGCTTCTCATCCGTCTCATTTAGCTCATCTTTAGCCTACAACAACATTACAAGTTAAAATATTCATAAAAACTCAACAATTTCTTTGTAAAGTAACAGTTTTTTAGACAGTCAGAATGTGCAGTGAAGCCTGCCAACTTGATAGGAGATGCTATTTTGTAGCAGTAACTGGATTTTTTTTATATTTTCTCAAAAAATATTGTGTGAAACGTGCCACAGTGATGCTAGATGGCTGCTAGGTTATTACAAGGGTGTTTATTTTGTGTGGTCACTATTTGGTTAAATGAGCAATATCAAACGAGTAGCAGTGCGATATGGCTATATATCGGCACGGCTGTGGTTCAGCCGTATAGAAATCACAACGTACCGATATAAAGCCATATTGTACTGCTACGTGTGTGATATTGCATTTATACAACAAAAGAAAAAACGATGGAGTCTTTAAAAACCCTCTTTTGTGCAGAACTACTTCCTTTACTGCTGACTCACTCATAAAAACATTTCTCCTGTAGCCATCTAATGACAGAACAATATAACTAATCACCATCACGAACACACACGCATACCGTTTCCCATTACTAAATACTAATTAAATATACTATTATTTATATGAATGTTATTTATTGAATAATAATATTTAATAAACAACAACAACGGCCATCATAAAAGTTGCTAGGCAATTCAGTCAAAAGTACAAAGGCAGCGCTCTGATATACAGCACTGAAGTTACACAAAACATAACGTGATGAGATTTTGCCAAAACTATTTGCTCTGGAACAAATAATAGATTAATGAAATCAAAGACTGCCCGTTATATTTACCCAAAACAAATCATATCTCATGTTTAACCACTATAGAGACATCAGATGGCCGAGGTAAGGCTGCTCTCGGCGGGTTCATGAGCACTGAACGGCTGCTGATGCCCTCCCTGCTGAAAAAACCAGCTAAAACCAGCCTAGGCTGGTGGCTGGTTTTAGCTGGTTTAAGCTGGAAGTAGCTGGTTTTAGCTGGTCTCCCAGCCTGGCTAGGCTGGTCAGGCTGGTTTTAGCTGGTCGTTCCAGCTGGTCTCCCAGCCTGACCAGCTAAGACCAGCCTGGCCAGCTAAGGAAGTGGCCAAAACCCCTCTAAAACCAGCCTGCTGACCAGCTTAAACCAGCTAAGACCAGGCTGGTTGACGAGCTAAAACCAGCCAACCAGCTTAGGCTGGTTTTAGCTGTTTTTTTCAGCAGGGCTGGAGCTCACATCTCCGAAAATGTTGAAGCAAATTTTCAAATAGACATTATCTTTATTAACAAACCGCATATATGAAGTCTAAACAAGTACTACCTTGCCAAAAAAAACTTAAAACTACATTCTGTGATACAAAAACAGTATTATTTAAAAAATTATAGTGGCTTTGGGCATCTACCATGACACTCGCTGTGAGAAGTAACACAAGCAAAGTGATACAAACGGTGAAACAGTTGGAGTTCTGTTATCACTAGAACATCACACTCCTCTCAGCCAATCAAATTCGAGGACCAGAAAGAACTGTTGTATAAAATTAAACAATAGCAATGCTTAACTTAGTAAACAGTGCTAATATTGAATTAGCTATAGTTCATATGTATTTAGACTGCTAAAATGTGCTTTGTTCAGTCTAAATGTGTATATTTGATATTTTCTAAAGACTTGCTCACACCTTCTGCACCGTGTGGTCGGGTATTTGGGCACAGGGTCCGAACACCGGCCCGTGATCTTTGACTGTGAGGTGCTCCAGCTTAGCCCTAAGGGCCTGTTCCTCCTCGGACACCATCCGGAATGTTCCACTCTATAAAAAGTTATGGAGAAAGATTTATGAAAACATCCTAATCCTGAGTTTAAGCAAGCACTTTAGTTTAGTAGCCCTAATCAATGGAAGCTAGTGTGGGCCAGTGATAAGCTCACTCACATGAACTGCGAAAAGCTTAGTAAACCCGGTCTGAGATTGGGGATAAGCTGCTAATGTACGTAGCTCTATCCCTAAACACTCAGATCTGCCTTGTTCTTAAAACATTTGTGCCCCAAATGAGTAATGGTTTGGAGGACCCTGGGTGAGATCACATGTTGGGTGACATAACAGGGTCTTAAGACTTCAGTGGGAATTCTTTGTTTCACTAATGGAAACAGTTGTAAAAGTTTTCTTTCATTCTGATAACATCATTTAGTCAGTAAGCAAATACAACACTGAATGAGGTTTTAAAGTTTATAAAGACACACACAAAAAAAAAAGTACTTACAACAACAGCCATTGCTTCAGATGCTCAGTGCAACTTTCTGTAGAAAGAGAGATAATGATCACAAGGAAAATGCTTTGACTCCAACAAAAAAAAAGGCTTTTTATGACATACAGGCATAATGGTTTTTCTGAAACACGAGAAATTATACAAATTTAATGACTTGGTAAAACTTTTTATCATAATAAATATACTCAGTATTTAAGTCATATTCTCATTAGCTTGATGAACCAAAGTTGTCTAAATATTAATTAAATTACTAATATTAATTAAAATATTAATTAGAAACAATCACTGAAAGCAGGGGTTTTCAAACATTTTGATGTTCAGGTCCCCAAATGATGATGATTTCCCTTACTTTTATTTTATAAAATGTTATATGCATAAACACCCAATTATAGTGTTTGACATAAAAAAAAATTAAGCATGATATAATAAAGAAAACATGCAGTTTGAGAAATTAAATAAGTGGCTTTGTATTGTCATTGAACTTTTTTGTTCTTTTACCCACTATTACAGTAATAAAATACTAAAATAATAAACCAATAAAATTAAATAAGAAAATACAAAAAGAAAATAAAAAATTCTGACCAGTCTTTAGAAAGCAGAAAATAAGACTTAATCTTCATTTTGCATCTCAATGTATCTTGATTTAAGGAAGTTTTGATATTTGTACTGGAAAATAACACTAAAATACTGAGCAAGTAAATTCATTTTTGCAGTGCTTGCAACATTTAAAGCCATGACTTTAATTTAAGACTTTCTGTTCATTTTCAAGGCCTTAATTTGTGAAAAAGTGAATTAAGTGACTTTTTAAGACATGCAGAAACCCTGGTAATAAAATGCCAAAATAATTAAATGAAACATTCCCAATAAAATAAGGCCAATTCAATAACATGAATTAAAATAAAATAGAAATAAAAATATATCAAGCATGTTTAATACCATATGTTAACTTTGAAGTTTTCTAGTAAAATCATTTTTGTGGACTCCCAAGAAACACTTTGTGTCCACCTGGGAGTCCCCGAAGTCCAATTTTAAGAGCAGATTACTGAAGGGTAATCTGAGACATTAGGTTATATAATTTAGGGTCATTTCTCGTTATATCACAAGCATTCCAGCATTGTTATGTGATAGTCTCCATTAGTCTGACATGTTGAGGTGAAAACTGCACCAACTGCAAAAGTTAAAAGGGAAACAATCTCCCAGATTACTTTAATTCACCTCATTACATCCAGCAACACTTTAAAAGAATAGAGAATTATCCATCATCATTAATATTTTAAAAACTTGAGCAACGCACATCCTAAATGATATAACAAATCCCACACTCTATCCTAGTAAATGACACTTACCTGACACAATGTGGTGCTGCTCAAGCCACCAGAACTGAGTGAGGTGATGAACAGCAGGCTGCAATAATTTGTAGTGTGACCTGTGATGGATTAACAACGTCATATGGATTAAGCAGAGCAGATTTGATGTTAATCAGCCAAAAACATTGAGAAAAGGAGCAAAGAGAACATTTACCAATAGCCTGCAGCCAATAGCATCATGACTCTCATATTTTAATCAAGAGGAACCTTCCCTGACCCCAAACACATTGTGTGATTAAAAAAAGAGTTTATGAGAAAGAGTGTGTCAGACATATTAGCAGTTAAATGTGAGGTTTGGCAATTAACTGACCAAAAAGATTTAACTGGATTCCAGCACCAGTGAAAAATATGTGCTGGCAACGTGAATTGTTTCTGGAAATAGACCTTGAACAAAACGCCGTGTTCAAATGCCAAGATACAGATGTAGGCATTTTCATTAGAATTACATTATAAAATAATTATCGGACATAAAATAATGCATCAATTTAAAACATCAAAGCTTTTAGAAACTAATGCATCAATTTAGAAAATAAATAGAAAATAATGCATCAATTTAAAACATCAAAGCTTTTAGAAATATAAATAGCTAATCAGATTTTTTTTTAACCATAAATACTGTTTATGTACAAATTTCTTTACAAAACTTGTAAAAAAAAATAATGTAGAAATGTGAGAACAAATGTATAAACTATATATATTCACAGATTTTGACATTTAGAAGTAAAATAATTTATTGCAAATAGTTTTGCAAAAACCAAAATACTAGTTTGTCGAAGCTTTTGTTGTATATTTCTAGAGAGCATTCTCTGTAAAACCGCTTTGGAAGGATAAAATGCTATATAAGTAAATTATGAATTACGTAAGTGAATTAAAAATCTTAAAAAAATTTTTTTGTACATTTAACAATACTCTAATAATGGCTAGATAAAAATAGTCTTAACATTTATAAAAAACTAAATATTTAAATATAATAAAAATGTATTAGTTTAGGCCATACACATCACAAAAATCTCAAGACATTACTCAAAATTCAGTTTTAGTTGTAAGCAGCCAGTGGTTTGCTGCCAGAATTATCGTATTCCACCCTCAAATGTCACTGCAATGTTTCCCACTGATATACTGATCGGTGGGGTGGCCATAATCCCGTAAAGCAGGATTTAGCCTTTGAATGTGAGGGTCTGTATTACCAAAGCAGTGATTGCAGCACAATGGTCGTCTCTGTGCTACCAGAGCTGCTCAGCGTTTATTTTACGTCTGTTGGGTAAAGGCATACAGTAGTTGACAGACAATAAATTTGACGATTCATTATTATGCAGGTATATTGTTTCAGCCAAGCCAGAATCTTTAGATCAATAAACATTTACATGACAACTTATAAGACAACACATTACATCACAGTTTCAATCCAACCTTGGTCATGTGCTGCCAAGTTAGAGCTTGCATCACACTGTAGTCTTTACACACCTATTTAAAACCAAAATACTAGACTCAGTTTTGAAATGTACATCTTGACACTATAACTATTGTATGAGCGAAGAAAAGAGTGAAAGCAGTTTCACAAAGGCCACTGGGGTCAAGAGGCGTAACATGGGTTGGACCAAAATGTAGGCCTATTAACTGATAATTGAGGTGATGTAGTTTCAGCTATTCTTTCTTCTGTTGAGCAAAACAGAAGATATTTTTGAAGAATGTTGGTAACCAAATAGTCGACGATAGCCATTGACTTCCAGTAGTGGTGGGCGATAAACCAGCAGACACCATCACTGGTAGAAATTTTGGACTATCATCTCTATCACGTTTACACGCTTATGTGATGTTGCTGTGCTACATGGTCACGAAAACATATCGTTTGCACACGTTTTAAGCATTGTTGTTTAAATACAGTTGATTTCAAGCCATTGAAATGCAATCATTAGTGAAAGAAAACTTACTTCGCTTTGTGCATGCGCTGTCAGAGAGGCACACGCATGTGAACAGAGCGCGAGTATTTATCAGTTATTTTGGCCTCTTTATAGGCCTTGAGCAGTTAAATACACACACTTGTATGTGTCAAAATGCCTGTCTATGCAAGTACCCTTATAAACAGTAATTTAGGTCTTAAGTGAAAGCAAACAACTCTGAAAGAAAACGTGTAAACATATATTGGATCCGGGCAGCTCTTAAAGTTACAGCAGTCTAACAACAAAAGAGGGAAAATCTCTCACTGCTCTTGACTAAATCACATTTGTAACTTTAAAAAGTTGAAATATGTATTTAATTTACACAGAGAAGAATATGCAGTGTTTTTAAACATTTTATTATTTATACTATGTCGCATTTCTTATTAATTTGTTCTACTGTAGTTTTTTTGTCCTATTGCTTGTAAATAGTTTCTTATTCTTATGCAATCGCTGACGGTTTACTTGTCTTCAGTAAGCTTGAGTTTTTTTTAAGCTAATAAAAGCTAATAGTTTTTTGTGATATTGACACTGGTAACAAGAATTATGAAATATCTACGCATCAAAATTTTGAGCTCATAAAGACCATAGGTTCAAAAATAACTAAATCATGATATATATCACTGCCATGAAATAAAAATACTCATATCGTGATAAAAGATTTTGGTCATATCGCCCATCCCATGCCATAATATTGGGAAAAATGCTATGGAAGTGAATGGCTACCGTCAACTGTTTGGTTAGCAACATTTTTTCAAATATCTTTTGTTTAACATAAGATATTCATACAGATTTGGAACAACATGAGGGTGAATAAATGACAATTTTAATTTTTATGTGAACTATCCCTTTAAGGTGCAGTCAAATTTACTACTGTTCAGTGATTTGTCACCATTTTTTTTTTTTTTTTTTTTTTGCAGAAATTTCACTACCTACCTTGAAAGAAATGCTATAAATTAATTTTGAAAGTTTGAGATTTTAATATTTAAAATAGCTTAATAAACATGATCAATTTTTAGAGTCAAAGTTTAAGTTATTTAAATAAACTTTTCAAGTGCAAGTTAATGTTCTACAACATTTTCATGTATTTCCTTATTGATTGTTAACATGTTTAGAAAAGTTTGAGGTATAACATTAACCAACAAAGACGGTTCCTAGCATTGAGGTTGGCATCATTATCCTAACTCTTGGTCTTAGGAGCTGCAGTCCATTATGCTTTCTGGCCAGTATTGGTCCTCCATGTAGTGCTCAAGGTTGTTGGGGTTTGAGGTATGGTCGGTGTTCGAATCCTGGGACAGGATGTCCTTTTCCCACTGGTCCTCTACCAGCTTGTACAGGTCCATGGCAGCACAAGCGTCCTCTACAGAGCAGTGACCCATTCTTCCAGACTAAAAGAAATATCCAGTATGTAAACATCAAGCAGCAAGTAAAGAGAAAACATATATACACCAAGCTTGATGTTCCAACTTTATCTCATGAAAAAAACCTGATCTGCTACCCAGTCTTACCTGTACGGTCCTATTGAGAAGCTCCCGAGACAGTTTCTTCAAAGAGACATTGTATCTAGTGGAGGCGTTATACAACCTTCGCAGCAATCTACAGGAACTGGTATCCCTAATCATTTGTGGTGGGATGGAGATGTCAAGAACCTGGAAATCATTAAATAAGGCATGGCCTACAATAATCTTCCCTGTGAGGATGCTGACAATCTAAAAAAAAGACAAAATGCACAATGTTATTTCAGCAATATTCTATGAAATACAGTAGTCTTTTATAAGCAGAGCCCAACGATGGGTATATCAACATTTCCAAAAATTAAATTTTTGTTAGTTATTATTTCATATATATATATATATATATATATATATATATATATATATATATATATATATATATATATATATATATATATATATATATATATACACACACACATACACACACAGGTGCATCTCAATAAATTAGAATGTCGTGGAAAAGTTCATTTATTTCAGTAATTCAACTCAAATTGTGAAACTTGTGTATTAAATAAATTCAATGCACACAGACTGAAGTAGTTTAAGTCTTTGGTTCTTTTAATTGTGATGATTTTGGCTCACATTTAACAAAAACCCACCAATTCACTATCTCAACAAATTAGAATACTTCATAAGACCAATAAAAAAAAAACATTTTTAGTGAATTGTTGGCCTTCTGGAAAGTATGTTCATTTACTGTATATGTACTCAATACTTGATAGGGGCTCCTTTTGCTTTAATTACTGCCCCAATTCGGCGTGGCATGGAGGTGATTAGTCTGTGGCATTGCTAAGGTGGTATGAAAGCCCAGGTTTCTTTGACAGTGGCCTTCAGATCATCTGCATTGTTGGGTCTGGTGTCTCTCATCTTCCTCTTGACAATACCCCGCAGATTCTCTATGAGGTTCAGGTCTGGTGAGTTTGCTGGCCAGTCAAGCACACCAACACCATGGTCATTTATCCAACTTTTGGTGTTTTTGGCAGTGTGGGCAGGTGCCAAGTCCTGCTGGAAAATGAAATCAGCATCTCCATAAAGCTTGTCAGCAGAAGGAAGCATGAAGTGCTCTAAAATGTCCTGGTAGATGGCTGCGTTGACTGTGGACTTCAGAAAACACAATGGACCAACACAAGCAGATGAAATGGCAGCCCAATTCATCACGGACTGTGGAAACTTCGCACTGGGCTTCAAGCAGCTTGGATTCTGTGCCTCTCCAGTCTTCCTCCAGACTCTGAGACCTTGATTTCCAAATGAAATGCAAAAATTTACTTTTATCTGAAAAGAGAACTTTGGACCACTGAGCAACAGTCCAGTTTTTTTCTCCTTAGCCCAGGTAAGATGCTTCTGACATTCTTTCTGTTTCAGAAGTGGCTTGGTAGCCCTTTTTCTGAAGACGTCTGAGCGTGGTGACTCTTGATCACTGACTCCAGCTTCAGTCCACTCCTTGTGAAGCTCTCCCAAGTGTTTGAATCAGCTTTGTTTGACAGTATTCTCAACCTTGTGGTCATCCCTGTTGCTCGTGCACCTTTTCTTACCCCATTTCTTCCTTCCAGTCAACTTTTCACTTTATATGCTTTGATACAGCACTCTGTGAACAGCCAACCATTCAGTAATGACCTTCTGTGACTTACCCTCTTTGTGGAGGGCGTCAATGATTGTCTTCTGGACAACTGTCAGATCAGCAGTCTTCCCCATGATTGTATAGGCTATTGTGTAACCAATTTGAAGGTTCAGGAAAACTTTGCAGGTGTTTTGAGTTGATTAGCTGATTGGCATGTCACCATATTCTAATTCTCATCACAATTAAAAGAACTACTTCAGTCTGTGTGCATTGAATTTATTTAATACACAAGTTTCACAATTTGAGTTGAGTTAGTGGAAAAAAAGGAACTTTTACACGACATTCTAATTCATTGAGATGCACCTGTGTATGTGTGTGTGTGTGTGTGTATATATATATATATATATATATATATATACATACATACACACACACACACATATATAATGTCATTAAAAAAAATTTAACTAGTGTATCAAATCTTTAAATGTTTCTCAAATAAAAATAAAATGTTATAGCTTTTATAGCTGTTAAAAGTGTAACATACATTATAACAAAAATACAAATAGAATACATTATCTAAATCAAACATTGCGTATAATATAGATAACAGAAAAAGTATAATAGTAAGAAATAATGCAAATTTGTTTAAATTTATTTTAAAAACTATCATTTATCGTTAAACTATCATTAAAAGCTATCATTTATGTTACTGTTAATTATATAAAAATAAACAGAAATGAAAAAATTATTTTACTTAAAAATAAGTATATTTTTTAAAATTTACTATTGTGTGTTAATCATTTAATTTATATTAAATCAATATTCACAAAAACTTCAGCTTACATAATATTAAATAAATAGCCTATATTTTTGGTTAAAAAAAAAATGAATAAAATGTATTAAAAAAATAAATAATTTTGACTGGAGAGTAAAACTATTGGCAGGGCAAGTAAACAGCTGAACTACTGGCTTTGCTGTACCGGCAGGGGAAAAATTCCTTATTGTTCAAAACTACTACACAATATCAAATTAAGGAAGAGCATATAAACCCACTTGAACAGAAACTTATACACAGTGAGTGCAGTCATATATAGTGCCTCCTCACCTCATTCTGAGCGTCCTCAAAAGCCACTGCTTGTTGTAAATTATGTTTCCTAATGCCACTCCATCTTGTGCGGTAGTCTGTGACTGGATGCCGGGGTAAAATATATTCATCATACACAACACTACCATAATAATTTACTATACTACAGCGTGCCACTTCACTACACTTGCCCCCAGGTCCAGTGCCGACCATTTCACAGTCCATAGCTACAAGCTTAGAGTGGTCTATTCCCACACGTGGTGAACTCCTGCCACTAGTGGGAGGACTGGATTCAGATGAAAAGTCAATGTCCACCTCCAAGCAGTCTCTGAGAGGTAATGCAGTCTCAGCTTCAGCAGTCAGTGTATGAGGAGTTATTCTGGGCCTTTTGAATTCCACATGATTTGACTGTTCAGATACAGAATCCGAAACATCTTTGTGTTTAACACACTCCGTCTTGTTTTCCAAAAGCTCTTCGGACTTTCTTTTCTTTCCTCTTTTTTGTTCAACTGACATTGCATGGAATTCAGTTGTGGATTTTTTCAGTTTATTCTTTTTCCTTTGTCTTTTAACTTGATGAGAAATAGTGCTTGTTTCTTTGTTGGTGGCTGACAAGGTATTTTGGTCCACACCATTACTGGTGGAGTATCTCCAAGGTGAATCAAACATTATGTCACCACGTAGCTTCACATCTGTCAAAAAAAGAAGATACTTTTGTCAATCAAAGTTACAGTATCTGTGTCCTTATAGAGATAAATGACAAATAATAACCAAGATACAATGTGAAAAAATTAGACAGCTTGCAAGTTACTAAGTTAAGATACATGAACAATGTTAACTCTATATTTGACTACATAATCCATCTATGGAAAGGAGATGGTCTGAAAGTGTCAATTATTTACTGCTCTTTTATATTTAAATTGTGATCGTGACGATTCAGTACAGTCACTCAGCACTGGCTAGCTAACCATTCAGCAAAGAAACAATAACGTAATTTGTCGCGTTTTACATTTAGTGACAACACAAACCCTAAATAATATTACACTGGAAAACATTCCAGCAAAAAAAACGCTTATTAACGTTGTAATACTTAAATAATTTTACACATTAGCACATACCTCTGCGTACACGTGCTTCCGGTGAGAAGCAGGGCTATGAGAACAAAGCCGAGACAAGAGCCAAATCCCGCGATTTCTTCTTCTTCTTCTTGGTTTTTAACGGCGGCTGGCAACCAACGTAAATAGGTGCATTACCGCCACCTTCTGCTCCGGAGTGTGGAACAGAATTTTATATTCTATTTACTAGTCCCGTCTCTCTAATAAAATCATAGAAGGCTTTACTATTGATTTCACTTGACCATTTTATTAAAACCTTAAAATTTAGATCCTAAATTCCATTTTTTCTTAATTCTTGTATCATTTTTCTTCTTTCTTGTTCATATTTCCTACATTCAATAAATACATGAGGTATTGTTTCTTCAACATTACAGTATTCACATAATCCATTTGGATGTTTCCCTATTATTTTAAGTGTGCTATTTAAATTTTAGTGCCCTAACAATATTCTGTTAAAGATGACCTCCTCTTTCCTTGACTTACCTGTACACTTTATATTTTGATTTACTTTGTTTATTAAACTATAAAGGAATCTACCCTTGTCCCCATTGTTCCACTTAACTTGCCATTCTTTATTCACTTTACTCCAGATTAAAACCTTAATCTCTGATTTACTTAATGGAACTTGAATCTCTATTGTCTCTCTCTGTAAAGCTTGTTTTGCTAATTTATCCACTTCTTCATTTCCCCTTATTCCCATGTGTGCTGGGACCCATATAAAACTGACTGATGTATCATTCTGAACAATTCTTGAATGTATTTGTAGGATACTAAAGAGAATATCTTGGTGACTTGATTTAAAAGATCTCAAACTCTTTAAAACTGAAACTGAGTCAGAACAAATTAAAGCATTCTCAGGTTTGTGTTCCTCCACCCACTGCAATGCCAAGAGTATTCCTATCATTTCTACAGTATAAACTGACAGATGATTAGAAGTTGGCTTTACTCCACTGATCCACTGGTAACCACTGTCTTGGACTAAAAAAGCAGCCCCAGTTGTTTGACGTTCTGGATCTTTTGAGCCATCTGTATACACTTGTATATGCTGGGGGTATTGAACTCTGATATATGTTGAAAATACATATGCCAAGTCAGCTTCTCTTTCAGTTTTTTTAACCTCCAACAGATGCAAATCTACTTGAGGTGTTACATACACCCATGGTTCATATTCCTGAATAACAACTGTTGGACTCATCTTGATGTTATTTACTTGTATTTCTTCTGCATATATTTTACTAATCCACCCAAAGCTTGTTCTACACCTTTCATTCTGTTCCCAACAGTTCTGTAACACCATTTTTGTAGGATGTTTATCTTTATGGCCCTGGAGGTTAGCCCAGTAATTGATCATTAATTGCTTCCTTCTAATTTCTAGTGGCATCTCTCCTACCAAGACTTGTAAAGCTGGTGTGGGTGTAGTCTTTACTGCACCACAACATTGTCTCATTGCTTGAGCTTGAATTTTATTAAGTTTTTCCAACAGGTTTTTTGAGGCAGAACCATATACCACACAACCATAATCAAACACAGACCGGATCAGTGCTATATAAATTGTTTTTAGTGAAGAAAAACTTGCCCCCCATTCCACTCCACTTACACATCTCATGATGTTTAACACCTTCTGACTTTTCTCAACTAATTTATTTATATGTTCACTCCAAGTAAGTTTTGTATCAAAATAAATACCTAAAAACTTAAATACCTTCTCTCTTTCCAATGTTTTCTCATACATCTTCAAACTCACTTCTGGAACAACCCTCTTTCTAGAGAAAATTACTGTTTTTGTTTTCTCCACTGAGAATTTAAACCCCCAATCATATGCCCATTCTTCTATTTTCCTAATTTCCTCTTGTATCTTCCTATTAATATATAAGATATTCCTTCCCCTTTTCCAGAGAGCCCCGTCATCTGCAAATAGAGACCTACCTATATCTGGCTCTACTTGATTAAAAACATCATTTATCATTATGGAAAACAATAGTGGACTTATTACACTCCCTTGAGGAGTTCCATTTTCTATCTGTAATGTACTTGACACTTCATTTCCTATTCTTACCTGGATGCTTCTGTTTGCCAAAAAATCTTTTATCCAGTTGTATATTTTTCCACCAATATTCATTATTTTTAATTTTATCAAAAGTCCCTCTCTCCACATCATATCATAAGCCTTCTCGACATCCAAAAATACTGCTATTACTGACTCTTTATTTATCTGTGCTTTTCTAACTTCATTTTCTAAACATACAATAGGATCCATTGTTCCTCTTCCTTTTCTAAAACCACTTTGATATTTTGATATTAATCCTCTTTTTTCCAATAAATATGTCAACCTTTCCGAAATAATCCTTTCCATAATTTTACAAATATTTGACGTAAGAGCTATCGGTCTATAATTAGAGGGTTTTGAAGGATCTTTCCTGGCTTTCTTATAGGTATTATTATTGCTTCTTTCCAAACTTTTGGAAGTCTTCCTTCCTCCCATACTCTATTATATAACTCTAAAATTTTCCCCACGGCCCTGTCCTTAAGATGTCTCATCATTATATATCCAACCTGATCCTTTCCTGGAGATGAACGTTTTTTATTTGCATTACAAATAGCTCTCTTCAGTTCATCTCTATTGAATGGGAAGTTAATTGGCTGGCCTTCCATTCCGCCCCTCCTTACCAATGATTCTATTTCGTCTCTTTGTTATTTCTCTCCTCCTCTTACCTTCCTCACTTAAATTCCCTGACCCATGTATTTGTGCAAATGTTTTGACTAGCATTTCTGCTTTGTCCTTATCCGTTACAGCTATTTCCCCTTCTGCCTCTAATACTGGATAATCCCACTCTTTCTTATTACCTTCCATTCTCTTGATCATACTCCACACATCACCTACTGGAGTTGTTCTTCCAATTCCACTACAAAAGCCACACCAACTTTCTCTTTTAGCTTGCCTGATAGTTTTCCTCACTACTGCTTGAGCCTTCTTGAATAAGATTAGATGGTTATAATTATGTGTTCTCTTAAGAAGTTTAAAAGCCTTATTTCTATCTCTCACAGCTTTACTACACTTGTCTGTCCACCAAGGAACAGCTTTTCTCGTCATTTTTCCTTTACTTTTTGGAATTGATTCTGACGCTGCTTCTAATATTACTGCACACACCTTTTCATTAAAAATGTCTATATCTTGATTTGAATCAATTGCCGCCATTTTTTCTTCACATATTTCCTCAAATTTATCCCAATTTGCTTTTTCAAATACCCATTTTCCTCCTCTCTGAGTTACTGTTCTCTCTGTCTCAATATCCAATGTTACAACTATTGGGTAATGATCACTCCCAATACTAGATTCCCCCCAAACTTCCCAATTACACTTACTAGCCAAATTATTCGAAACTAGTGTCAAGTCCAATACAGACTCCATTCCTGTACAAACATCTATCCTTGTTCCCCTCCCATAATTTAAACACACTAGCTCCCTCTCCTCTATTAATTCCTCAACTACTTGACCATTGGCATTAATGTACCTTCCTCCCCATAGTGTATTATGTGCATTTAAATCCCCACACCATATCACTCTTTGTCTATCTTGACCATGTACTTCCTTTAACTTCTCTAGCTCCAATTTTTTACATGGATTATAATAATTTATTATAACTACAGTGGGGCAAAAAAGTATTTAGTCAGCCACCAATTGTGCAAGTTCTCCCACTTAAAAAGATGAGAGAGGCCTGTAATTTTCATCATAGGTATACCTCAACTATGAGAGACAAAATGAGAAAAAAAAATCCAGAAAATCACATTGTAGGATTTTTAAAGAATTTATTTGCAAATTATGGTGGAAAATAAGTATTTGGTCAATAACAAAATTTCATCTCAATACTTTGTTATATACCCTTTGTTGGCAATGACAGAGGTCAAAAGTTTTCTGTAAGTCTTCACAAGGTTTTCACACACTGTTGCTGGTATTTTGGCCCATTCCTCCATGCAGATCTCCTCTAGAGCAGTAATGTTTTGGGGCTGTCGCTGGGCAACACGGACTTTCAACTCCCTCCAAAGATTTTCGATGGGGTTGAGATCTGGAGACTGGCTAGGCCACTCCAGGACCTTGAAATGCTTCGTTGCCCGGGCGGTGTGTTTGGGATCATTGTCATGCTGAAAGACCCAGCCACGTTTTATCTTCAATGCCCTTGCTGATGGAAGGAGGTTTTCACTCAAAATCTCACGATACATGGCCCCATTCATTCTTTCGTTTACATGGATCAGTCGTCCTGGTCCCTTTGCAGAAAAACAGCCCCAAAGCATGATGTTTCCACCCCCATGCTTCACAGTAGGTATGGTGTTCTTTGGATGCAACTCAGCATTCTTTCTCCTCCAAACACGACAAGTTGAGTTTTTACCAAAAGGTTCTATTTTGGTTTCATCATTCTCCCAGTCCTCTTCTGGATCATCCAAATGCTCTCTAGCAAACTTCAGTCGGGCCCGGACATGTACTGGCTTAAGCAGGGGGACACGTCTGGCACTGCAGGATTTGAGTCCCTGGCGGCGCAGTGTGTTACTGATGGTAGCCTTTGTTACTTTGGTCCCAGCTCTCTGCAGGTCATTCACTAGGTCCCCCCGTGTGGTTCTGGGATTTTTGCTCACAGTTCTTGTGATCATTTTGACCCCACGGGGTGAGATCTTGCGTGGAGCCCCAGATCGAGGGAGATTATCAGTGGTCTTGTATGTCTTCCATTTTCTAATAATTGCTCCCACAGTTGATTTCTTCACACCAAGCTGCTTACCTATTGCAGATTCAGTCTTCCCAGCCTGGTGCAGGTCTACAATTTTGTTTCTGGTGTCCTTTGACAGCTCTTTGGTCTTGGCCATGGTGGAGTTTGGAGTTGGACTGTTTAAGGTTGTGGACAGGTGTCTTTTATACTGATAAGGAGTTCAAACAGATGCCATTAATACAGGTAACGAGTGGAGGACAGAGGAGCCTCTTAAAGAAGAAGTTACAGGTCTGTGAGAGCCAGAAATCTTGCTTGTTTGTAGGTGACCAAATAATTATTTTACCGAGGAATTTACCAATAAATTCTTTAAAAATCCTACAATGTGATTTTCTGGATTTTTTTTTCTCATTTTGTCTCTCATAGTTGACGTATACCTATGATGAAAATTACGGGCTTCTCTCATCTTTTTAAGTGGGAGAACTTGCACAATTGGTGGCTGACTAAATACTTTTTTGCCCCATTGTATCTCCTGACCTCTACTCCAAATCCCCACAGCAATATATTCTTGATCTCTACCTATTCCCAGTATTCTATATGATATTTCTCGTTTAATAAATGTTGCACACCCACCACCATTCCCTTCTTCTCTATCGTGCCGTACTATACTATACCCTTGTAAAACAAAATCTAAACATTTCATCCAAGTTTCTTGAACACATACTACATCAGGTTTTATACTCAATTCTTCAATAAAATGCTTGAACTCCTGACCATTTGCTATCAGAGATCTTGCATTCCACTGAATTATTGTTATCATCTATAAATATTATCAAGTTTCTTGACTTGATCTTATCTGAAGTTCATCTCTGACTTCTTCCCAAGTCAAGCCTGTCATTCCAAGATGACGTATTGCTGCTATAACAACTAACTGTGTCTTTTGTGTTTTCGATTCAATCCCAGCTGTACTATTTATAACTCCTGCAATAAATGTTACTAATTTTTTCTTTTCAATCATCATAATTTCTTCTGGAACTCTATTGTTTCCTTCAACTGAAACCCCAGATTGACCTCTTTGATCTCTAGTTTGTCCTTTAACTTGTTTTGCTGCCTCCGCATATGTTATCTTCTTCTCCACCCTCCTTTTCTGAATCTCCATCTCCATTTTCATTACTTCACATCCTCTGAATGCTGCACTATGTGCCTCTCCACAGTTGCAACACTTTGGTTGTACTCCTTCTTCACACTTGCCATATTCATGATTTCCTCCACAACGAGCACATCTACTCTGTTCCATACATCTTGTAGCAACATGTCCAAACCTTTGGCAATTAAAACATCTCACTGGTCCTGGTATATACTCTCTTACAATATAGCTCATCACACCCAACATTACTCTTTTTGGAATTTCATTCCCTTGAAATTCTATTACTACTGTTTCAGTGTCTCTTCTGTTTCCATCTGCACCTGATTTTATCCTTTGCGCGTGTACTATCTTCCCTCCCTTTAAGTTACCCTTAAACTCTTCCATACCTATATTGAGAGGAACACCAAAAATGATCCCTTTTCGGCCCCTACTTTTACTTTTATCTCCAACTCTGTTTGTGCTGACAACTTTAATCCCTCCTATCTCCTTCATTTTGAGAGCTTTACTTGCTTGTTCTTCTTTATTACATCCAACTAGTAAATTTCCATCTGAGAGAACTTTAGCGAACTCAATGTTTCCTATATCCCTATTTATGATCTTGGTCAGTTTTAATGGATTAATTTTGCTTACCCCAATCTGATCTCCAAACCTAATGATGCATTTTATGCTCTCTCTACTCTTTTCATCAGACTCTTCTACATCGCTCCTCTTTTTCCGTTTTTCTCCCCGATTACTCCTTACTTCTTTCCAGCAACTTCCTAAAGATTTTTCACTTTCCTCTTCGCTTCCTACATCCATACTCCCTTCACTATCCCCCCACTCAAACCTCTCTGATCCATTCACGGAGCAGTTGTGCCTCCCCGCCGTTCCTTTCCGAGTTCTCGCTGAAGCTTCCGCCATCCCACAATATTAATGTACAGTACTGTTGTTTTGTTGCTGTGTAAATCAATGTGTGGACTGCGGAATTACGATAGAAACCGTTTTAATAAATGGAAATCAACTGAATTAGTATGCTGAATAGACTGCTAAGATATAAATAGCAATACAATCTGAAGGAATTTGACAGCTAGCAAGATACTAAATTCAGACACATAAGCAACAGACTTACAGACTAGATACAAAATTAATCAAAAAGGTGTTTTTTTAATTTATTTCACTATATTAATGTGATATCGTAATGAATTTGAACATATTCTTGGAGAGCCTTGGATATCATTGGCTGAGAACTCTGTTTTAAGTGCTTGTAGCCTAATTGTGTCTGGCATTTTATTAAGTAATTAATTAATTAAAATCAGTTTGAGCATGATGATCTGTATGTTGTAATTTGTAAATCTGAATCATCTGTAACATTGTGCTTGTTTATCTCTTTTATTCCCAGATGCACATCAGAGCTTTTCTTGATCAACAGGAAATCAAGGTATTTTTTCCCTTTGAGGTCCCTGATGACAACAATAAATATTATTAATAGGAAAAATCATCCAAAAATGAAAATTCTGTGATATATTCACTATAAAACCTGTATGGCTTTCTTTCTACCAATGGATTCAAAATGAAAAATGATAAAATACTGATTGATCTTCTTATGTTGCCATTCGAATAGCCCATTCAAATACCCCCTTCTGATTTATAGAGTAGTTTGCTGCTTATTTATTTATTTATTTATTTATTTATTTAATTTAAAAGAGAGAGCAAAAGGTCACACAGCATATGGACAACTTAGTTCCTGATCAAAAGTCACGTGACAGATAGTAAATAACAGTATACAGGTCACTTAGTGGTCATCTAAAGCCCTTTTATTTTCAGGATCTGGAGCTTATTAGCTTTAAGAAACATGAAATTATCAGGAAATATTCTTCAAAAGCTGCAGAAAGAAAGTCATACAGGATGGATGGAGCGTCATGAGAGTGCCTGCATATTATCATGCAAAACAAGTGGCTATCATGTCCCCACTAGATGGCCTTATCCTTCTACAAACCACAGCTATTCACTTACACTGATTGGATGGACATGGGCCAACCTCCCGAAATCACTACTAATCCTCTTAGTGACAACAAAACTCTTACTCGCCCAATCCGCTGCGTCTCTCCAGTGTGCCCACCCTTTTCTCCTCTCTCCATCTCCCCTCCCCATGCTTATGAACCCACTGTGTGGAGAGATTGTAATCCAAGTGGATTACACTGTAAATTGGGTGATGGAGGATTGGATGCTCTGGAAGTGAATCTCAGCTGCAGCAGTGTGCTTGCCATTTGCTTGATTTATATATTATAACTGGGATTATTTCATGCCAAGAACCATGGAACTTTGGAGAACATCTTTCAGGTGTGATGTTTTGTGGATGATGTGATGGAGAGCATATATTGATATCATGTTCACCCGAGTTTAACACGAAGAAAGAAGGACCTAATGATAACATTAAGTGGATTACTTGGATTACCGATATCACCCTGAATATGAGAAGCGTTGATTACTCCATGCAGCTCAATGAGAGTTTAAAAAGTTTCTGGAACATCTGAGCATGACTAGGAGCTCGCTGACGTGGATCATCAGGCCCTCCAAGAACTTTTGGATGTGCAAATTCAGCTGATGAGGAGTTCGGAAGGGTTGTAAGAGACGTTTGAAACCATTTAGGCCAGCATGAATGGAAGTGAGTGGAATGGACGTTGGATTTTCATTGTCCTACTGGAGTAGTGGATTCTCAGGACCTTCTTCTCATGACAGATGTGGCTCTTAAGGATAGATGTCAGCATCATGTATAACATCAGAGGGTCTTCTTGGGTCACATTCTTCATGGTCTACACAGGCTGGCTGTGTATCTTTACACATGCTCAAATGAAGATTCCACCAGAAACGTAAGATTCACTTTCATTTCAGTTGTTTGGCACCTTCATTTTCAGGTGCCACTGGTTTGATTTTCTCTGTTGATGTTTTTTTGTTTCCTATGTGTTACTGTTCTGTTTTATTCAGCCAATGGTTTTGGTAGATGCTTGTAAGACCAGACAGACTATTTCAGGGTCTAATTTGTACTGTGGCGACTTCAGTTCCGTGCATATTAGAAATTCAAATGAGACAGGAAGAGAAATTGCTCTGAGAGTTGTGTGATCATTTTTAGTAATTCCCTGATTCCCTGAGTTTGTTGAGGTGTAAAATTCAGTTCTCACGAGGTTTGGAAGTCATTCAGTGCAATAGCAGATGGCAGACATTTCTCGACATACGTAAGCAGCAGTGAAAATATTTTAAGGTGGAAATGGAAAGATAATTTGGTGATATATCCATAATTCTTTCATAAATTACTAATACAGAAAAAATAAAAATATTATTTATATAATTATTATATAACTATATATATATATATATATATATATATAAAAATGCAACTATATAAAATATGCAAAATTTACTCACCTTAATGTTGTTTCAAACCTGACTTTCCATTTTCTGTGGAACACAAAAGAAGATATTTTAAAGTATGTTGGTAACCAAACCATTGTGGTGACCACTGACTTCCATTGAATGGAAGATGAATTGAATTCAATTTGGATATTCCTTTAATGTTGTCACAATTCTGACTTGCCCTACAAAAACAAACCAACTGATACCATGTCAGATTTGTTTCATGAACTTCTTTGGTTATTTTTTCCAGACATTGTCAACTAGCAGGTTAATGTTCTGGCTTGAAGTGGTACTGTTTGAGCAGATACACTCATACCATTAATAATGCCTTCTGGATACCAGCCAGAGACACAAGCTAGTTCACAGATGGTCATACAGACCAGGTTCTGTGCACACAGGAATATCACAGGCTTTGAACCCTTCCAGGAGTGCCACTAACATTATTCTCATGCATTATAATTTGACTTTTATTAAGTGTACTAGACCCTGCTGAGCATGTAAGGCCAAGCATATTTCATAGCTATGTGAGTGCATCTGTGTTTTAGGGATTTATTGCTAAAAACAGTTTTATCTTGGCCTTAATCCCTATATTTATTTTTAGATTTTTTAGATTTATATAACTACAACAATTCAAGGACAAATTGTTCTCTTGTAGCACCAGTCCATTTTAAAAACTCACCAAGGCTGCATTTAATTAAAAATACAGTATAAAGCAGTAATATTGTGAAATATTATTACAATTGCAAATAACTTATCTATTTCAATATATTTTAAAATGTAATTTAGTCTTTTGATGAAGCAAAAATCATTCCAATAGGCTGATTTGTACTCAAGAAACATTTCTTATTAATAATTTTAAAATAATTTTTTGAAGAAAAATGTGTTACTTTTTTCAGGGTTTTTTGAAGAATAGAAAATTCAAAAGAACAGCATTTAAAATATAAATCTTTTTAAACATTATAAATGTTTTTACTGTTATTTTTGATCAATTTAATGTGTCATTGCTGAATAAAAGTGTTATTTATTTATTTATTTATTTAATCTTACTGATCCCAAACCTAAATATATTATACAGCACTACATTACAGTATATTTTTATTCTTAAATTTTGCTTATATGGGGAAAAAGATCTCTCTGCTTCATTATCTGTTGATTTGTTGTTGACTTCCCAAGGATTTCCCTTGCTGTAATAGTATCAGAGTCCTCAACATTGCCAAACTATTAACACAATTCCTCAGCCTCCCTGATGATCCCAGACTCCTTCAGGTCAATCGAGATGCTTCAACATAAGACTGATGACAGACTCAGTTCAGCCTTAAGACATACTGACCTAGAGCTCACCTCTTATCATGACAAAGAGTTGACAGGACTCTTTATATTTGTTATTTTGTGCATTGTACATCAAGAATGACAGGAATGTTTCATTATATACAGTATATTTGTGGTCTTTATATCATTTACAGTGACCTCATATGTACTTTTTTGATTGTTTGTGTTTAGATTGGCTTTCGTTTGTCTGCGTTCACTGTCAATGGTCAGAGATCAATAGATTACTTGGAATCCTATGAAGTGATTATAGGCCACCTGCAAACTAAGACAACTAGTATTTATAGACTGGCAGCTCAGGGGTTTATTTAAAGTAAATGTAAACATTTTTAAAATAATTTATTGAGTTTCTCAGGGTAATTTCAAACATTCAAATAAAAAAATTTGCTGTGTACACTAATTTGAATAACTCTTGTAATAACTCGTCACACAGTTGGCGCTGATTGGCCTTTTTTTGTTATTCTAGGGTTCAAAAATGGGCCATCACCATTTCAGAGCAAATCAATGCAATTGCATCAAAATACTCAGGCGCTGCACTATTACAAAAGGTAAATATCAATAAAAATATAAATTTTCCTAGTCATTTTTAGTTATGATGACTGTTTCTGGATGCTTTATTTTTTGGATACTCATTTAGGAAAACTGTTTGCACATATTACTAATAAAATTATTCCAGAAAAGCAAAATGCTAAAACTGTTCTCTCTGTATGTCTAGAAACTCAAAGATGTTGAGCCCATCATTAGAATAGAGGATGTAGATGGACCACGATTAGTGCTGGAATTTGCAGATGAAATTGAAAGAATGCTTGGCAGCAAGATGAAATCTGTGAAGGTCAGTCTAAAGTGCTCATTTTTATATTGTCTAGATTAGTCCTTATTTTTTAGACTGATGTTATTTCATGAGGAGCTTTGGTTTTAACTTATAAAATGAGTTTTCTTTCTCTTTGTCCACAGAGGCTCGCAGACACAGCTGAGGATGCTGACCTGTATCATGAGTATAATGCATCTTTACAGGTAACAAAATTGGGATTTGGTATTTAAACCTGTTTGTAAAAAAATCTGCAAAAAATGTCATGCATTAAATTCAAATATCATTTAAACAAATGTTCATAAAAATAATATTATATTACATATATTTATATAATAAATATATTAAATATTAAATTATGCCATTTAAAAGCAAATATTGTCTATTTATGCTATATGTATTTTTTTTTTTCTCAGTTTGACTACTTTAATGCATTATTGGTGAATACTATGGATGAAGAGGGAAATTTCATTGAACTTGGAGGTGAATTTCCATTGGAAGAGAATGAACATTTCAACAAGCTTTCAGTCAACACTTTAATGAGCGACATCCAAGTTCCCACTAATGTCTACAACAAAGGTATGGTAGCAATAATGAGAATCACCATGGCCTTTGTATCTGATTTAAACAGTATGTTTAATCAATGCAAAAACACACTTTGTTATTTTGCATCTTAATTAAATCAAATAAACTGTGTACACAATAAATCCAAAGTTCTGTCATAAAACTCTAGATGGCACAGTCTGATAGCTTCTAGCTCAATCTGACATAATGACATCATTATTCACAAGGTGCAGTGTGCTTCAGAAACCCTCCACCTTCCCCAGCTCCACCTGTATAGATCTGCAACAGGGTGATTTAATGTATGTTATATATAGGGGTTATTGGATATATGTTTTATGTGCAGCAGCAATATTTCTTACATGCTTACAGCAGCATGTCTATGGATGTATTCGCAGTAGCAAGTCTCAGTACTCACTCTGCAACAGCAGCAGCAGCGTAGCAGATCTATTCCGCCAAGACCAAACACATTAACATTGTCATGTACATTACCATGCTAAACTCTCAGAGAGTTGTCATGACAGAACTCAAATTACAGGATCTTTATAAGTCAGTCTATATTATAAAATTTACAACACTTGATGGCGAGTGCTTTATATGAGGGTTGCATTTTCAAGGGGTAAATTAAATTAGAATCTTAACAATTTTGTGTAAATACAACATTTAAACTTTAGAAAATAATATCAAACATCTTCATTTGCAGATCCAGATATTCTTAATGGAGTGTACATGTCAGAAGCCTTGAACGATGTCTTCATCAGTAACTTCCAGAAGGATCCCACGCTCACTTGGCAATATTTTGGCAGCTCAACTGGCTTCTTCAGACTCTATCCAGGTTTGATCAAATCTGTTTCATTAACATTTTTTAGTATTGCTCAGTCCTACAACTTGAAAGAGAAAAACTGGACTTTACGTTCTTAAATCTGAATTGTCAATGTAAAATATATTTAGTTTTGCTTATCTTTGTGCTTTTCAGGAATTAAATGGACCCCTGATTCTAACGGCGTAGTTTCTTTCGACAGCAGAAACAGAAATTGGTGAGACAAAGTAAAGCATTTGACCTAAAACCCTAATAGATTTTGTTATCCTGTATGTCTAAGTACTTGGCAATTTAGTGAAGTTGATTCATTCATATGAATTATGAAATAAAATTTATGCCGGTTGACTTGGATTCAGCAAGGTCTTTTCCTGACACAGTGTGCAATGCAGGATTATCTGTGTGGATGCCACCCAAATGTCTGCTTGTGGCTATGGTAGCACAGCCAGTTAGGCCCTGATCCCACCAAAAGACTTTAATCTCATTCTTAAGTGGTTAGCAGCTCAACGGCCAGGTTAGTAGGACTGACACAGGCTCCATATGTGACTGTTTATACAGAAGCAAGTGAATCTGAATAAACACACCTGTAAGAAACACTGTCCGTTTGAAACATGAGGATTGGTTTTACATCACTGGTGTTACGTTTTTTACTGTCTTGACTGTCTAGCCCTAAAGAAAATAATGTTTCCATGTTTTAGACTTTCGGCCATACTTGATATATAGGCTACAGTACAACTGAATATTTATGTGTTTGCATTAAAATGCTTCAACAACGTCGTTTGCACCGCGCTCCTCCGTTACTTGATCTTTTTATTTTGGTGCGTCAATCTGTTAAGTTACTTTGTATGAGAAATTATGATCCTCACTCACGAGAACAATCTTCTTTTTCTGTTTTATTTAACACATCACCAATGGGGAAAAGACACAAAGGTTTCGGCTACCAAGTCTTCCTCAGTGTGTAAAGCAATTACATCCCTCCACCCACTTTTTAAATCACCAATTATGTCGACGTCATCACTCATTAGTAATGTTGAATCATCACAATCATTAAAACATTTCCTTTTAACTATTAGACAATTTTCACAACACAAAACATCATATTCACTAGTACATCGCACTACACATCCGTGACTAAGACAAGAATTATCTAGGATCATTCATTTATCACTATTATACAAGCCTACAGTTTAAATAAACAATCAACAATGTGTACTCCACCAATTGACTTTAAATTATATAACAGTGGAAAATTCAATAATTAGAAACATCACAAATACAGTGGTGTGAAAAATTGTTTGCCCCCTTCCTGATTTTTTAAATTTTTTTTGTTTCAGATCATCAAACAAATTTAAATATTAATCATATTGAACTGTGGCTAGAGAAACTGAACTCAGGTGTGATAAACCACAGTAGTAAGGTCCACTATATATTGTGATGGTACTCTGCTGTCATCATCTTTACAGTAAAAATTTTGTGCATCCAAACCTGCCTTATGAGGTATATTTGTGTAGAGTGAAGTGACATCGAGTGTTACAAGCCTGTCCGTCGTGCTTATGCAAGGAATTTGATTCAATTTATTCAAAAAATCAGTGGTGTCTTTTAAATAGGATGGCAATTTTTTCACTATCGGTTGAATCAAGGAATCAAGAAATTTAGATATAGTTCGTGTTAATGACCCATTCCCTGAAACAATTGGTCGCATTGGAGGATCTTGTAGTGATTTATGAATTTTTGGTAAAGTGTATAAAACCGGAATCCTAGGATATTCATTTTTTAAATGCTTCTCTTTGCACTCTTGTTAAATTTAGCTTCTTGTGCAATTCATTATGAGGTTCTTGTAATAATTTTTCCACATCGTTTTCTACAAGTCTACAAAAAGTGTTAACTGATTGATTATGAATTACTGGCGTAAAAGTACTTTTCGGTTTAAACTGTTGTACATACGGAGTTGCAGTCACATTCGAATTAAAAAAAACTTCTCAGTTTCACATTTCTAAAAACTTAAATAATTCAACCTTGACCATAAAGGGATCTGAGACATTATACGGTACAAATGATAGTCCTTTACTCAATACTGTAGTTTGTTCAGTGGATAATTCTTTGTCCGATAGATTAAGTACAATATCGTCTTGATCATTTGAAACAGTACTTTCGAATGAAGTTACTTCCCGAAGTCCTTTTCCCCGACGCCCTCTTCTCGTTGGTTTCTTCCATTTGGATTGCGTTTGGAGCGACGGGGTTGGCCCAAAAAAGGTTTCCTCTGTCGAGATGCGATTTGAGAAGACGAAGTGTAAGAATCATCTGATTCAGAGGCACTTGTGAGTCTCAATCCCCCTCGTTGTTGTTGAGGTTTAGATCTCTCCGAGATCCAGGTGTAAACTTTGTGGTCTTTATAGTCCATGGTGTCTCTCTTGAACTTGTGAATCTTGATGTTGAGTAACTCCATTCTGAATTTATCAAGTTTTTTTTCCATTTGTCTCTGAAGATCATCTAGTTGTTTCTTTTCAAATTTGTGATTCATTTCTATCTTATGATTTTCTATTTTTTTCAGATAATGACTTTGTTTCTTTCTTAGTGAACTCAATGATCAGGAGCAATAGATTCATCGAACAATGGTTGAGAATCTCGCACCACTTTTTGCAGAACTCAGAGTCGTCTCGTCCAATTGTCGGTTCTTTTTGGATTCGCAGTCCCCGTGGTATCCAACAATTTCTGTAGTACTCACTCAATGTTTGGGCATGTAGCTCCATTCGAACTCCTTTTTGTTGAAGCGCCAACAGCCTTTTTTCCATTTGTTGTATCGTTTCTTTTGTGTTGTGAAAATTGTCTAATAGTTAAAAGGAAAGGTTTTAATGATTGTGGTGATTCAACATTACTAATGAGTGATGACGTCGACATAATTGGTGATTTAAAAAGTGGGTGGAGGGATGTAATTGCTTTACACACTGAGGAAAGCTTGGTAGCCGAAACGTTTGTGTCTTTTCCCCATTGGTGATGTGTTAAATAAAACGGAAAAAGAAGATTGTTCTCGTGAGTGCGGATCATAATTTCTCAAACAAAGTGCATTAAAATGCTTAAATTTGCGATTTGATTTAAAAAAAAATATATGATAAACCATCATTTCAAGCATGCTATTTTTTTACCAGAGATGTTTAATGTCATACCAAAAAAAGATTATATGTAAAAAATGTACTGTTTTAAAAATGTTAAAATATACTGTTTTAGTTAAACAAAAAATGTTATAATAATAAAACTAATAAGAAATAGGCATATTATATATCTATATATCCTTGGTATCTCTATGTTGTTTCACTAAATGAACACAAGCTTAGAATAATAATTAATGTAGAATTAATTAATTAAATGAATTATTTTTAAATGATTTTGTTTTTAGAAATATTTTATTCATATTTTTACCAAATAAAAATGTTATACAAAAGTATTATTATGCAGGAATATTTACTTATATATTTTTACTGAAATATTTTAACTTTTTAAGGACCTCTATTAACCTTTTTAAGTGATTATTTAAACTCTCTGATCAATGAATCGGTGTTTTAAATCAGTGAAATGTACTGATTCATGGAATTGATTCAAACTTACCTATTCATACACATTTTTGTACTGATTTTTAAATTATAGAACACTTCTGTACCTTAACACTCTCATGCAATACTCATATTAACTAGTCATAATAATCAAATAGAAAAACACATTAAAATCATTGCAGTGTCCACAGTGTTGCTTAATTTTATATGTATTGGCAGAAAGATCATCACAAATATATTGTGAATGTTTGACATAATGCCCAGTCCTAGTATTATTATAAAGCCTTTAGCATAGCCCTCCATACCCCGATCTAGAGGTGTCCTGGGTCATCTTCTAAGAAAATCCCCTCTCTCTGTCACAGGTATATCCAGGCTGCCACCTCTCCTAAGGACATCGTGATTGTAGTTGATGTCAGCGGCAGCATGAAGGGTCTTAAAATGACCATTGCCAAACACACTATCAACACTATCCTGGACACGCTCGGGGAAAATGACTTTGTCAATGTTATTGCAGTAAGGGCATACTTTGTTTTCCATTTAGCATCACTTTATGGTTTGATCAGCATTGTAAAATATGTTTTTGCACCTCCTTTCCTTAGTACACTGATTATGTCCGCTATGTGGAGCCCTGTTTTAAGGGAACGTTGGTGCAGGCAGACTTGGACAACCGCGAGGTAAGTCGATTATCCACTTCACTTGAGCCTGAGGAACTAAGCCAATGACTCCAATCGGCACTGCAGGATACCAGCTCTCTACCATTCCCTCATATGCACTCACGTACGCCTCGTACACGTTTTTACACATTTACACACGTTTTTTCTTTTCGTGTTTCTTTTTTCATTTTTTATATTTACATAAAAATTTTATATATTATCTTTTTTATTTTTGTTAGTGTTTTTTTTTTACGTCTCTGAATTATTCAATTATTATTTAGGTTGCAAATTTATTTTGCGTTATCTACTGTTTTTATTCCATGTGACTTGATTTATTTAAATTACATTTATTTATTTAATTTATTCAAATGTTAAGTGTGTATTTTTTCACCAAATATATTTGGAAAAATTATGGCTAATAATTATTTCTGAACACTTCTTCCATCTGCCATTGGATGGAAAAACAGGTAGTCCCACTCACCCCATTAAAACAATGCATTAAGAGCTGAGGTAGGTCAGAGCCGGCTTAATTTAGTCTTTAGTTTTATGCAGCATTATGTCTTTACATACAATTTTGAGCAGGCACAGAACAACCCTAACTCAGCTGTGTAAAGATGCCTAAAATGTTCTGTTGGAAAAATTCAATTTCGAGTGCTAACTTGGATATTTACACTTTAAAACTTAAAACAAAATGAAGGTGAAAAAAAAAAAAACTTTGTGTGGTCATCACTTTTTTATACAAAAAAACGAATTTTTACACCAATAAATAAAAATTTAAGAAAATATAAATAAATATAACAAAATAAAAATAAAATATTAAAATACCATAACAAATTTAAAAAAATATAATTCAAAAGTCATCAAATTAACAAGTAAATACACTTTTTGAGCCAATTTTGCAATGTCAGGCTGGTTTTGATGGAACAACAGAGCCATGATCTTTAGACTTTTTTTTTTTTTTGAATCAACATGTGAATCGTTTACTTATAGTTGATCATAGTCACTTAAAGAGAAAATATAGATAAAATAATACTAAATACTAAAAAATAAAAATATAAATCTAAAATTCTAAAATAACATTATAACAAAACATTACAACAAATTTAGAAATATAAAACTTTATTTATTTTAAATTGTCTTGAAATTATACACTTCTTGAGTTGCAATGCTGGGCTGGTTTTGATGGAGACACGGAATTACAATTTTTAGACTTTTTTGGAAAATCAGCATTTGAAAGATTTACATGTAGTTGGTTATATGGAGAAAATATAAATAAATAATAACATAAATTAATAAAATATAAGAAAAAATAAATAACATATATAAAAATAAAAAATAGAATAAAAATAAAATAAAAAATATATAGCAAATTTAAAATAAAAATAATCTAAAAAAAAATTTATAAATCACACACTTCCCCTTAGCAAATGTCACGCTTTTTAGGAAATACTGACACAAACTTTGCTTTTTTCAGGAATGCTAGGCTGTAGCTGTGACACTAGGCATGGACATTAGGCCCATCCACATTCTGCTTTAACTTTTAGTCATGTGATGGACTAGCGGTTGAGTGATTTGATCTAATGTGCTGCTCTTTTGCTTGTAATATATCAGAGGGCAAGTAGGGACACACTCTAATCTCTGGATTTACCGTCGGTTACAGAATTATAGAGCGATCGGATAGTGAAATGACTGAAGGAAGCACGTTTCATCTTTCATATCACTCTCATAATACTGTTTTTAGACAGTTTTATACATGATGCAAATGCAGTAGGCCACATATTTAGATTGCATTTATAATCACATTAATTAATTCAAATTGTAATTTTAATTGAATAATTACATGATAAGCTGAATAATTCCCCAATTCAATCACAATTATTCACACATATCAATGTTTGCTTAAAAAAGACCTCAAATGAAGATAATTCAAAGACTTTAAATTCCTGAATAATCATCCACTGCACCCTTGGGTTTTATTATACAACTTATTCTACTATTGTACATCTCTAAGTATCTTCAAAATAAGGATGGTGTAGAACATATAGGACACTTGGAAAGGTCTGCGCAGCCACAGACTGGTACTTAATACAGGGTGATGGGTCAGCAGAGCTTGTAATGATATTTCAGGTCTAAGTCACTCAGCATCTGCTCAATGTGCTGACACAGATCCTCTAAGAAACACTCTGAAAGACAGCAGCACCATATCTCTGTCCCACCTGCTCAGATGGCCAACTTGATCCTGAATTTTGTCCCATTTTTGCTCATTGTGTGATTGTACTTAAAAAAGACATGAAAAGATTGTTTTAATGAGGTATTTCAAGCAATAAAATTTGCTAAATAATTAAATTAAGAAATGAAATATAATACATTTTTATTTTTATTTTTAAATATAAAAATAATTATTTTTATCTTTTAAATTTTTATTTTTCTGTATAATCTTATTTTTTATTATTTTAAATTTTTTTCTCCTGTTTTATACCATTGATGTCAGTGTTATTTTAGTATTATTTATATACTATTATAGCATTTATTAATATTTTAAAGTAGCTTTTATGTTTGTTTTATTTAAAGTTTTTTTTTATTTTACATTTTTATCTAACATTTATTTTTCAGCTTAATTTCAAGTAAAGAACAATTGTTTAGGAAAAACTAATGAGATATTAAAGAGATATTTTTGGGAATTTTCCTTTGCTATGTGAAGTAAAATCTTCATATTTTTCCATTTTATTGATATATTTTCATTTTTTTCCCCATCCCATCTCTCTTTTCAGCATTTCAAGCTGCTTGTTGAAGAACTCCATGTGAAGGGAGAGGCTAAAGTAAAAAAAGCCATGAAGGAATCGTTCCGCATCCTCGCTGACGTCAGTATCATTCACACAAATATACAAAACTCTGCATACAGTGCCAACCCTCTGCATGTCCTCCATGTTTCTCTTCCTGTCCCCTAGGCCAGAGCAAATGGTCAGGGCAGCCTATGTAACCAAGCAATTATGCTGATCACAGACGGAGCCATGGAAGATTTCCAATCAGTGTTTGAAGAGTTCAACTGGCCTGACAAGAAGGTAACACACAATCTGCTCGCTCTACAGGGAATGGAGGGCATAACGTATGACGTACTATAAAATCCGCATACCGCTCTGTTAAATTGTTGGAGAACCTTCTGGAAAAATGCCTTGTTCATTACACATTTTTCCTTCATGAACAGATTATAAGACAATTTGTCTTGACCGAACATGAATGTATGGATTTACTGTATTATAGTTCAGTAACAAAATGTAATGGTTTCAGGTACGAGTTTTCACTTACCTTATTGGCAGAGATATGACCTTCTCAGAAAACGTCAAATGGATTGCCTGCAACAATAAGGGTATGTAGTGAGCTAATATTAAAAATGTAATCATTTACTCTCCCACATGTGCTAACAAACCCGTATTTCTTTCTTGCTTCTGTAGAACAAATTATTGAACCATTTGAGCCTCAGGAAATGACACAAAGGCATCATAAAATTATTATTTTCCATATGACTTGTGCTATATTTCATATCTTCTGAAAACATATAATAGTTTTTGTGAGGAACAGAAATTTAAGTCGTCAATCTTCCCTCCAGTGAGCTTTTAACCGAAACACTGAGTTGAACTCGAGAAATAGATCAATTTGATTCAGTAGGTTGTGTCGTTATTGAATCATCCAGTTAATGAATGATTCATTAATTGAATCTTTAATGCACCATTCAGATCAGATAATTCTGGTGCTGTGAACCAGATCAATTTTTTCACTGAAAAACATGATTCGTTCAGATTAATTCCTGATTTGTTCTCTAAGGGAAAGATTTTCAGTGAGTAATGGGTTAAATTGTGGTTCGTTGTCTCATGCAAAGCTATCTTAAGACTTTAGGAGACTTGGAATATGGTAAATAAAGTCATATGGACCAATTTTATGTG
This sequence comes from Spinibarbus caldwelli, assembly GCA_039654775.1. NCBI lineage: Eukaryota > Metazoa > Chordata > Actinopteri > Cypriniformes > Cyprinidae > Spinibarbus > Spinibarbus caldwelli. The sequence continues at coordinate 13,889,825 of CM077264.1, read as the reverse complement.
CTTTTGTGCTTTTTGAAAGCTTGAAAGCTCTAGTTCATCGAGCTCTTCAGTTTGCTAATGGCATCTTTTCACAACAGGAAAATATGCAGAAATCTTATACTCGTATTTGATATTTACAGGTTATTATACTCACATCTCTACACTGGCTGATGTACAGGAGAACGTCATGGAGTATCTTCATGTTCTGAGTCGACCGATGGTCATCAACCATGACCATGACATAATCTGGACCGAGGCGTACATGGATAGTGTGGTGAGTGTATGATTCTGACTTTTCAGAAGAACTGAACTCATACCAACCACTACTCATTTCCAACTGTGCTCATTTTAAGGCATTTTAATGTGATTTGTTGTGCTGATTCTGTACTAATGGGATTATTTTCCATTCATCGCCATAATCATCTCTATCATACAGCTTCCTAACACTAAGGAGGTAACTCTTAGAAACAGAAAAACACACACCACTGTACTTTAGCATGTATAAATAGACTTTAGATATTTAGCCTGTGCTCAGAGTATAATGTAGTTGTAGTGTAGGACTTCTTGGTTTAGGACTCCCCCTGCTGTTTATCATCAATAATCACATTTGAGCTGGACATAATGGAGCTTTCACTAATAAAATCAACATGAAATGTAGTTTTCAACCCATTTTACTGCCATAATTTGATGTATTTCTAAGTGAAACATGAAATAATGTAGAGGACAAGTTTATTTTATTCATCTGAAATTGTTTTGTTCTTGAAAAGTGGGCATGATGAGACTAGTAACGTGTATTTTATGAAAGTAAATGGGGTTGGATTTCATGTTGATTTTAACTCTGTGCTTCTGCAGTTAAAGTGTAAGATACTAAATTCCTCATGTCTCCTGTAGCTGTTCAAAAGCAAAGCTCACAGTCTTCTGCTCATGACGTCAGTGGCCATGCCAGTGTTCAGTAAGAAGAAAGAAACACTTTCTCATGGCATTCTGCTGGGAGTGGTGGGAACTGATGTTCCCCTACTGGAGGTCATGAAACTTGCCCCGCGATATAAGGTAAAAAAGAAAAAAAACACTAAAGGGTTGCCAACTTCAGCTTGAAGCATTCATATTTTCTCATAATTTCTTTATACCACAAATGACATTTGTAATTTAGGTTAAATGGTTGCAGGGACAAATGTATTTATATAAATATGGAACATATCCATATCCACATATATATATATATATATATATCACTAGAAATTATGAATGCTAAAGATTTTGTCTTTTAGCTTGGAGCACATGGTTATGCTTTCCTCATCACAAACAATGGATACATTCTGGCACATCCTGATTTAAGACCACTGGTGAGTCCATCAGAATCTTCTTACTCTCTCAATCACTCAAACATTTATCCTCTAGATAGATTTCAAATATAATAAACTGATATTGATTTGTCATCCCTCTTGCTGTTTTTTCTCTATTTTTGTAACAGTACAGTGATGGGAAGAAGTTGAAACCCAAGCCCAACTACAACAGTGTGGATCTGTCAGAGGCTGAGTGGGAGGACACTGAGGACAGTGTGAGTTGTCCACATACAGTACATACACTTCCTGTAAGCATCCCCACTGTTTTAAGGTTCAGAAAAATCGTAATGATGTCCTGCCCTGTCTGTGCAGCTGAGAACAGCCATGGTGAAGGGAGAAACTGGTACTCTGACTTTAGATGTGAGAGCAGCTGTGGATAAAGGGGTGAGTGTGTTAGCATCAGCCATCTTTTATGTTAAAAATGTTAAATTACTGGGAGTACTCCTTTTGGGTGAATCGTACAAGTCCTGACAAGAATGTGTCCATTCCCCCCATATTGTCATTACATATTGCACCGTAATCATAAAGTGCTTTTTATTTTTGCCTAATTGCCTACATCACACTTAAAATAATCTTATTTGTAGATTTGCTAAAATATAGTTTGTTTGTCTGGACATGTTCTTGATAGGTTTCGTAAGATTCATCCTTTTAAGCCCAAAACACACTGCATGATTTTCAGCGCTCCCAGACGAAAGTTTGCCTTTCTGTTTCGCCGCTTCCACTTTTTTTTAGCACACATAAAAACTTCAACTGCTAAAGTGTGATTTATCATGCTCTTTTTGTTTACCACTTGCGCATGCTGATGAAGTTTTATTCTTTTATAGTAACGTGCATCGTAGCGTACGAGTCAACAGGTGTCATCATCATACAGTTTACACACATGTTGTAGCCAAGTTTATTAGATCCATGTCACACAGTGTGACAAGCAATGATCTTATAGGATTGCTAAAATTGTGCAGTGTGTCTCGGGCTTTAATTACATGTGTAACATAATGTGATAATGTAAATGTTATATTGGGTCATAACTAATAATCTGCCTTTGTGACTGTATTTTTTATTTTATTCCCCAGAAAAGGCCTTTGTTCCTCAAAAATGATTATATCTACACAACCATCAATGAAACGCCATTTAGGTTTGATACGCTTCTCACATTCTCAAAATATTCCCTTCATACTTACTGCACATGTTGAAATAGCTTATTAAAAAAACACATTTTATTGTACAGTATTTTACCCTTCTCTTTAGACAGTACCTTCAGTTGACCTTCATATGTTGTCTTTAATGCATATTTATGATGTGCTTTCAGCTTTGGGATGGTGCTTACAAGAGGTCATGGGCAGTACATGTTCTTTGGGAATGTTTCTGTGGAGGAGGGTGCGTTCACCATATGATTTAAAGCTCATATGATATACAGGTGGTGAAAATGATGCAGTACCCTTTGCGTTTGGGTACAATAAGATTTTTTAAAAAAAGGAAATTAATACTTATATTCAGCAAGGACACAGGTCGAAAGAGAAAGTAAAAATGTTTATAACATTACACAAAAATTCTATTTCAAATAAATGCTGTTCTTTTGAAATTTCTATGTATTAAAGCATCCTGAAAAAAACGCATCAGTGTTTCCACAAGAATATTATGCAGCACAATTGTTTTCAACATTAAAAATAAAAATAATAATGTTTTTTGAGCAGCAAATCAGCATATTAGAATGTTTTTTAAAGGATCACGGGATACTGAATACTAGAGTAATAAAAACAGATCTTTTAAATTGTAATATTTCACAGTTTTACTGCATTTTAGATCAAGTAATGGTGAGCATAAGAGACTTATATAAATTAATCTAATTTTACCAATAATAAATATGGAAATATTGATATTTTTCACTCTTTGTTTAAATAATCATAGATCACAAATTTAATCATTTATGATGGATTTTTTCTGTTTGCAACAAAGGTAAAACAATAAAATAGATACATAATAGGCATTTGAAAGGTAGCCAAAATGAATGCTTTTACAGAGATTTTAAAAAGTTTCCTTCATATACCAAGAAGAAAATTGGTTTAATAAAAATCAGCCCCTGGGAAATAAAAATACCTGAAGTTGAAGAAACACCCATTTAAGAAATTGTCAACACACACACACACACACACACACACACACACACACACACACACAACAGATAATGAGGTGCCTCATAGCTACTCACCATTTTCTCCTTTCTTTAGGTCTTCATGACCTTCAACAGCCAGACCTCACTATAGCAGATGAATGGTAAGTACTGTCAAACAAAAATCGAACAGGCCATCACTTTCTTCTAAACACCGTCAGGACAACAGTTCCCTAAAAACTTTAAAACTTAGCTCTATGTCTTGATAAGTTGAACTATGGTCTTTGATTTACCCACTCAGGACGTATTGTGAGACAGATATTGACCCACATCACCGTAAGCTCACTCAGCTCCAGGCTGTGGTCCGATATCTGACTGGGAAAGAGCCGGACTTGGAGTGTGAGTTTTACATTTTTCTGCAGTATTTTCTATGCAGATGACAAATACTTCAAACAGGAAGTTATGTTCATCCCCTGATTTGAACATGTTTAATGTACTGTGGCTAGTTTGGCTAATGTTTTCAACTAACAATAAGACTAAGAGTGTATTTTCAACTCTGTTTAACACATTTTATTATGTTCAAAGGCACACAGTTATAAATAATAACCGTTTGCTATTCTTAAAGTAAAGGTTTTATTGTTGCATCAGGTGATGAGATACTTCTTCAGCAAGTTCTTTTCGATGCAGTGGTAACAGCACCACTGGAGGCCTACTGGACAGCGCTAACGCTAACCGCCCCCGGGTAAGAGGCTTTATTTAATCTCTGTATGTTGTGCATTAAGCAAAGCCAGACTTTTTGTGTGTCCCTCTTTTATTTTAAAGAATATTTTGGAAAAAATGAGTCAGTGTTTATAGTCGTTCTTTCTTTGCGTTTATCTCCTTATAGTGTAGATGAAGGCATGGAGTCGGCTTTCCTGGGAACCCGATCTGGGCTAATGCGTGTGATCAGATATGCAGGAAGTGAGAAACGTGTTGGAAAGTGAGTGAACTATTTAAAAAAAAAAAAAAAAAACTTTACTCAGTAGCAATAAATACCATATTATATGAATAATAATGATAATAATCAAAAAATAAATTATAAGAAAAAATAAATACATACAAAAAAATCTAAATTGATTAGAAATATTTTTAATTATAATTTATAATTAATTTATTTGTGTGTGTGTATATATAATGAATGTTAGTCACTGAACATGGATCACTGGACCAGCTAAAATACATTTTTAGCGTGATTTGAGATAAAGAAAAAACATTTGTTACCATTAATTTGAAGCAATATTTGAAGCAGTATTTTCTAAACAAACTGAGAGATTTTGGTCTTTCCCCAAATTTCCTGATACTTTGGCCTCATAGGAAGTTCTTGACCCCTGTGGACAAAAAGAACCTCTTCACAGTGGACCACTTTCCCATTTGGTATCGCCTGGCAGCTGAAAACAAACCTGGTCAATTCTTCTTCTATGTCCCGCATGATGATATAAACAAAGGTGCTCAAAAAGTCATTGTTAAATGGATTTGTTGCAATGTCACAGTTTATCAGCTACAGTAACCTATGACCTCTATCCAACAGGGAAGAACACTTTTGTGGCGGTAACATCTGTGACGGTTACTGAAGGGAAAAGAACAGCTGTTGCTGGAGGTAAGATATCTGTCTGTCATTGTTTATATGCTCAAATCTGATTTTACATTCAACATATAATTTTGGGATCATTCAGCACATTAATAATTATTCAAAATGGAGTAGGTTCCAAAAGTTTGAGACCATATTAGAATTTTTTTGATTTGATTGTTTAAAAACACTAATAATTTAATAACACTGGAAAATATTATCTTTAGCAAATCTGAAAACGAATATCCATTTTTCACACTGTGCAAAATAATGCCTTGTTTTACTTTTTAGCATATTACTTTTTATTTATTGTGACAAATAGTACAGAAATTTAATGACATGAAAATAATAATAAACTTATTTACCATAATTATCAACCTGAATGATAATGTAGACATACATTACTTACATATTAAACATAGATATATATTTAAAATATTATTCTGTTTCGAAATTTTAGAAAAATATACTAATATGCTAATTAACAACTGACTGATTGCAACTATAAGAAATCAAACACAGAGGTGGTTTGTTAGGAGAATTCATAGGAAAATATAAAAGTTTACATAAAATCATAATCAATATTTTCTTTTTATGTTGCTTAAATCTACTTATCAGCTATAGAGTAGTTGAATATATTTGTCTTTTTGAGCCAGTTTGTAGGAGCTGTAATTGCTCCTGAACTACATCGGGTCATTTGCTCTCCAACTCTCGCTCCCAAACAAATATTTATAAATCTATGTACATCAATGATAAACTACAGCTTCCAGTAGGTTCCTCATGTGCTTTAAACACACACTTCTGGAGGAAATGCCATCCATGCTACGCACTCTGTGGCTTCTTCTCCCTTTCCGATAGTCGGCATCAGATCCTCCTTTTCATCCTGCTCTGGTTCCTTTGCTACCATCAGTGGCTGTTGCTGCTGGCTGTTTCCCTCTGTCAGCTGCTGCTGTTCATGAGCCATCAGCATTGCATAGATGCAGCCGTAGGTGGCTGTTACAACCATCATCACACACACCACGCCACACACCACCCCAGCAACCACCACCGTGGCAGTCGCTCGACGCACACTCACAGGCCGGTAGCGCTGGCGCATGCAGTCTCCGGCCGACCCGGCTGGTACCTGGTGGCCTTCGGGTGCAGATGGGTTCCTGGTCTCCAGATAGAGGGGGTAACAGTGTCTGAACATCTCCATAGGGATACTGCGAAGATCCTTACCATGCAAATTAGCAGGAAAGGAGCAGTTGGCGGAATCTATGCTTCCACCTATGGAATGATAAAAGAGAAAGACATATAACTTTTTGGAAATTGAAATGCAATTTAAGATATTAAAATTTAAATAAAAAAAAAAGGTAAATGTATTGGTCTATGTTAAATATGTAGGTAGAGTATCTTTAAATTTGTATTTTAATATATATACAGTATATACTGTGTGTGTATATATATATATATATATATATATATACTATATTATTTTAATATACATATAAATATATGAAAATTCGTACAAATATCGATAAGCCGATAAGTAATTTAATGTTCTGGCCATTAACTGATAAATGGTCAGTAATAAATTCTATATTATTTTGTCTAAATAAATAAAAAATTAATCAGTGAAAAAAAAAAAAAAAAAAAAAAGATTCATTTATATATTATTCATTCATAATGTATTATTTTATGTTTAATTTGAATACACACACACATATTTACGTATTAAATTATATATTATATTATATCATATTATATTATATTATATTAGAATATTATTATGATTAATTTAATGGATTTAATGTTAGTCACTGAACATTGATGGTTGAACCAGCTTAAAAAAAAAACTAAAAAATAGTTTTAAATGCTACAAGTGAATTTATACATCACAACATTATAATTAACACATCACAGCATTTTAATTTACACTATGAAATATGGGTATTCATTTTGAGATTTGCTAAAGATTGCAATTAAGAGTGTTATTGAATTATTGGTGTTTTGTGAGCGTTAAATCATGGCAAAGGTAATCTAAATGTAAAAATAGAGTAAATGAGCTTGCAAATTAAAGTCATCCGGTGAAACAAAACACTTCTTTCTGGTGATATATGGTGGTTTTCTCTAATCATTCAGTCTGCTTAAACCCTGTCCCATATTACAATCGACTGCAACTCACATTCAGATCCGCCTCCTTTCAATCAATAACTGATGCATGGAACCACTTCTCTCTCTACAATTTTTTTGATAATTAATTTCATTTTCATTTACATCACAATACATTTGATAGAGTAGGTTCTGTCGCTACTTTCATTACATTGTGACTTTAAATCTCTTAAATCTCTCTAAATCGGCCGATAACTGATATGGTACTGATATATTGTGCATAACTAATTCCTAGCAGTGATAAATGAGCTCTCTCACCTGTATATACAATCCATTCCAGCCAATGCTTGAGTGGTATTAAATTGCAGTTACAATTCCATGGGTTTCCCTCGAGCAGAAGTTGTTGTAGAGCAGTCGCTGGCTCAAGTGAAGTCCGCTGCAGAGTTCTCAGCTTGTTGCCCATAAACGAGAGCCACACTAGGTTCTGGAGCCCATCCAGCAGGTGTGTGGGCATGGAGCTGAGACTGTTAAAGGAAAGATCTAGACGCCTAAGCTCAGTCAGGCCTTTGAACTGATCTGGATTCAGTTCCTTAAGCCTGTTGTCTCTTAGAACCAGTTCTGTTAGGCTGCTGAGGCCAGAGAACAAGTTAACGGGGAGCCTCACAAGGAGGTTTTCAGAGAGATCCAGGACCTCCAGGTTGTTCAAGTGGGAGAAGCTTGAAGGGAAGACACTGGAGAGAAGGTTTCTGGAGAGGTCTAGATGAAGCAGGCTGCTGAGATTGGAAAAACACCCAAGGTTGATGCTGGAGAGAAGGTTTCTGGACAGGTCTAGATGTAGCAAGCCACTAAAATTGGAAAAACTCCCAGGGTCCAGAGCGGTGAAGTTGTTATTTGAGAGGTTGAGGTAGCTTATGTCAAAAGGAAGCTGGTCCAGGATGGAGTCCAAGGAAGCCAGTTGGGTAAGGTCATTGCAGTCTGTGCGGTTTACATTGCAGGAACAGCCTGATGGACAACTTGTAGATGTTCCACAAGAGCTCAGAAGAGTCATCAAGAGACCTGAGAAAACTAGAGAAAATGGAGAGGGTTAGGAAATCGTGAGAGTTGAGAAGGTTGAGGATGTTGTAATAGGTTGAGGATCTTACTTATAATGTTCATTCTGGACCGCATTGTCCACCAAACCCTGTTGTAACAGTTCCTGAGCAAACCTTTGGAGGAGCATCCACTGGTCTACACCAAAAGGAAATTTGTTGAATTCACTTGGAATTGCTGTAGTTGTTGTAAAACTGGTAACAAACAAAGCAAACACTGTTAAAAGAATGATTAAAGAAGGATGGGTGATGCATGTTCTGCTGGTACAGATTTTATGCACAACATTACTAATAAGCTGACTACAATTAAAATGTTAAATGAATGCCCCGTGAAGGCTGAACATACTGTATATTACATCATGAGGTCTAAACAGCGCAGACCTGAAATGGATTTGAGTCTTCAGAAGTCAAAGAAATAGTGAAAGAGAGTACTTTGTATAAAAGCTGCCCAGAGGCCCATTGCTTGTTGTGAGAGAAAAAAGCCAATAGAAAAACTAGAGGCATTGTGAGGTTACTTACAAAGTATATTTTCAGCTGCTTCACACTACTCATATTTCTTTTTAAATATTTTATATTATTTATATTATTAGGTTAAAGAGATCATTTATATATATATATATATATATATATATATATATATATATATATATATATATATATATATATATATATATATATATACAATCATACCAGCATTGCTCTTTCTCCTTTTTGCCCATCACATTTGTTGCATTAAACTATCAAGGATTAAACTGTCCACAGATAATAAATCAGAGCTGAGAACAACATCCGCTTTATCGGTGAAAAGAGGATCAAATTGTGCGTGCTGGAATATGCACTTCTCGTAATACATAAAATTGAATGAAATCTGCTCACAGATATTTCTACATCTGATTAAAGTGGAATGTTCTATATATCTAGAATAGAAATAAAAAATAAATTTTAAAATAAAATTATTAAAAGCATAGATTTAAGAATTAAATGGTATGAATTTATATTAAACTAAAATTGTTGTAAAGAAGGCAATTATTCTGTCTAACGAAGTTCTAAATATTGAACGAGCACAAACAGCGACCACTGCTTTTTTAATCTAATCAGTGAGAAACGATAATATTTCACTAAAAGCAAATCATACCTGAAACATACCTTCCAGCAGTCCTCATCTAGGGGTCCTCATGATTACTCCTCTGAAGACAGAGTGAGCGAATCCACAGAAAATGAAAGAAACGAGAGGAACTGGCAGCTCACAGCTTGAAAAGTCCAGAGTGTGTATGAGCATGGGTCACATCAGTAAGTAGGACTAACATTAGAACAGTCTGTGCCTGCCTGCATGGCCAGAGAGAAAGAGATGGATGGACTGAGGAGGGGGCAGAAGAGATAAAGCATCAGCTAATACAGCTTAGAAAATGGTAGCCTCTTCAGTTTTTTCATGACCCTTTGCTGTAGCTTATGATGTTGAACATATAAGGATTAATCGTGTGATATACAGCATCAACAGATGTTGTCAAGCAAAACATTAATACAGGGTTCTTATGCTCATGGAAAACCTGGAAATATCAGGGAATTTTAAAATGAAGATTTCCAGAGATGGAAGAATGATGGAAATTAAAAGAAATATTTATGGAAATTGTTAACAAAATATTTATTTATCTTGTTATGATAAGATCTAAAATATTTACTTCATTTGAAATTGTGAGTACAGTTTCAATAAAAGATTTTTGTCCAAAATATATATATTTTTTGTAATGCTTAGCACAGAAAAATATTTAATTGACTAGAAATATGAATTAAATCTCTATAATATTATATAAAAAATATCCAGTAATCACAAACAACTAAAAAATAATGGGAAAAAAAATCATAAAATATTTATGGAAGTTGTCATCAAAATATTATTTTGTAACGATTATATGTTGTGATGATCAGCTCTAAAATATTAAATTTCACTAGAAATTGTCTATAAAAGGATTTTAGAGTTGCTGGAAACATTATTGTAAATATTTATGGACGTTTTTATCCAGAATATATATTTTTTGTAATGCTCTGCACAAAAATATTTAATTGACTGGAAATAAGAATGCAACCTCTATAAAGTGATCTTAAAAGTTTTCTGATTTTCCTTTTTTCTTCCATGTGCAGCTATTGGAATGCAAGCATCCCTGGACCTGCTGGAGAGAGTGTTCCTGTCTATTGCCAAACAAGTGAGTTTTACCTCAAAAATATTCATATTAGATATTTGTGTTTTTAGTATTATTTATTTTGCATATCTTAGGGTTAGTATATTATTTATATAATATTTTAATATTTTAGTAAAAACAATACATATTAAAATATTAATTTTAGAAATGAATACAGGTGTGAATCTGCTGCACTGTAAGAAATAAATCTGTAAAAAAAAAAAAACAGATACTGTCCTGCAAGAAAATATGTACATTTTCTGTTGAATTTATGTACATTTCCTTCAACCCAAAAACACTATACAATGCTATGAGTAATTCAAAATGAAACATCTGTAAAAAATCAATATGGAAAATTCCTTCATATTAACACAGCACACTGAGCTGTATTTTACAGACATTTCTTGAGTGTGTGTAGTGTAGAGGGAGACTCTGAGATAACAATCTCAACAACTCTCCAAAACATTTAACCTTTTCCCACTCATTTTCTTATTCTTCTTCCCTTATTTCCTCTTGTCAGCCAAACAACACAGATGTAAGTATTGCATTGTTATTTCTAAGGCACGTTCAACTAATATGGTCAACTAATATGGTCCCATTACTTTTTTTTAAGTACACACAATGAGACATGCACCAAATTAGTTGCAAATTTGATTTGCAACCACCATTTCTTTTTAGGCCCTAATTTGTACCCCATTCATAGTGTCGTAATGTAATCTCTATACAGTTAATTTAGTAATTTCACAACTGTAGAGTTTGCTCAGTATAATGCATTTGATAAAATGTACTTGTCCATTTACTAAAGCCCTTGCGGTTGTCTTCTTCCTCTTTGCAGTGCAGTGATGTGGACGGTATATGTCCTCTCAGCTGTGAGAGCATTGTGAGTGAAGCTAATTGACTCTTCTTTGTGTTATCTTTATGTAATCTGTGAATCTTTGTTCTGAATCAGTTTACACGAACCGATTCAGTAGAATGAATTCTGATCTAGTTCAACAAGGGAGATTGTCAGTTCTAATCCATATCTGTTTTTCACAGGACGTGAACTGTTACCTTGTTGACAATAATGGCTTCACACTGGTCTCAAAGGAAAAAGGAGATGTGAGTATTTCAAACAGTTCATTGAACACACATTGACCTTTTGTGACAACATGTCCCAACAGCATTTATTCGCTGAAGAGAAACTGGAAGATGTTGACTTGTGCAGCTAGAGCCGTCATCTAACACGTTTCCAATGCCCAGGGGGTTTGGTGTGAAGGGCAGGTGATGAGATGAGGATTCGATAATGTACCACAGCTTGTCCTTGGAGCAAAGAGATGGGGTCTCAAATGAGACAGTGATTGAGAGAATGAGAATTGACCTGGTGAAATTGGATTAGCTGGGAAAGTTGCTTTTTTAATTTTAGCTTTTGTGCTTTTATTTATACAACCCGAATTCCGGAAATGTTGGGACGTTTTTTAAATTTGAATAAAATGAAAACTAAAAGACTTTCAAATCACATGAGCCAATATTTTATTCACAATAGAACATAGATAACATAACAAATGTTTAGAGTAAGAAATTTTACAATTTTATGCACAAAATGAGCTCATTTCAAATTTGATGTCTGCTACAGGTCTCAAAATAGTTGGGATGGGGCTTGTTTACCATGGTGTAGCATCTCCTCTTATTTTCAAAACAGTTTGAAGACATCTGGGCATCAAGGTTATGAGTTTCTGGAGTTTTGGTGTTGGAATTTGGTCCCGTTCCTGCCAGATAAAGGTTTCCAGCTGCTGAAGAGTTTGTGGTCGTCTTTGACGTATTTTTCATTTAATTATGTGCCAAATGTTCTCTATAGGTGAAAGATCTGGACTGCAGGCAGGCCAATTTAGCACCCGGACTCTTCTACTACGAAGCTATGCTTTTGTAATAGCTGCAATATATGGTTTTGCATTGTCCTGCTGAAATACACGTCGTCTGGAGGGGAGCATGTGTTGCTCTAAAACCTTTATATACCTTTCATCATTCATAGTGCCTTCCAAAATATGCAAGCTGCCCATACCGAATGCACTTATGCACCCCCATACCATCAGAGATGCTGACTTTTGAACTGAACGCTGATAACACGCTGGAAGGTCTCTCTCCTCTTTAGCCCGGAGGACACGGCGACCGTGATTTCCAACAACGTCAAATTTAGACTCGTCTGACTATAGAACACTTTTCCACTTTGAAACAGTCCATTTTGAATGAGCCTTGGCCCACAGGATACGACGGCCCTTCTGGACCATGTTCACATATGGCTTCCTTTTTGCATGATAGAGCTTTAGTTGGCATCTGCAGATGGCACGGCGGATTGTGTTTACCGACAGTGGTTTCTGGAAGTATTCCTGGGCCCATTTAGTAATGTCAATGACAGAATCACGCCGATGAATGATGCAGTGTTGTCTGAGGGCCCGAAGACCACGGGCATCCAACAAAGGTCTTCGGCCTTGTCCCTTACGCACAGAGATTTCTCCAGTTTCTCTGAATCTTTTGATGATGTTATGCACTGTAGATGATGAGATTTGCAAAGCCTTTGGAATTTGACATTGAGGAACATTGTTTTTAAAGTATTCCACAATTTTTTTACGCACTCTTTCACAGATTGGAGAGCCTCTGCCCATCTTTACTTCTGAGAGACTCTGCCTCTCTAAGACATCCCTTTTATAGCTAATCATGTTACAGACCTGATGTCAATTAACTTAATTAGATGCTAGATGTTCTTCCATCTGAATCTTTTCAAAATTTCTTGCTTTTTCAACTCTCTGTTGCCCCTGTGCCAACTTTTTTGAGACCTGTAGCAGGCATCAAATTTGAAATGAGCTCATTTATTGGATAAAAGTATAAAATTTCTCAGTTTAAACATTTGTTATGCTCTCTATGTTCTATTGTGAATAAAATATTGGCTCATGTGATTTGAAAGTCTTTTAGTTTTCATTTTATTCAAATTTAAAAAACATCCCAACATTTCCGGAATTTGGGTTGTAGGACAGTAAAGTGCATGTAGAAAATAGGAGCGTCGAAATGGAGAATGATGCCCTTTGCGATACAAAGGAATAATCAGTGGACTATACAATGGACTAATCAATGTGACCATACCTTTATACATTCTGAATGTACCCATTCACTGGTGAGCAAGTGATGTAATGTTAAATTTCTCCAGATCTTTTCTGATGAAGAAACAAACTCATATACACTCACTGGCCACTTTATTAGGTACACCTTGCTAGTATTGGGATGGCCCCCCTTTTGCCTTCAGAACTGCCTTAATTCATCGTGGCATAGATTCAACAAGGTGTTGGAATCATTCCTCAGAGATTTTAGTCCATACTGACATGATAGCATCACGCAGTTGCTGCAGATTTGTCGGCTGCACATCCATGATGCGAATCTCCCGTTCCACCACATCCCAAAGGTGCTCTATTGGATTGAGATCTGGTGACTGTGGAGGCCATTTGAGTAAAGTGAACTCATTGTCATGTTCAAGAAACCAGTCTGAGATGATTTGAGCTTTGTAACATGGTGCATTATCCTGCTGGAAGTAACCATCAGAAGATGGGTACACTGTAGTCATAAAGGGATGGACATGGTCAGCAACAATACTCAGGTAGGCTGTGGCATTTAAACGATGCTAAATTGGTACTAAGGGGCCCAAAGTATGCCAAGAAAATATCCCCCACACCATTACACCACCACCACCAGCCTGAACCATTGAGACAAGGCAGGATGGATCCATGCTTTCATGTTCTTTACGCCAAATTCTGACCCTACCATCTGAATGGCGCAGCAGAAATCGAGACTCATCAGACCAGGCAACGTTTTTCCAATCTTCTATTGTCCAATTTTGCTGAGCATGTGCGAATTGTAGCCTCTGTTTCTCGTTCTTAGCTGACAGGAGCAGCACCCGGTGTGGTCTTCTGCTGCTATAGCCCATCTGCTTCAGGTTTTGACGTGTTGTGCGTTCAGAGATGGTATTCTGCATACCTTGGTTGTAACGAGTGGTTATTTGAGTTACTGTTGCCTTTCTATCATCTCTAACCAGTCTGCTCATTCTCCTCTGACCTCTGACATCAACAAGGCATTTTCGTCTACACAACTGCCGCTCACTGGATATTTTCTCTTTTTCGGACCATTCTCTGTAAACCCTAGAGATGGTTGTGCGTGAAAATCCCAGTAGATCAGCAGTTTTTGAAATACTTAGACCAGCCCGTCTGGCACCAACAACCATTCCACGTTCAAAGTCACTTAAATCCCTTTTCTTCCCCATTCTGATGCTCGGTTTGAACTTCAGCAAGTCGTCTTCACCACATCTAGATGCCTAAATGCATTGAGTTGCTGCCATGTTATTGGCTGATTAGCAGTTTGTGTTACCAAGCAATTGAACAGGTGTACCTAATAAAGTGGCCGGTGAGTGTAATTCTTCAGTGGCCTGACGGTGAGTACATTTTCAGAAAGTTTTCATTTTTTTGGTAAAGTATTCCTTTAATTCACTGTTCAATTATGGTAAATTATTGTTATTATGGTAAAATTATTTTTAAATAATATTTTTCTGCTTCAAAAACATTGTTTAGTGGATTGTTAATTATAAATTATGATATTTTAGTCAACAGTATGTTTTATTTAAATCATTATGATAAATATCATTATTGTTGACATTTGTATTAGATTAATTGTGTATTAGTGTATTTTGTTGCATATCCATCTCTATATGCTGACAATGTTCTCATACCATAACCACAGCTTGTTTGTAGCAACACATGCACTGTAGCTATGTGAGCAGTAGCCAGGAGATTAATGCTTATGGAGTCTAATCCAGATTGCCGTGGTGCAGACAGGGCAGATTCAGGCATCTGTTTGCACATCTGGATCACTGTCTGTCTATGAGCATGTAGGTGTGTGTGTGTGTGTGTGTGTGTGTGTGTGTGTGTGTGTGTGTGTGTGTTTCTTCATCATGGGATTCAGAAATGATTTCATATTGTGTCATACTGTATATCTAAACCTGAATAATCCTTCACTGTATGCTTTAGTCTCTGTGTCTCTGCGTCCTTTCACACAGGTTGGTAAATTCTTCGGGGAAATAGACGGATCTGTCATGGCCCAGTTACTAAAATCTGGCCTGTTTAAAAGGTAACCGGACTCCTCAGAGACTGTTTTTTTTTATATAATGTAATAAAGTTTTTTTTTTCCTTGTTGAATTATTCCTTTATAGTTTGGTGGGACTTTCAAAATTTGAACATGAAGTAATGTTGTATATTGTTCTACAGGGGTGACGCTGTATGACTACCAGGCCATGTGTAAGAACACTCATCATCATCATAGTGGAGCTCGACCACTGCTCAGCGTATGTACACCTTAGCATCTATTAGAGCAGCGGTTCTTAACCTGGGGGTCGCAAAGAGGTAGCGGGGGGGGGGGGGGGGGGGGACTTTTATTTGAAAAGTTTATATACTATAAAGCTGCTTTGACACAATTTGTATTGTAAAAAGCGCTATATAAATAACAGTGACTTGACAACTAAACACAATTACTGCAGCCAAAACCGCTGGAGTTTTTCCAGCAAAAACTACAGGAGCTAACTTGCGTTACGTGGTCAATAATCACTGCTACAGAAGCTGCTACAGTGAATGAGAGAGCTCTTCGTGGGAGAGCTTTTCTACCCTGCGCTAAAGAGGCTGTTTCTGTTATGTATGGACAAAGAGCTGCTGATCAATTAGCATTGATTCCAGTGTTAAATGATACGGTGGCCAATCGTATTGGGTGAATGGCAATGGATGTGAAAAGAGCAGATAATCATGAAAATTTAATCGAGTTAATTTTTTCTCTCCACTTGACAAGAGCACTATTGCTGGAGAAGTGCAGTTATTGGTTTACGTTAGATTTGTTGAGTGAGTAGACGTAAAACGTTGTCGTTCATGAAAGGGGGTCACACTTGAAAAAAGGTTAATAACCGCTGTATTAGAGAGAAGATTTTCTTGATAGAGCGTGATGTAGTCTATATTGTGCTGACACTGTTGACAATCCACCTCTGTTCACCTCACAGCCTTTCTATGGTCTGCTGGCATTAGTAAAGTGGTTCTTCTCACATTTTGTCATGTAAGTGCTATTTGAGGTTGTGAAACCAGGGGGAACATGAGCTATTTTATTCATTTGAGATGTAATGTGATTTGCCAGTAAAAATTTATCCTCAATTTAAACTTACAGGTTTCTGTTGGAGTTCAACATCTGCGGTCTTTGGCATAATGACTATGTTGTGGATGGTAAGTTAGGAAGTTATGAAGGCTGTAACGTTTTTGTTTTTGTTCAAACTTCAGAAATCCTCAAACACTCAGACATGTAAACCTCATCTCCGTCTCAGTTATATTTTTGTACAATTTAATGTATCATTTTATGTAGTGTCTGTCTCTCATTTCTTCATTCTCCATTTTCATTGTTGTTCATCATTTTGCTGTAATTGTTTCTCATTGACACTGTTCAGCTAAAGCTGGGTTTCACGCGTGTAAGTATCCACATTGTGTACATTAGCAACTGTCCTTCATCTAGTTTCTGTCTATAGCCAGGATCTAATTTAGAGGCCTGATAATTTGTAGCTAATGAAATGTCTTAGTCATCTGTAGTGACTTTAGCATATATCTAGGTTTTCTAGACAAAATATTAGTCTAGTCTGAAAGTTTAGAAAATCCTGATTTATTATCACAACGAAATCTCCACAACAAAAGAAACAAGCTGCAACACAACGGAAACAAACGCAACACAATGGAAACAAGTCACAACACAATGGAAACAAGCCGCAAAACATTGAAATTAGTGCAACATAATGGAAACAAGTCACAACAACAGAAACAAGCCGCAAAACAACAAAATTAGCACAACACAACGGAAACAAACGCAACACAATGGAAACAAGCCGCAAAACATCAAAATTAGTGCAACACAATGGAAACAAGCCGCAAAACATCAAAATTAGTGCAACACATGGAAACAAGTCACAACAACAGAAACAAGCCGCAAAACAACAAAATTAGCACAACACAATGGAAACAAGATGCAACACAATAGAAAAAAGTTGCAACACAATAGAAACAAGCCGCAAAACAACTAAATTAGCACAACACAATGGAAGCAAGACGCAACACAACGGAAACAAGACGCAACACAATGAAAAAAGCCACAACACAACAGAAACAAGACGCAACACAATGGAAACAAGCCACAACACAACAGAAACAAGACGCAACACAATGGAAACAAGCCACAACACAACAGAAACAAGACGCAACACAATGGAAAAAAGCCACAACACAACAGAAACAAGACGCAACACAATGGAAACAAGCCACAACACAACAAAATTAGCGCAACACAATGGAAACAAGCCGCAACACAACAGAAACAAGTCACAATACAACAAAATTAGCATAACACAACAGAAACAAACCGCAACACAACGAAATTATCACAACACAACAAAATTAGTCCTATGCATTGTGTCGTGGTGATTTTGTGGTGTTGTGCACTACTGGACAACCATATTAATCAGAGATTAACACTTGTGCTAATACGTTGTATTGCTAACAATGTGATGACTGCTTTACTGACCTAGACCTGACCAGTGGTTTTTAAATGAACGTTTTGATGGGAAAGGCCTCTAAATTTGATCAAAATTAATTTAAGGCAGAAAAATATATATTGCACATTATATATTTATATCATAAAGGCAACATTTTAAAAAGCATAAATAATATTTATACAATTATTAAAATAGATATTTTTAAAAGTATAAAAACATTTTATATATACATATTATATACATATATATATATATATATATATATATATATATATATATTATATATATATATATATATGATTTTTTATTTCATATATATGAAATATATTTTTCATATAATGTGTGTGTGTGTGTGTGTGTATATATATATATATATATATATATATATATAAACAGAAAACTGTCTTAGAAAGCTAAAAAATAATATTAGCACATCTTTTCCCAATTTAATTTTACTTTATATATATTATTTCCAATATTATGTTTAAAACCCCAGCTTAAAAACCTCTGAACTACAGACAGCTGAAGCTGTTTTCTATCGGTTCTAATGAAAATCTTGTCCTCTCCAGCACACAGACAGAAGAAGGTGGAACTAATGCAGCCTTGTAACACAGAGTATCCCGGCTTCATGTATGACACTTCCATCAGAGAGACTAACAGCATCATCAAATGTGGCCGTTGCCAGAAGTAAGTCCTTCTGTCAGACTGTCCTCAGATTGGTGGATTTGTGCCAGTAACAATTTGTCAATGTCTCTCTCTTTCTCTGTCATGTTTCAGGATGTTTGTCCTACAGCAGGTTCCTAACAGTAACCTGGTCATGCTGGTGGTCCAGGCCGACTGCGACTGCTCCCGACAGTACACTCCCATTACACTCGCGCCCAGAGAGGTCAAATATATCCTTCCATGATGATGAGTTTCTTGTCTTTAAAATGTGGTTTGGTTAAACCTTGTGAAACTGAGGTCTTCTTAACTCCTTTGAACATAACGCCACGGTTAAGTGCAACAGGATGAAATCTCAGAAGATTCGCAGACGACCAGAGTCTTGTCACGCATACCATCCTCATGTAAGCCACGACAATCATATAGTGCATGAACAAGTGTGCATATATATGACATAATATTAAATTAAATGGCTTTTTTTGTTGTATTTTTGTTCTTACAGGAAAATGCCAAGGATTGTGGTGGAGCATGTGGGATAGCAGTATCTCTCACTCTCTACTTTATATGTTTGGCCACTTCATTGGCTCTCCACTGAATAATAAAATATCCTTCTGCCATGACCGCTGTTTAACAGTGGACCCAAGGACCACAAAACAGGACACTTATAATGTCAACTATGGATCTCTAGCATCAGGAATTCAACCAAAAACAGGTTTATACTACGTAGTATTTGTTATTATGATTTAAAGGGATAGTTCACCCAATGAAAGTGGAATGACATGAGGTTGAGTAAATGATAACAGAATTTGTTTTTGTTTTTTTGTGAACTGTCCCTTTAATTTGCATCATACACAGTAATTCTGCCCCCTATTGGACTGAATATGACATTGCACATATTTTTCTCAGTGGGAGCTACAGCGAGAGAAATAATCTTAGATTGTCTCATGTGACTTGATGTTATACATCAGATCTGCTATTCTCTTAATTTTTTCTAATATGTTTAGGATTACGATGAATGTTTCTAAGCAAGTATAGAGCAGTGGCAGCTAAACTGCTCTTTATTTTCATGATGGTTACTAATTAATGTTTTTCATTGAGCCACATTTCAGAAACTCTCCATTTCATATGTTGTGTGAGAAGGATACAGTTTAATAATTTTTTAAAACTTATATATGTGTGTATTTTAGTTTCTTTAAGCTTATTGATCCAAGACGAATAGTCTTTATGGCTTGACAGTGGTTGAGAAATGTTCTATGTGAATACAGAAGATAGTGAATTATGATGGATTTACTTGGTGTTTGTATGATTAAAAGTGCAGAAAGTGTGAACAAATTTTTATTTGAACGTTTTGTTGAAATTTGTTTATATACAAAAATGCCCATTTATAGGGCTACTATTAATATAGTATATATACTCACACAGACAAAGAAACACGGATTTATTTATTTTTTTATTTCAATTTTGAATTATATATTATTATTATTATTATTGATTTGATTAATATATATATATATATATATATATATATATATATATATATATATAATTTTTAATTATTTTAATTTTGTATTTTGTCTTCTTTTGTTTAATATTATATATTATATATATATAAAACACTTGAAACACAAAGACATCACAATAAAGGCCAGAAATATTATTTATTGAACACTGACTGTTCTGACAAATAAATATGACAATAAGAGCACTGATATATTCCCCTCTGAAGTGAAGTGCAAATAACTTTAAAATGGGCAACTGATTCCTAACAAATCTATTTGGTTTTAGTCAATTATCCTTTTTTAGCATATTCGCCAAAACTGAGAAATTAACCAACATTCATTGCATTACTTTGCAGCTCGAAATGGAATCGTAAGAATATACTTTATCACAAGTACAAAGTGACAGAAATGCTTCTTTGTTCTAAAACGGGACTCGTGGTATCACAGGAACCGGATTCCAGCCCCAAACTGCACTCCATCACATATCCTGAGACACAAAACGCATCAGTACATTACAAATTCATAACAGTAGAAGAATAACACAAGCACATTAAAAGTGCAATCACATATGTATTTGTGATTGATTGTGTGAGTGTCTGTGATTGTCTACCTGTCTCCGCTCTGGACACCCATGGGAATGCAATAGTTGAGCTCTAGCCGAGCGATGTTCCCTAGACGCAACACAATACCCGCTCCATAAGACCAGCGGATACATTCGGCCAACTTGCTCAAGTGTGCCCTGGGCCCTTCCCCTAGTGGATGATTTAAATTATAGCAACAAATGTAAGTAAAAACATAGAGAAAAATAAAACCATTGTAGCTTTCATCTCACCATAGTTGAGGTTACACAGGTTTCCGGCGTTGAGAAAGAAATGTGTCCTGAAAAGGTCTCCGAAGCTGCCTCTACCTGGCCTGAATGGGAGAGGGGTGTACAGATGAAGCCCTCCAGCCCAATACGCCTCTCCACCGAGGTAATCGCCTGTCATCAAAGTGAGAAAACAAACTTTAGTCGTGAATATTGAGATATTGAGCTTCACTGAGTCAGAGTCAGTTACCTTCACTCTGAGGGCCGATGCTGTACATGCTGAAGCCCCTCACACTGGTCGGACCACCCAAATAGAACCTAAATACACATTTAAATACAAAAACAGCATTACTTTGTGTGTTTGTGGGTTATTTTTACCAATGACAGAGGGAATTCACTAACCTGTCAGCCATACAGGAGGGTTTGTTTCCAAGAGGCAGCAACATACCTCCCCACAGAGAGGTAGAGAGCACCTACAAAGAGAGGAAAATAAGCAAACGGAGCCCTCTAAGACTGTTAAAGAACATTTTCGTTGAAATAAAATAATCAAAATAAAATTAAATACTAAAAAAAAAAATATTTTCAGTCCAGAAAGTGTGAACAAATTTTTATTTGAAAATTTGTATTTATTTTTTAATTATTTAATTTTTATAATTTTAATTCTGTATTAATAATTATATATTGACTCTTGTTATACAGAATTAGTTGCCAAGGAAAAATTTCAAATTTTCTTTTTCTTTTTTTTTTTTACGTTGAATGATTACAATGACAAACTAAAGAGAGCCCTCTGAAAGTGCTCAAAACATCAAACTGTTGTTATTAACTAAAACTATGACTACTAAAAACATTTGTTAATTGTAAATATGTTAACTGAAATAAAATAAAATATTAAAAATCTACATTTTCAGTTAGTTGCCATTTCTAATTTGATCTTAGTTCAAGTTGGAGTACCACATCTACTAAAATTTGAATAAGTACTATAATAGTACATTAATGATACTAAAATAACACCGCAGTACAGAAAAATAAGCAATAGTTTCTTCCACAGCGTCTCACCGAGTCCCAGAACAGAGTCTTGTTGAGCTGAATTTCAAAGTCTTCCTTCAGAAAACTGACATCTCCTCCAGTGTAACCTGCCAGTTCCTAACAGATGATAATAATTCAGTAAATAATGACAATATTGGAAGAACTATTTCTTACAAGGACAACAATTGATTCAAACAAACCTGGTTGATCTTCAATAAGGCGCCTTTTCTTGGAAGAATGGTAGAATTGCGTGTGTCGATGACCATTGCGTGCTGTGAGGAAAATATCACACATTTAAAATCAGATATCAATGATTGTAATAACAAGTTTCAGAGAAGAAACATACGGAAAGTGAGGACTTCAGGGAATGGCCACTCTCCTCCCTGACAGCGAAGGAGGCCGTACGGGCCAAACAGCCCAGCTCTCTCCACACACCCTCCCACTTCAAAGTGTGATTTGTCCTCCAGATGGGGAACTGGTGATTATAAACCAAACAATCGACAAATAAATTAGATAATATCTTACACGTATAGTAAAACTTTTGACGTTTTGGGCCAGATTTACTAAACAGGGCAAATTAGCGCAAGAGCGCAATTCCAAAACAGCACTGATGGGCGTGGAAATTTCTGCAGGTGATTTACTGACAACGCGCAAATTAAAGAACACAGATGCAACATTCTCATTTACATATCGACCAACGCAATATACCAAGCACAGTGCAAATTAGCATAGTCGCAAAATAAGCAGAGCTCATCAGGTGTGGGTGATCTAAGACACAGGAACAAAATAGTTTAAGACATGCTTTTTTTGGGCGTTAAATAACGACGCAAATACCAGTAATTTGACGAGAGCAAACGTTAGTAAATAGCGTTGCGTGATTCATTTTAATACTCTCCTCCCATAAATTTTGCGTCTGAAAGGGAAACTCCTATAAATGCATATTCAATAAGTTCAGGCACAAAAATACCCCACATCTTTTCAGCGCTAATTCTTCACTGTGTCTTTAGCAAATCCTGACAGTACTGTTTTAACGCCAAAAGAGGGTTTGTGCTGGTGCAAGCTGTTAGTAAATCTGACCCTATATCTACTAAAACTAAATTATTTATGACATAATATTTGGTTTGTTAAAGAGAAAATAAATGTTAAAATAAATAAAATGAGATAAAATAAAATAAAAAAAAATATATATATATACAAATTTAAATAATTTCAATTTTATTAAAAATAATTTTAATAAAATAAATCCTTTACACTGAATTCTGTGGAGACCCCTCGGTCCGTTTCTCTGAGTGAGCTCCATGGGAACTGGCCCGTAACTTTATACAAGTTAATGGCGAAGCTGAAAGAGTGAGTGAGTGTCAACAGCAAACCTAGGAAAACCGGTTCACAAAATTCACAAACAACCACTGAAACATGATTACTATAAATCTAGTAATCATCTATACTGTACATATAAAAATTCAGTCATTATTTCAAAAGGTGGATGAATTTTTGGGTAAAGTTTGGGTAGGACATATAGACAAGATACATTTTAAATGTTTACAGTATTTAGTAAAGTAAATTGTGTTTTTTTTAATCCTTAATGAATATTATGTCAAGTTTGTTTACTAATGAGAAATGTGCTCAACTTTAATGACTAACTCGACAATGACTAACTTAGCCAACATAACACTTCTAACAAATCAAAATGTGATTTTTAAATAGAAATCTTCACCACCAGGCCAAGAAGCATACTTGCGCTCAAATTGTCCAGGCTGGGGCTTGAAGAATGACAGGCCATATGAGGTTTCCTTAGTCCCATAAGAAAACTGGAAGGTCAGCTTCTCTGCACGGCCAAAAACATTGGGCAATTTCAGACCCAGCACCTGAAATGAGAACCAGAACAACACTTCTGTACATAATTTCAATTTCTCAATGCAGAAACATGGCCATCAGTGACGATGCAGGAGTCAGAAGCTCACCATGCTTCCCTCGTTGTTCCCAACCATGGTGTTGTAACTTCCCGTCATTCTTCTCAGCTCCTTCACCTCGAATGTCACATCTAGTCCATTCGGCAGTGCGTCAGCACCTAATGTTTTGAGAGGAATTCAGACTTTGATGCATCACTTTGATTATTAGTTATTTACCACTGGTTGTTTGCTTATTTGTCGTACCTTCAGCAGTGTCAATGACAACTTCCACATGTCTGAATATCCCCAGACGCAAAAGTCTCTGTCTGGCCTCATGGGACTTCTTCATTACCTGTAACATAATTATAAAGAAGTTTAATAGTTTAAATCTAGTAAAAAATATGTAATACAATTTTAATAGTGTAACATCTATCTAAAGTGATACTCACATCAATCAAGTTTTTGGCACGGAAAACTTCTGCAATCTCATATGTTAAAATGTCTTCCTTTGTTCTTCCAAGACCATCGATGTGCACATGTTGTACTACAACCTAAACAATTGAAATACATATGAAAAGACCAATATGCCTGCTACAAAACCACATTTATGTACAAGCAGTGGATAGAACAGTCACATAAAATCCATCTCACGTCTTTATTTTCAAGAACCTCCTGTTTCTCTTCATGCTCTGGTTCTCCCAGGTCTATGTCATCTGCTTGAACCCCTAGCTCAGGTCCTTGCATAGGAAGGGGGTCCAGACTCTGGGTCAACAGATATGTAGAAGTTAGAAGTGAGTGAGTTATAGTGTTTTTAGACCTATTATGTTATTATATTAAGCATGCTCGGAGAACCTGATATCTCTTATAAATTATCGTAGCAACACGGAAAATGTGTAAAACTACAACAGATACTATAAAAGTGTGCATAGGTAAGTATTGTATGACAGCACTAACGTTAGTTTTGTTAATGGCAAATGCTATTCGAGTCTGTTTAAAGTGAGAGTGAGCGTGTATATGTGTATAAGATGATTTATTATCTTATTGACAGTTACTCTGGATTAATGTGGAGTACTAAACGTCTTTCTGAACTCGGCCTGTCATTCAAAGACTGTTCAGAGGTCATTCCTTTAGCTTCTCCGACAACTCCGGAAAAATGCGCTTACCCTGGCATGCACGGTCCCCATGTTTAAAAGACTTTTTACATTCAAATGTCTCCAATATTATAATAAACACAGTTCAGTTAAGTACAGAACAATCCGCGGTCTGTCTCTCTGGCACACTACAACGATCTCCCGGTGGCCGCCATGACACTTGGTAACCACGCCCATCGGGAATGATGATTGGCGGAGGAGGACAGAACAACTACGTCATGCTCGTCACTATTTTCCTTAAAAAAATATATAGACAAATTGTACTTTATGTTAAATTCCATACGAATCTGTAGTCTTTATCCTTTGGTACGGTCGTTTTTTAAAAATATTTTGTGAGTTTATTCGCTTTTTTAGTAGAATAATGTCTACAACCTGATTACTGGTTGGTTAAGCGTTCTAGTGGGCGGGGCCAATTCCTGATTGACAGCCAGTTGCCAGACTATATCCATAGGAACAGCAAAGCGTCCTCGACTGGCTACAGAGGTGTTGTGCTCAAGTTTTTAATTTGAGCAACGACAGTGTAAATACGAATTTAACACAAGAATGCGTCCGAGGTCCGCTGTGGAGAGTGGGGTTAGTATGAAGACACTTTACTAATATCATTTCTGAATGAAAAATTGCCAGGTTGAACTGCCAAGGAAATAGATAGGAAGCTACTGGTCCTTTCAATCTTAATAAAAATAGTTTCAAATAAGTTTGTATAACTTTATATATTGGAGACTAACATGATTATATATTAAAATAAATATAATAGATTTTATAATAATTAAAAAAAATTCAAAAAAGCTGTTTAACAAAAATATTATATTGTTTATATTCAGGTGTCACCTTCCGCACAGATGCCTCAAATCTCAAGCCATATAGATCTGAGGCCTATAACAAGTCTGACTCTGGTGTGGTCTATGCTGTGTATTTTATTGGTAATGAAAGAAAAGCATGTTGTTGAGGAGATTTTTTATTTTATTACTTCTTCTTTACAGCCTCTTCTGTGCAGTCGGTGGCAGATGAGAATCTTTCTTTGGTGGACATTGAGAACCTACTCTTGGAGAGAGTCAAGGACTTGAAGGCTGCTTTTGAAGCCTTTGACCTGGAAGGCAACAAAGCCGTCACCAAAGGAGAGTTCAGACGTGTAATCGAGGGGTTTCTTGTTCCACTCACTGAATCTCAGTTTGAGGGTCTGTTGGCAAAGGTGTGTTCATTTAGAATTACAAAAGTCACCCACTTCCTTCAGTGCACTTACTGTAATGTTATATTGTGGTACTTAAGCTGTGATTTTTTTGTTCGTATTATATGTTTAATATTTTCATTCATTTCAACTTCATTAAAATATCTTTACTAGATTGACTTGAGAGAAAATGGAACAATTTCCTACATGGAGTTTCTCAGAAGATACTGCAAAATTTCATCTTCAGTAGGCAGGTTTTTGTAGATGTTTTCTCAATTATTAGATTTCCTTCACACATACGCTCCATTTTTAATAGTTTGGGGGTTACTAAGATAAAAGAATTTGCTTATGCTCACCCAAGCTATTCGATCAAACATACTGTAAAACTAACAATAATGTGAAATATTACACCTGTTTTGTTTCATTATATTTTAAATCTAATTTTTTCCTGTGATGCAAAGCTGAATTTTCAGCAGCCAGTACTCCAGTGTTACATGATCCTTGAGAGATCATCCTAATATTCTGATTTAGTGCTCAAAAAAACATTTTATATAATAATCAAGGTTAAAACAGGAACTATGGTACATTTAAAAACTTTTGTAACATTATAAATGTTTTTCACTGTCACTTCTCAGCCATTTAATGTGTCCTTGCTGAATTAAAGTAACCATTTCTTTAAATATATATACCTCAAAGTTTCAAACAGTGTATAATATTTCTTCATATTAACAATATCTAATTTCTTAACAGAATCCCATGCAGGAGTGGAAGTTACAGAAACTTGTCACTTGGAGAACTACAGTTTCGTCTGAAAGATAAGGTGTAGACTAGAGTATAGCACGGTATTAATATAATATAAATACTTACCTGTTGATGTTAGTGTGTAATATCCATGATTCTCATCATTTCAGATTGGAGGCAATTTGAAAAACATCACCAGGGCTCTTCGGCTGTTTGACTACAACAGCGAAGGGCAGATACAGCAACATGAGCTGCGTAAAGTCCTAGAGGGATACTGCTTTCCCATGAGTCAGCTGGAATTCCACAGGTCCCGGTTTTTCAATTTAATGGAACTCTCCTGAAGTATTATTGTTTTCACCTGAATGCTATGTTTTTTGTGTTTATGTCTTCTCTTTTAGACTATGGTCACATTACAGCGTGAATAATTCTGACACAATATCTTACAAGGAGTTTCTTGAGAAGCTTGGTGTTGACTGTGAAAAACTATAGAAAAATTGCACCAGATTCTACACAACTGGGTAAAGTTATATGAAATAAATTAATAAGACAGTAATAAAATAATTATTAATGTTGGCATCAAAGTACATTAATAATTATATACTGATTTACACCTGCTTTCAGCACTGAATTGGGACGCTGTCAGTCGTGCTACAACAAGACCTAAAAGTAAGACAAGCGTAAGGGCTTTCTCAAGCAAATCCAGGGACAACATGGATGAAGTCCAGACCAGGTTTTTGAGCAAAGTGAGTATGACAGAGATCATTTTAATCTAAAATATATGAGAATTTAATTTAAAAAAAGTTTTCTATTTTGACTTACAGATAAAGAAGAATTATAGCCTTGTTGAAAAAGCTCTGCAGGCATTTGACGTCACAGACAGCGGGTTTGTCTCTCAAGAGGATCTCAGATCTGTCCTCAGTAATTTCCTCTTCCCCATGGATGATAATATCTTCAGGGAGGTATTGAACAGGTATGAGATATTAACATATCGTTTATGTACCTCCCTGAAAGCAATTCTGAAATTCATCTAGTGTTGATTTATTGTCACAGATTTGGAGTGAGCAGCACAGAGCCTGTGCAATGGAGAATATTTCTTGGATTGTTCAAAGACGACATAGCTGTACAGTAAACTGGCCATAAAGTTTTTGTTAGTATCCTATAAATAAACATTTTAATATATCGAAGGATTCGGTGCATGCAGAAGTATCTTTGATTACGCATATATTTTTAATGCCTCAATCAGGAAAGATTCTTTTCCAGAAACCCCAGACA
Source organism: Spinibarbus caldwelli (assembly GCA_039654775.1). Taxonomy (NCBI): domain Eukaryota; kingdom Metazoa; phylum Chordata; class Actinopteri; order Cypriniformes; family Cyprinidae; genus Spinibarbus; species Spinibarbus caldwelli. The sequence continues at coordinate 13,861,644 of CM077264.1, read as the reverse complement.
CATGCAGTATTGAAGTAATTCTACTAAACTTACGTCAACATGTTTTTGATAATCAGCCTCCTCTGACAGAAGCCTTTCGAAGACTTTGATAAAGTAAGTTTTGAGACTAGATAATAAAAAGTTGTAAATTATGCACTTCAAATCACAGCTATTCATAATAATGATAACTGTTTCTGTAGAACAGAACAGGGTTTATTAGTAGAGATGAACTATGCAGGGCTCTGGAGAGCCTGAACTTCCATCCATAAATTACCAACAATTTCTGGACTTCCTCCATCACCAAAGACCAGTCATGGTATTATTACCTTTGTAGTACTGTAATATCAATGGTCACATTTTACCTTAACAAAGATAAAAATGAGAAAAAAAGAAATATTACAAGTAAATAAACTTTATTATTAGGACCTTTAATATTTTATTTTTTTTTTAATTGTGACATTATTTTCAGGACAATCAAGCTCATTTTACCCATTTCTCATTACTGCAATATGCAAATTGTGATTACTGAAAAAAGCTACATTTTTGAACACTCATAGATTTAAAAAAACACAAAAAAACACATTACAATATAAATGATATATTACAATAATAAGAATCATTACAAAATAATTAGAAAGACAATACCATAATTAGGAGAGTCCAAAAGTTTTGTTTATTTATACAAAATATGACTTATTATTTTTCTTGACAGGTTTTGCGTATAAATGGCTTATTTGCTAATTTAAAATGATTCAACATATAACAACTGTTTTGTGAATTTATTCCAGGAGACACCAAAGCTCAATAAAAAGTTTTCAGAACAGTTAAACACATTGCCATCCACAGCAACAACAACACAGAATGCTGTAAGTAACCTTCAGAGTTTTTTTTATTTTTTACAATTTTACAGTATTTACCTTTAGATTAAAAAATAAATTTTTTGTATATTAAGCTGCAAAATTCAGTCTTAGAAAATATATGTAAGATTTATAAAAAATAAGTCTATGAATCAGTTATCAATCCTAGTTCTATCACATACATGATTTGGTGTCTCTACAGGTGGAACAGATTCTGAAGGAGAAGCTGTCTGAGAACTATGACATGCTGATTGAATCTATCACCAACACATCCCAAAACCAGAGTGACACCATCCCCCCAGAAGACCTTAGGAGATTGATTCGACAACACGGACTACCGCTGTCTGAGCGCCACTTCAGCAAGTAAGTCTCACTTTTCTACCCTCAGTCTTACCTCTGGATACTGACTAATTCCCCCTGTTTGCTCTCAAAGGCTTTGCGAACCATTTTTGGAGGGTGAAAATGTCAACTACAAGTTGTTTTTGAAGAGCTTGGGTATTCCAGAGAAAATTGAGGGCCGCCTCAGTATCATTGAGAGGTTTGTATGATCAATAATAAGCATGAGAATTGATACATAGAGCTCAGCCCTGATGAGAATCACACATGATGAATGTTTTTTTTTTTGGTAAATTCCAGAGACGAAAAGGCACATGAAGCCTCCATATTGAACATAAAAGCACAAGCAGTAAAGGATGTTGTCCTGAGGAAACTCAAGGACAGGCTTCAGAGACGCGGGATGTCCCTTCAGGACTATCTGATGTCCAAAAGGAAAAGCATGACAGTAGCGCTTACTCTGAGAGATTTCTGTAAGGTACGATATGAGATCAGGTCAGAAAGTCATAACTATAATTCTGATAATGTGAAGGCAACATTCAATCAATGTCATAAGCATTCAGTTCTTTACATTGATTCATGTCACTCTTGCTTTTAGATTCTGGATGACTGTGATATTTTCCTGGAAGGACCCCAGAACACATTGCCATCTTTGTACCGCTCTGCGGTACATTTAATTCATACGCTAATATTGGTTCACTTCTCTTTACATTGGATTTTACAAGTTCTCTAATGTCTTTTGTATCCCACCACCCGTGTCCACAGTTATCAGTGTCAGAGCAGATTCAGAGGCCCTCCACTGCGAGCAGAAGGTCCACACCACTGCTGAACTGTGAGGATGTGGAGATGAAGGTACGTTCCAAGATCCAGGATTGCTGGAGGCACATCCAGAGGAGATGCAGGCGGGCGGACCCTGAGAGGACCGGAAAGATAGATGTGGATGTATTCCTAGGTACATTGTTGAGGCCAGATATCTGTCCATTTAACAGTCACAGCACCTTTCAACTATATGAAAAGTCAAAACTAGGGAATTTTCCAAGCTTGGAAAAGTAATTGAGATTAATAAAACGTCATGAACATTTCTATAGTGAATATAATTTTTCTAGCTATGCTCAGATCTAAACTATTCTAGCTCTGACTTCACAAACCAAATTGTTCTTTCAAATTGGTTCTTCTCAACGAATCAGTAAAACCAGTACGGAAATAGTAATAAAATTCTGTTTAATTTTTTATATAATTTAATTTATAATATATATTTATAATATAAAAAATTATGAATAACATTGCATGATATATATTATATAATTATTGTAAAACTATAATAATTATTAATTATAAAATTATGTATTTTTAAAAACATTGGAAAGTCAAGGAATTATTTTTTTCTGAATTATATTATTTTCTGAAAGATTTATTAGCAAATGGGTCTGAATTATAATGGTTTTTAATTAATATAATTTAATACAGTATAATTTTTATGTATTTTAATATAACAATATAAAATTATCTATTATAAATTCTGTTATAATTTATATATACGTGGAATTATTTTTTTCTGAATAAATTATTAGCAAAATTTGCACTCTGAATTACAGTAATATGATTTTTATATAAATAATATAAAATACAATATAATGCAATATATATTGTGTATATATTTTTATATTTTAGACAATTTTATTTCATAAATAATTTAATGTATAATCTCTCTCTCTCTCTCTCTCTCTCTATATATAAAGCTGGTAAAATAAGTATTGAACACGTAAAAAAACAAATAAGTTCAGAAATACTTTTGCCCTGTGTAATTCCATTTTATTACACGTAACTTAATTTCTGAACTCATTTGTTTTGTTTTCTTTATATGTATGGATTACTTGGGTTGTTATCGACATCTGGTGGAAATGTCATGTCAACAGCACCTTAAGAAATATATTTACTGAGAAAAATGGTGATGCATTAGATACTTATTTTACCCACTGTATATACAGGTGCATCTCAAAAAATTAGAATATCGTGAAAACGTAACTTTTTTTTATTGTAACTTATTTCAAAAAGTGAAACTTTCATTCTAGATTCATTACATGTAAAGTAAAACATTTCAAAAGTTTAATTTTGATCCTAAGATCAATCAAAAAAAGGATTTGCCAAACAGAAAAGTTCAAGATCTTTAAAGTATGTTCATTTATGCACTCAATACTTGGCCGGGGCTCCATTAGCACAAAAATGACAGCATCAGTGAGGTGTGGCATGGAAGTGATCAACTTTTTCACGATATTCTAATTTTTTGAGATGCGCCTGTATATATTCATATACATATAAATGTGTAAAATATGATGTATAATTTGTATAATTATTATAAAATAATATAAAAATCGAAAGAAAAATTATGAGAAAAATCATGGAATTTCATTGGCCAAAAAGTGGAAAGCTAATCATAATGTATTGCAAATGACAATGGAAACATCACATATTCCTGTTTTTTGTGTGTGTTGTGCAGTAATTGTAGTTCCTTACATTATATATTATATTTTATGATTGTCACATTGTTGTTTGGAAATAGTGAATTTAAATTGATGTTGTTCAGACATACTCCAGGGTCTCCATATTGAGCTGAGTCCATTTGAGTTTGAGCAGCTGGCTGTCAAATATGACATCAAAAACAGTGGGCGTCTCTCTTACCCGGACTTCCTGCGGCACTTTGTGCTGATGTTCAGTCCTCAGGTCAACACTGCATCCCACAGACTCAAACTGCAGCTCCCCAGGACACCAGTGAGTTCACTGGAATTACTGCCTGCTGTCATTCTAAATAGACCAGTATAGCTGATGAATTGTGAATATACTCACACAGTATTTTCTGACTTTGTCCTTCAGATGAGTCCAGGCCCACTTAGTAACCAGTGTGTTGAAGCCATGCCGAGAATCTCCAGGCCTATCCAGCTCTTTTGGAGGCAGATGAGGCGAAAATTCATCGCCTTTGACAAAGAGCGCACTGGAAAGATCTCTCTTCAGGACTTCAGAAAGGTACAAAGCACTGTTTTATACTCAACACTTTCAGTTCATGTCTTGTATTTAGTCATGCAACCTTTTGCATGATTTTTTTTAGGTTCTGAGACAATACAGCGTGAATCTGTCAGAGGCGGAATTCTTTCATTTCACTTCTTTTTTTGACAAGAACCTCACAGGAAGGATTTCATACAATGATTTTCTGCGCATTTTCCTTAAATGAGTGCAGATTCATCTGTTTATTAGTTTGGAGTATCATATTGTACTGCTTTAGCAACACTGATGTCACAGTTTTTTAAATAAAAAAATAAACTGATTATTCTAATCCTTAATTTATGTTGTTTTTATTTATACAGCAAGAGAATATGTTTATAATAGGAATTTTAATGTAATTTTAGTAACAGTTTGAAATTATATATTATACCTTTCATATTTTATATATAATTCAGTCGTATTTTCTTACTGAAAAAAAATACGCAAGAAGTTATTATTTAGAATAACCAGTATTTAATGGTATTATGGCAGTGAGTTTTGCTCACAAACATAAAATGTACTTTCAAAACACAATCAAGGCTTTCAAGATCACTAATGTTTTCACAAAAAATAAAAAATCACTCAGTGATCACAGCAATGTCCTCACCACACAATGCTGTTTTTTCAGTACATGACCCCTGTGATTGTAACACACTGTTTCGCAATAGTAGAACGTTGCCAGATACTATCAGTGCTAATGACTGACCTTCATTTGGACTCACTGTAAGTTATTGCACTTGCATTGCATAACCTCAGGGATTCATATGTTGAAGATTCATATGTTGAAGAATATGCAGGAATCTGCTAAAGAATGGTATATCTCTTTTGCTGGCTGTGGATTTCTGATGGCTTACTATTGTGGAGTCTATAGCTGTTTATTTGAACGGGCCCCTTTCCTTCTTAAGGGGGTGAAGAAGATTTGTGGGGATTCATCTGGTGCTCTCATGGGTGCAATACTAGCATGCCAAATGTCTCCAGGTATGCTTCAACAATTATTTCTAATTTAAAAACTTCACACAAGTTGTAAAAGACAATTTGACAAAGTGGTCATTTGTCATGAATCCAAAAGACAAATCTTTCACATTCACAATTAAATTATAGTAAATAGTAGTTTTAAAATCTAAAAATATTTCAGAAGACTCATTAAAGATAGAAAAACCCCTATTTAATTAATTTTGATAACTATTATATTGATTAATACTGGTGATCCTAAAGGAAATTCCATTTTGAAGCCAAATGCTGTGAAAATATGCTGGAAATGTCTCGAGAAGCTCGGAAAGGCACTCTGGGTGCTGTGCATCCCTCCTTCGACCTGCTGAAGATAGGACTAAACTTCCTAAATCGTGACCTGCCCGATGATGCCCACCTATTCGCCAATGGACGGCTGTTTGTGTCACTCACACGAGTGTCAGATGGGACAAATGTGTTGGTGTCTGAGTTTGACAGTAAAGAAGATATCGTTCAGGTGAACTCAACTGCATTTTGCATCCTGCATGATGAATAGATAAGTGTTAATAAGGCTTTATGATTTACACATTGCCCTCTGTCTACAGGCTCTGATTTGTAGCTGCTTTTATCCACTGTACTGTGGTGTGATAGGGGAGAGCGGGGCACAAAGTAAACTAAAACTAAAATATTTTGTCAATAAAATAAAATAATTATTTATTTTAAATAAAATAATAGCGTTTTTTTATAGAATTAAAAGTAATCTGATTTTTGAGTTTGACAATGAACATATTGCAACCATACCTAGGATGGCCCATATAAACGACCCAAAATGCTTTACATGCCTTGAAATAATAATTTCTGAACATTAAACATTGATTGTCAGTCTTTATTCACCTGTTTCTTGTCGTTTCTCATTAAAATGTATTAAAGTAAATAGTGTGAACTACATAGCTAATGTCATAGAATAGCATGGCAGGGCACATTGTAATGCAGTGTTACAACTTACCCCATCAACTGGAATTTAGTGTCTTCTGCTAGTTATCGAAGCATTAAAAATCTATCTAAACTGATAAATAACAGATTGGAGATTAAAATAATAGCAGATTTGTCTCATTTTAAATTAGTAATAAAAACTGACATGAAAAATTTACTTAAGCCAGAAATATAATTTTACTATGGTAAAATAAATGTTCAGCGATATATTCAAAAGACTTTTGAATTTTGGCGCACTTTTTTTCTCTATATAATGTTGATATGGTAACTAGTAAATACTGTAAATTTGGTTATGCTATGTGTGGAAATATTTTAACAACGTGTGTTACAACTAACCCCGCGTTACTTTGTGCCCCCGCTCCCCTACCTCCAAGCTATCATGGAATAGTATGTAGCCATTTGACTGTATTTTTTGTGATACATTAGCAATAATTGTCAGTTTTTCAATTAAATGTGCTCTTACTAATATTTTATTAGTTTTGATGTTTTGCTGGCTTTATTATCTTACTGACAACTAGCGGTGTGGATGCAGTCACGCATAAGCAAATATTTTCAGTTTGCCATATTCCACGAGCGAAACATTGACATTTCTAAGTTTATATCGCAATTCTGACCTTTTTTTAAGCTTCAGAATTCTGAGTTTACGAGCTCATATTTGCGACAAAAATAAATAAATAAATAAAATGGCGGAAACAGGCTTCTGAGGTTGGCGCCAGTAGCTATGTTTCCATCCACCTATTTTTATGCGCATTTTGGACTATCGCATAAAAAATTCGCTGGATGGAAACGCCAAGATGCGCATAAATTCTGAAAATGCGCATAAAAAAGTTATGCGCACAACTGAGTAGGATAAACTTTTTATCCGATAAGAAAAAATGCGCATAAACTTCGATGGAAACACATTTACCGAATAAATTCCTCCATGCGCATCAAAAAAGTCATGTGACTTTGCGCTAGGAGACGGGATAACTTGACTAACCAGCTGACCGATCTCGTTCACAGCATCTATAAGTTGTTGTAGTCACTCTGAAAAGCCTGAGCAAAGTCTGTCATCAAAGTATTTCTGTATAATTGTCTTACACGACTGTGTTCCCAAACAGCTGGCATCCTCCGAACGCAGTGACAGCATTTATTGTGTTACGTCTGCTCTCTCTGAGGCGCAAGTAATTTATATCATATATGAAAATTATTATATTCAATGGCTTCTCCTATATTCTTAGTGATATTTAGTGCCACAGTTTACCAGGAAGTGACGATTTTGTTCTCTTTGACTCGTTGGATGGAAACGGTGCTTTATTCGCATATGTTTTATGCGATATTCCAGTTTTGCGCATAATTTAAATTCGAATCTTTGGATGGAAACATAGCTAATAACCTCGCAGTTAGTGCGCCGGCATACAGCGCAATTGCTCTCACGGCGACCCGAGTTCGAATCCCAGCTCGTGGTCCTTTACCGATCCTGCTCCTCTCTCACCCATTGCTTTCCTGTCTACTCTACACTGTCCTTTCCAAATAAAGGCATAAAAAGCCCCTAAATAAATCTTAAAAAAAAAAAAAAAACGGCTTCCTAGATAAAACGTGAAAAAAATTCTGCTGGTCCTGTGACCTCAACATGAGGCAACCTGCTCCATGTAATTTACAACAGCTTTTTCTACGTCAATGTACATTTTTTGTTACATATTTTCAAGATTATTTTCTTTATATTTTAACGTTCTAATTAGGAAAATAATTACTGAGTGTCTTTTATTTAGTTAGCTGTAATTAAATGCAAATTAAATTAAAGTTTCAACCATTTTTAAAAGTTTTTCCCCATCCTATCTATTTTCAGAGGTATGTAGATGGAGCATTGAGTGATAACATGCCTTTCTCTAGTCTGAGGAACACAATCACCATCTCGCCTTTTTCTGGAGAGAGTGACATCAGTACTTATGGCAACCCTTTTTACTTCCATGACATATACTACAATAATGTCAACATTCACATCAACTTCATTAACGCACAGTCGCACACCAAGTGGTCATTGCATTTTTTCCTCCAGAACCAGAGGTAAATTTTTGAATGTTTGATTTTCAAAAACATATTTAGTCTTAGGCCCTCATCTTCTTGTGGAGTTTTGGCTGAGATGTGTCAAACTGGATACAAGTATGCTTTGCTTTTTTAAAAAGAAAATAGTGAGTAGCCTTACACTCTTCTTGAAGATTATGTTTGGAGTAATTGTGTGGTTGTTAGGATATAATATTGTTTTGCTTACCAGAACTCCTGAAGCTCACATCGCAGCTCTCAGATCTGACCCTAATTGATGAAAGGGAGAAAATTCCAACATCTAAGAAATACATTAGTGAAAACAAGCTAAGAGTGACTGGGAATTCTAAAAATATCCTTCCATAGTCCATCAAAAAAGGTAAGCCAACAAATAACTTACATCTCTCAGTGAAGCTAAGTCCTTGACTGTTTTTTAGATTTGTTTAGTGCGCTCCAGAGATGTGGTCATATCTGCTGTGGATGTGGCAGATGACAATAAGAACGATTGGACAAATATTGAAGAAACTTTCTCAATAAGGTTTGAAAGATATTACATATCTAAATAATCCAAGTATTAAATGTGATATTCCTAAATAAGAATTTCTGCCTTCAGTTCCTTATGCATACAGAAATATTCAACTCTTCACCAACTCCCTTCAACTTCAAACCCAACTCACTGACCAGCACCACCTCGTTCCTCCTCTTCTTACATACACTGTGTAATTACTTTGAATAAAAAAGTTTCAATAACCTTTTGAATCTTGATTTTTATGTAATCACACCACTTTAACTTACTTAAATTGCCTCTAAATTAAAGATTTCAGATCATTTACAAAATGAATGTCAGATGAATTCGTGTTTAGTGCTTGTATAATCTCCTTAAAAAATATACAATTAAACATTTTCTACCAGTTTACAAGCTTTTCTCACTAAAATATAATAATACTAATTACTAATATAGAAATAAATGTACAAGCAGAAATTAGCATAACTGTATTTTAATGAACAAAACAAAAAAAAAATCATGTTTACAGAAAGGGTAAAATAAAAAATAAAAATAGCACCAAGTAAAAGCATGTGGATAAATCCATAAATTATGGCATGTTCAGGATTAGTTCACTTATATAAACTGTCATACTGTATTGTATTTTACAGTACTGAAGGTGGAGAGGTTGTTGTGTACATTTGTTTAAAAAGTGATGCTGATGCTTCCTCATAAGGAACACATTTAAAGACATTTCCAATATACAGTCACCAGTAATTGTGACTTTGTCTTGCAGTGGCTCCATAAGAGTCCTTCCAACATGTAAAAACATTATGATAGTAACAAAACATTATTTAAATGTTATCCTCACAGATTTTCCAATATGATCTTTAAAATGTGCACTTTAAAAAGATTTGGGTAGTTACACTTAAAATATTACTACAAAAGCAAACATAATACATCCCATCTAAAATATCAAATGAAATAATAGTGAGCGCTCCTTATGAACAAATCAAGTATCAGTCCCTGATATCACATAATGCAATAAACCAGTGCTCAGAACCTCGTACACTAAACTACCAAAAATAACGTCAATGACTCTAAACCAATAAAGTAAAAGATGAGTATATTCTCCAGTTCCATAGAAATGCTAATTACTAAAAGGTCTAATTGAAATTCATAGTAAAAACTGTTCTTTTATTTAATAAAGAGGCATTTGAGATCTCAAAGGCCCGCAAATTGAAGTTCAGAGGTACAGTTTCTTTAAAAGCACAGCAGCCATTGGATTCTCCTTGTGCAAGTTGGGTCACCTTGCATGATACTGTGATTCCTCAAATCGGTCCTGAAATTATAACGTAACAGACTGTCACAGCAACGCACAGGAGAAAGAAACCAATGCCCCAAAGACTTCTGGATTCAACTGAGAGAAGATAAGAGGCACAGCATCTCTGGAAGAGCACAGGAACTGACAGACTTCGTCTGAAGTCCCTCAGAACGGTCCTTCCTCATACACCCCAGCTTTGGGCTTGAGAGGAGCTGCCGATGTCTGGGATCTGATCGGCAAAAGACTGCGTCATCCACTGACCGTCCTGAACCTGGCCAGCCGCGTTTGGATTCATAGGCGCCTTCTCCGCTGCGTCAGCTGGAGGTATGAACACAAAAATTGATTTTAAACGTCTAAAGACCCCTTTGACTTTCATTGTATGGACAAAAAGATATCTTCTTTTGTGTTCCATAGATGAAAGATGGTACCAACCTTTCTCCTCAGATGTGGAGAAGTTACAAAATCCATTGCTTTGGCCTCCTTCAGGTACCGGTTCTCCATACGCTCCTCCGAAAGCTGCTTCATAACCAGGATCATACTGCTCTTCCTTGATGGCCATCCTCTTAGCGTCCTCTGTAAGACAGAAGGAAGATAAAGTGGTCAAGTACAGTTCATAATTGTGTACATCAGGAGGGCAATCATAAACGGTCTACTTGTACCTTTGGCCAGGCCGAGATCAAACGAGTAGTTCACTTCTTCTACCTCCTTGGGCTTCGCAACACCCTTCAGCTGATCTCGTAGCTCTCTCAGCTTGATGTAAAAATGCACTTTGTCCTGAGCACGAGGAAACTGAGCACAGCGGGCGCTGGAGGAGGGCATCAGGTACAACGCCTACAGAAAACCGTAATATACACCATATGACTCATATCTGACCAAATTTTGCTTTTTTTTTTTTATTGCAGTGAACCAAAAAATGGTTTCTTACTGTCTCAGAGTCAGGAATCCTGTGAGGCTGTAGGCCAAATTCAAGTGTTTTGGGCTTCTTCCCAAATATCTCCCTACAGAACATTTCATATATACCTAAAACAAAAGTAACTGTTAAATGCACGCCTTCATATCAGTTTGTATTCTGTATTTGTGTTTGAATACTTACATTTTCCATTAAAAACTGCTATGAGTGGCTTGTATTTCTTTATCTTTTCCACTAAGATTTTACCACCTTCTCGAAGCTCCTTGCTGCAGAAGGTGACAAGCAAAACAGCTTAGAGAAGAGGAACATCACTACTTTCAGTAAAGAATGACAGTAGAGTTACAATCTACTGCACCTAGAGAGATCTTTGCTTCCTGGTGTCGCTCTCGCTACCATATTTGTGAAGCCGATGCCATATTTCTCAGGCAAACTCTCATCATCCATGTGATTTAGCAGCTTTTCTGTGAATCCAGACAGGAACAGACACTTCCCTAAAAGATTGACAAGAACGATTATAGTTTAATAATTGAAGGTTTGGAGATTTTAAACTATTTATTTTTAAAATTAATATTATATTAATTAATACATTATAGATTTTAAAAAATATATTATGCAGTATAATTATTTACGTTATATTAGAATATTTTTAAATATATTATAATAAAAGTTATATTAGGATATTTCTGTATTTACATTATTATCATATTAAAAATATTAACAGTATAAAATCATTTTATATTTGTGTACAACCACTTTTTAAAATGTTAATATATTAATTTAATTTATATGAATTTATTAATAATAATAATAATAATAATAACAATAATAGCATTGTTATATTATTAACAATAAAGACAATAAAATATCTCTTTATACTGAAAGATAATAATTTCAACATAACGGTTTTGAACAATTCCTTTTAAATGTGAATATAAGCAAACTGATATATTATTGTTTATAATATTTGTTCTTTAATTATTTATATTATATTAGAATATTTTACTAGTGCTGTCAAACGATTAATCGCATCTAAAATAAAAGATTTTGCTTTCATAATAAATGAGTATGTACTGTGTATATTTATTATGTATATATAAATACAAACATGCATGAATATATTTAAGAAAAATGTTGTTTATATATTAAATATATTTATATAGAATATAAAATATAATAATATAAATATATAAATGTATATACATGTAAATATTTTCAAAATATATACGTAATGTGTGTGTATTTATATATACATAATAAATAAACAGTACACATACATATATTATGTAAACAAAAACTTATTTTGGATGCGATTAATCATGACAGCACTAATATATATATATTGTGTGTACTGTGTATATTTATAAATAATGCACACACATACATGTATAGATTTAAGAAATATTTACATGTGTATATATATTCATATTTATAAATATGTTTAATATTATATAAATATTACATATTTCTTAAATATAAATATGTATGTGTGTGTATTTATGTATGCATATAAATATATACAGTACACATATAATGTAAACAAAAACTTATTTTGTATGCAAATAATCGATTTGACAGCCCTACAATATATTTATAACAGCAATTATAAGAATAAAATAAACAATATAACGACAATAAAATCTATTTTACATTAAAGCATAATATAACAATAGAAATGTTAAAGTTAAAAATGAGTAGAATTGAAGTCTACTTACAAAAATGGTTTCCTGGTCCAGGGAACCATCTTCCAATGAAGGCTGCCATTAATCCTGGATTAATTCCGATCTGTATCATAAATATAAGATTCATTTCAGTCATTTGGGTTCAATGCCATCTTTGGTTTAACATTCTTCATTGTTAAAAGGCAACTTCAGAGAAAAGCCATAAAAACGTACAATGACATAATCCAGATTGGGGGTAAGAATGTCAGGCAGTGTTTTCTTCATGACTTCCTCCTCCGACATGCCCTTAAAGCGATCGACTTTCCTCTTGACTTTCTTGAATGTTTCGTCAATCTTCTCCTGTCCTTCAGCTGGCGGGACCTCCTTATCCTCCTTGGCTTTTTTGGGTTTGGGTCCAGGTTTGGCTTTAGGTTCGCCTTTGGCTTTAGGCTCTTTGCTCGCTGCCCTTCCTCGCTTTCCTTTAGCAGGTGCTTAAATGGGGAAAAAAACACTTTTGACTCACTAAAAGCTACATGAGAGAATGTATTATTCAGTCTGCTGAGCTCAGTTCTAATGTTTGAAAACACACAGTCCTGGATAACTACCTTTCTGTGCAGCCGCAGGCTCCAGTTGGGCAGCATCCTCTGGGTGTATAGGCATCTGCTGCATGCCTCCATCTTCTCTGGGTCCCTCCATCATAAAACCAGCATTTCCATTAGCCATGTGAGGATACTGAGCCTGAAGGGCCTGCAGATGCTGCTGAGCTGACTGAACCCTAGTTCAGAAATAAAACAGGGACTGACTGAGTTGTCAGTCCAACTTAGACTTCTGTAGAAAAAAGTCCATCTTAAAAGCACATATTTAATAAGATGCAAAATAGAGATTGTTAATCAGTTTGACCAACAATCTGTACCGATGTAGTGAAGTCATGATTAACACAACACTGTGCATTTAACAGAAAACAATGGTGTTTACAGGTAAAGTAACTTATTTATTGTATTGTTTGCATAAATACTTCTTCACTGAAGAAAAACATTTAATAATTAGATAATACAAAAAGACTTAAATATATTTGCAACTATTTAGATCACATATTTACCTTTGCATAAATATAATGGGATGATAATAATATTATTAATGGTGTATTAATTATAGTTCATTATAAAACTATATTTTATAACTATAATAATATTTTTTACAAATGTAAAACTAAAATAAACAAAAATAGTTTCATAATTAGAAATAATTTTAACATATCAGTTAACAGACACTTAAGTCCTATTGAACAAGAAACACTTAAAAGTTAACAGTTAGACAACACAAAGCAAAGATGAAAATACATTTGCAAACATTTTTTTGATTTCAAAACTTTGCGTAAATATAATGGTATATATAATAATAATAGTAATATTAGTGATTTGTTAATTATAGTTAATAAACAATAATTGACTTTATAACTATAAAAACTTGTAATATTTAAAAAAAAAAAAAAAAAAAAAAAAATATATATATATATATATATATATATATATATATATATATAATGAAAATAAATATTACAAATTGTGATTTTTAGATTTCTATTTTTTAAATGAAATCAAACATAAAAATAATAGTTTAATAACTAGAAAACATTTCTACCTGTCCGTTAACAGAAACTTAAGTCTTATTCATTAAGAAATACTTAACATTTAACAGGCAGTCAACATAAAACAAAGATGAAAATACATTCACAACCACGTAGATTGCAAAGCTTATATAATGCCATAATAATACAAATTTATTTAGTATTATTTAATTAATTATTATTTTATTAATTACTAGAACATCAGCTAACTGACACATCAACATAATAATTGCATCTCCTTTACATTGGAGGTTGTCTTATGTAAAGCAGGTGCAACTTCCATAAAGAGATACTGAGTTAAACTATGAGAAGTCAAGTCATTAATGCAACCCTGCAAAAAGAACATATTAATAATTACAGGAACACATCAGTTTTCAAAACAAACACAAGTGGCAACACCAAGGCAGTTTCTTCTTCATGTAAGCTGGGCAATAACTTGTTATTGTTGCTTGTTTCGTGCATGGCGGTACAGACCGGTTAGTAGCATTCAAAAACAGACTAAAATGCTGAATGTTATTATAACAGCATAAGAAAATCAGTGGGATCGTAATTAATCTTGGCGCCAATTGACGACATATGGGGACACTCACCATTGTTGGAGGTATTCCGAGGGGGCATGAGGCAAAGATCCATAGAGCCTTTCATCCATCTCTACAGGATTTACTTAAATAAATTAATATTTGTGTTCATTTCAACAGGTATTCTCACAGGGCAATATTTATTACCAGCCCTTTTACTTATAGATTATTTTATAGTTTTATAATAAATAGGTTCAATTATACATAAATGCATTCCTAAATTTAGTGAATATCAAAACATATCCAGCCTAGTCTGGTTTAAGTGTGTAAACCAGATCAGAAAAGGTTCTGTGTGCTGGATTTTAAACACACTCCACGTAATCATCCAACACTTCTCACTTTTACTATATTTGACAACCAAACTGTGGTACTGAGCAAACTAATCAAAAATTTAGTAATAACATATTAATTCAGCAGGACAAATACAGGTAAACGGCTAAGATCTTTTATTTTACATGAACATAAAAACCATATGTGATACTGTTAGCATGTTCGGCTAATACTGGCCTAGAGTGCCAATTCATTGAGCACAATGAATGATGGACGCTAGCTAACTGTGCAGAGCGCTTCTATCGGCATAAAATACATTTATATAGTGTAATTAATCAAATTAAGCTTTATTTGTTAAATGAATACATACCGTTGTGATATGATTAGAACGATAGTCCACTGAAACGTTGATTTTTCTCGTTTTAGGAACAACACCGGCGAAACCAACAAAGACGACACCAACAGCGAGAAATCAATTTGACAGTGGAGCATACCAAAAGCACCAGTATTAGGGGCGTTTTGGGCACAGTATGTCCGTTTCTTCCGTTAAATTTAATAAGAACAAAAAAGAAATCAGTAAAGGTTTATTATTACGTATGTTAAATATAAAAACTAAAAACCTACGGCAGGCTATTAGTTTTATCTTTATTTCATTATGGAGATGAAAAGCTGCACCCCTCTAAAGTTAATAGTATGATCTCCGTCTCCTGTGACGTTTAAACGCTTCAAAGCGTGCTTCCTATTGGCTGCGCTTCAATATATGAGAAATGCCTGTTTCCCGTTTAGCAAATGTCAAAATAAAGATCTTTGGTTGTGGCGAGTTGCACCTTGCAAACATATTTCTTCATTGATTTCTCAACAACGAAGATTATTGTGTCGGCTTTTATTTCCGACGTTTTAGAAAGATTTGTAATTTTAATTGTGACGATAACTAATACATGTGGCTTTTATTTGGCCCTTGAACGGTACCATTAGTAATACATACATATAAAAAATAAAACAACTTACAAAATGACATACATAGTACATAGTTCTCACAGCAAAAATGAAGCTGGATTATGATGTAACAGGTATAAATGGTACTAAACAGTTATGCACACCGATTGCAAAATAAAACACAATTCTAAAAAGTCTAAAAATAGCATTCAAAATGAGGTAAATTGAGTGATCTGTATTTAATAAGCACCATAACTTAGGACCGAGCATGCCATCTGCAATACTACCATAAATCCATGCACTGGGGACATGCACAGTGATAAACCTCTTCCAGAGTCCAGCCATGGTTTCCATTAGGAATTTGTTGCACTGAAATACTCATTAAAAAAAAATAAAAAAAGATTGTGAAATAGCTCCAATATCACGATAACACATAACTTCAGCTAATGGGAATACACATTACCAATCAAAAGTTTGGGTAAGATTTCTTTTTTAAAAAAAAAAAAAAGAAGTCTTTTATGCTCACCAAGGCTGCGCTTATTTGACCCAAATTATTATTACAATTTAAAATAACTGTTTTCTATTTGAATATATTTTAAAATGTAATTTATTTCAGTGATTCAACACTGAATTTTCAGCATTGTTACACCAGTCTTCAGTGTCACATGATCCTTCAGAAATCATTCTAATATGAAGATCTGCTGCCCAAGTAATATTTCCTATTATTTCGAATGTAGACAAGTGAAAAAAAAAAGTGCTGCTTAACATTTTTTGTGTTCAACTGAACAGTATTTGTTTGAAATGCATACTTGCTGAATAGAAGTAATAATTTCTTTAAGAAAAAAAATCTTACTAACCCCAAACCTTTGAACGGTAGTTTATGACTGAAGTTTCCTTAAAAGGATAAAAATAGAGGCACAAAATTAACAAATGTCTCAATCAGAAAGTCTCATGTTTCATCTTCATTCACACACTGAAATCACATACATTACATAATTCAGGTAACAACTCAGAATCAATGACTCAGAAACAGGTAAAACACATTAAAATATTAAATAAAACAATTTAAAAAATGTTTAGTTGGTCCTTCTCAGTACACACAGTGTAGACAACAGTCTTTGTGCGATAACTACTTTTCTCAGGCTGTTCAGTTGCTGTTGCTACATCTGATGTCTGGAATCTGGTCTGCAAACGGCTGCATTGTCCACCAGTTGTCTGATACCTGGTCTAAAGAATTTTGACTATTATTACAAGCACCTGACACTAAATTCTTCACATTCTTTCCATGCACAATATTTATATACCTGTGTCTGTAGAAGGATGGACCTCAAATGCTTGCTGTGGGTGCTGCTGTGATCCATGGGCACAGGTCTCCTCATATCCAGGGTCATGCTGCTCTTCTTTGATTGCCAGTCTTTTGGCATCCTCTAGAATAAACAATGACAAAGGACGTTGGTTAACAACTTATATTTTTTGAAGAACACAAAAACTGTTTTCAATTGTGAAACTCTTCACCTTTGGCCAGAGTCAGATCAAATGTGTAGTTTGTCTCTTGGATCTCTTCAGTCCTCCCCACTCCCTTCATTTGATCCCTGAGCTCCTTTAACTTGATGAAGAAGTGCACTTTGTCCTGAGCACGAGGAAACTGGGCACAGCGTGGGCTTGATGATGGCATCAGATAGCAAACCTGGACAATAGAAGCTCATATCTAATCAATATGCAACTATAAACAGGAACATTAATCTATCAAGAAAGAAGCTCGTACCGTCTCTGTTTCTGGCACTTTGTAAGGCTGCAATCCGAACTCTAAGTTCTTAGCCTTTACTCCAAAAATCTCCTTGCAAAATGTTTCATAAATACCTGAAATATCAAACAGGATTAACTTTCATCATAAATAAGAGTTTAGACTTAAGTCAATAGCAAACCGACGACTTACATTTTCCATTGAACACAGCGATTAAAGGTCTGTACTTCTGGAGCTTTTCCAAAAGCTGGTGGCCACCTTCACGGATCTCTTTGCTGCAAACCAACACTCAAGATATTCAAATGCATTCACATCAAGCATCTTCTTGGGCATAAAGCTCATTTTTAAGGTGCGGTCCCATTAGCAAGATGTTGGAGAAATTCTCATTGTTTCAGACTTTCCAAAAAGGTCCATTCTCTATTGTCAATAGTTTATCAAAGTATGAAGCTTTACCCGCACAGAAGACACTTCCAAACCAAGCTGCTTGAATATGTTGCGAAATCTGCTTGGGGAAATCTTCGTTTTCTTTCACCCAAATTTCGTTTGCAAAATCTGGCTGAACGACCATGAATGTGCCCACACCTTTTACACGAATAATGTAAATGTTAAAGTCTTACTTTGATAGGTCTTTACTCCCAGGTGTAGTCCTCTCTACCATATTGGTGAAACCAATGCCATACCGTTCAGGAAGCATCTGATCATGCATGTGGTTGAGCTGTTCATCGGTCAGACCGGACAGAAATAAGCACTTCCCTATCAGACGTGCAACAAACAATCAAAAGACAAGCATAAGTATATAAACATCCTTTACAAACAAGAATCAGCTGAATAATACATACAAAAATGGTTCCCAGGATTTGGATAATGCCTTCCCTTGTAGGCTGACAAAAGTCCAGGATTGATGCCGATCTGTAAAAGTAGCAATGAGTTTATACAAACAAACAAAAATGTCTCTCACACACACACACATACATACATATATACACACATACTACATATATATCACATACATAGTGGGGAAAAAAATTATTTGATCCCCTGCTAATTTTGTACGTTTGCCCACCGACAAAGAAATGATTAGCCTATAATTTTAATGGTAGGTTTATTTGAACAGTGAGAGACAGAATAACAACGAAAAAATCCAGAAAAACGCATTTCAAAAAAGTTATAAATTGATTTGCTTTTTAATGAGTCACATAAGTATTTGACCCCTTCGCAAAACATGACTTAGTACTTGGTGCCAAAACCCTTGTTAGCAATCACAGAGGTCAGACGTTTCTTGTAGTTGGCCACCAGGTTTGCACACAACTCAGGAGGGATTTTGTCCCACTCCTCTTTGCAGATCCTCTCTAAATCATTAAGGTTTCGAGGCTGACGTTTGGCAACTCGAACGTTCAGCTCAGATTTTGTATGGGATTAAGGTCTGGAGACTGACTAGGCCACTCCAGGACCTTAATGTGCTTCTTCTTGAGCCACTCCTTTGTTGTCTTGGCTATGTGTTTTGGGTCATTGTCATGCTGGAATACCCATCCACGACCCATTTTCAATGCCCTGGTTGGCTTTAATGCCCTGGCCCTGACGGTACATGGCCCCGTCCATCGTCCCTTTGATGCGGTGCAGTTGTCCTGTCCCCTTAGCAGAAAAACACCCCCAAAGCATAATGTTTCCACCTCCATGTTTGATGGTGGGGATGGTGTTCTTGGGGTCATAGGCAGCATTCCTCCTCCTCCAAACACGGCGAGTTGAGTTGATGCCAAAGAGCTCGATTTTGGTCTCATTTGACCACAACACTTTCACAGTTCTCCTCTGAATCATTGGCAAACTTCAGACGGGCCTGTACATGTGCTTTCTTGAACAGGGGGACCTTGTGGGCGCAGCAGGATTTCAGTCCTTCACGGCGTAGTGTGTTACCAATTGTTTTCTTGGTGACTATGGTCCCAGCTGCATTGAGATGATTGACAATATTCTCCCGTGTAGTTCTGGGCTGATTCATCACTGTTCTCATGATCATTGAAACTCCACGAGGTGAGATCTTGCATGGAGCCCCAGTCCGAGGGAGATTGACAGTTATTTTGTTTCTCTTCCATTTGCAAATAATCACACCAGCTGTTGTCACCTTCTCACCAAGCTGCTTGGCGATGGTCTTGTAGCCCATTCCAGTCTTGTGTAGGTCTACAATCTTGTCCCTGACATCCTTGGACATCTCTCTGGTCTTGGCCATGGTGGAGAGTTTGGAATCTGATTGATTGATTGCTTCTGTGGACAGGTGTCTTTTATACAGGTAACAAGCTGAGACTCCCTTTAAGAGAGTGCTCCTAATCTCAGATCCTTACCTGTATAAAAGACACCTGGGAGCCAGAAATCTTGCTGATTGATAGGGGGTCAAATACTTATGTGACTCATTAAAATGCAAATCAATTTATAACTTTTTTGAAATGTGTTTTTCTGGATTTTTTTGTTGTTATTCTGTCTCTCACTGTTCAAATAAACCTACCATTAAAATTATAGACTGATAATTTCTTTATCAGTGGGCAAACGTACAAAATCAGCAGGGGATCAAATAATTTCCCCCCCCCATTGTACACACAGTATATAGATAGATAGATAGATAGATAGATAGATAGAGTCAGATTATAGATAGATAGGCAGAATTTTATAGATTACAAATGTACACTTTTTGATAATTTACACACACACATACATATATAACACACACATACACAAACAAATATAAATAAACAAACATAGATTAATTTAGATTATAAATTAATTTTAAATAAACATTTAGATTAATATTAAGATTACTATTAGAATACATAAAAACAGACCAATATAAAACAGAAACTTACAATCAGCATGTCAAGATTATGTGTGATGACGTCTGGCAGCTTTCTAGCCATGACTTCCTCCACTGACATCCCATTGAACCGATTTAACATCCTCTTCGCTTTCTTAGCAGACTCTTCAGCTTCCGTCTTCTCCTTTCCTTCACCTTTTGGAGGCCTTCCCCTTTTCTTTCCTTTTGCTGGAGTCGTCGGAAGGGCTGCAAACCAGATGTTTAATAAGTTGAGCTGCAGAAACGTCCCAGTTAAATGCACTGTGAGGATGGAAAAGCTCGTACCTGGTGGTTGGGGAGAGAGCTGATGAGGCTGCTGAGGTTGTTCCAGATATAGATCTTGATGCACTGAAAGATCAGTCATGATTTTGTCCTCCACAGGTCTCTCGGCGTATTGGGTGGCATTAACCATCTGGTGGTACTGTGGCACCTGCTCTGCCTGGTACTGCTGAGGACTGGTTTGATACCTGAGAAAACAAAATTACATAGACAAAGACACTGCACTTACTTCAAAAACTATGGCAATAATCTGATCTTTTTCTTGTCAGTGTTTACACATTTACCATACACCTTCATATCCCATTTTGATAGCATTTGTTGGAATCACAGTATAAACATCACTAATTTATTTAAAACAAACAAGAAAGCAACTCTTTTGGGATCTTTTGGGGCTGGGCAAACTCACCAGTACTGAAGATAATCCATAGGGGCCGTCAGAGATGAATACTGCCTTTCTTCCATCTTAATTGGTGGTCTTACTTTAATAGATTAATATTCATGTTTATGTTACTGATGTGCCAGCTGGTAAACCACACCTCCCTTTGTTTCATCTCTTCTGTTACTGTCCTATTTTCATTATGCTTAGCTTATCAATTAAACGTCACAGGATAATATAAAATACTCACTTTATCTAAAAACACACATATTTCAAAGACTATTTAACCTATTTGCACTGTAGGATGCAGCTAACTAGCTCGTTACACTCAATAAGCTAAGAGCTGTGTGTGGACCATTGACGGAATACAAACATTAAAATCACTCGTTTCTTCAAATATAGATATCATTTTCTGCGTTAGGATTATGAATCTTACCTGCCATATATATTCTTCAGACCTTTTCTGGCACATTTGAGTATTTAGTGCAGAAAAGTAAAAGCTAAATGATGCTACACATGATGAATGAAGCCGGTGTAAGTAAAAATGTCAACAAAGGTAAAGGCTAAATTCAAAATAAAAGTCCTTAATTGACTGCATGGTAAAACGATACAGTTATATAGTTTTTGGATTCAAAGCTTTTCATTTTTTATCTAGTTATTATAGATGACGATTTGAAAATTAATATGATAAAACATTAATACGAGCAACCATTCGTGTCGAACTTATCCATACTTTTATACATTATACAATATATATAAATTTTATACATTATACAAGGATTAGTTTTTGTAATGGCTGGCTTCACTTTGTTGGACTCGACCATTATTTACAAAGGAGGGGTCGTATTTTTCTCTTCATACATTTTTATATAAAACGCATCTTATGGGGTGCTTGAAATTACCGGTGTTCAAACCCTTGTAAAACAAAGTGTTAATTTAATCAATTTAATTATTTTATTATTACTTAGAGCAATTAGGACAAACCATGCACTTCAGTACTCCCTATGATAAAAGTGATTTACAAGACTTCCAAAGCGAACATGTGAGACATGTAACAAGAACATTTACTGCTGAATGTTGTGCAACAAAACCTGTAATGTTATGTCGATTATAACACAACAAGGTTAGTATATGTCTCTCCAGATTTTATCCTGCTTAATGTGGGAATTATAATACTGTTTTTAATGTAATAGCACATATATTTCATTTGCTGCTACGTTTAAGATAGCTAGCTATGATGAAATGACCTTATAGCAAAAAGTGATTAAATTGACTGATAAAATATTTATCTATGTCACATGAAATGCTTAAGTGTTTGTTATTTATTATTATTTTTTTTTTTGAGTTGCATTTAAATAAGCTTTGATTGACCTGAATGAAACGGTGTATTTAGACTAGCTTTATTGATTTAAACATGAAAATAATGTTTTTTGTTTGTTATTATTGTCATTTTGATATAATTTTATAAATAATCTAATAAAATTTTATAATTTATAAATATAATTTAATTGTTGGTATTGGGTTAACATTACCGAACATTTAATTTCTATTTAAATATTAACAGAGCAATTAGAAGGGCAATTAAAAAAAAAATTTTCTTTCTTTAGGAAAAAATTCTATTAATTGGCAGAACATTTGACAGCTAGCTGACTTTTAAGGATGCCAGCAGGTGTATCGTGGCCAAGATATCTAAGGATGTTTGCAGCCAGTGTGTTGTCAATGTTTGCTGGAGCACAGGCTGTGCATCAGTATTACCGTCCAGATTTAGTAAGTTTCAAAATCAGATTTTAATTGATTGATTAAATTACATACACCAATGTTCTCAATAAGTCCAGAAATGTGCATTTTGAAAGCAAATTGGGTACTTTTTGATGTCATGATGACTGTAAACATTAAGTACAGTATAAACAATGTTTTTTCTAACATTATAGACCATTCCAGAGGTCCCACCAAAGCCCGGAGAACTGCGAACAGAACTTCTTGGATTAAAAGAAAGACAGACAGACTCAGCATCTCAGAAACTGACCCGTTGATTTGTTTTCCGTAACTAATGTGTATAGATACACATATAAATGTGAAAAATGTTTTTCTAACTAAAATGATGCATTTTTTTTTTATTCTGTGAATAAAGCTATTTATACAAACTTGCACTGTGTCTTCATTTGTCATATAAAATACTTTACAACTCAATGCTCTGTAACAGTTATTTAGCTTTGTGTTATTACAGCCTAATTCAGAGTTTCTCAAACCATTTCAGATATTTTATTACTTAATTCAGGAAAAAATAAATTAGATAATTATTAAAAAAACATAACTCTTCTCTGGGTTTTCTTCTCTGAGTTATTTTAACAGTGGCTATTTTTTGTTATCCTGGACTTTTATTATGAAAATTAGCCTGTCAATGTGCAAACGGAAGTAAGCATGTGTATATTTGAACCCGTACTGTAATGTATAGCTGAAGCACTCGTCTGTCAAACAGAAGGCAGCTCTGTTGCGGGGAAATATGCCGACCTTGTCCTTGCCACTTTCAAAGCTGCTCAGAAATCAGGAGGGTTTTAAGAGACTCATCACGCACTTGAAGTATTTGCACACTAGAAGCGGGATATGGACGCCGTGGATCTGGAAGTCTGCTCTCGCGTCCCGGAGAAGAGAGGCTCCTGTGGGACAGCTGACAGCAGGGAACATGTGCACCAGCTCCAGCGGCGACAAGACCAGCTGGCTCTGGTCTGTTTACAATGAAACCAAACAGCAAACACAAGGTTAGTTCAGATGCGTGTTCTTGAAATGCCTGATTCCTCTTAAGACGCTTGTCATCTAGGGCAAAAAGACATTTTAGATTTTGTACTGTATATTGACCGTCTATGTATGCTTTGATTTTTATTTTATTCTAGCATTAACTGTATTATATTATATAGGCTGTAAGATTTTAGTTATATTTATTAAAGTGGTCTATGCTGGTTAATCTGTCATGATTGGACATCATGCTGTTGTATGACTTTAATACATTTATGTACTTCACAACCATTTTTTTATAATACGTTTTTACCTGCATAAAAATGCAAACATTTTATATAAAGAGAGCTGCTTGCACTAAAAAATTCAATCATTAGTCATTATTATATTAACATACTATTGTAGTATTTATCAATATATTTAAAATTCTCATTTATTTTTATTTTTACATTTTAATTTTAGTTAAGGTTTTTTTTAATGTTAAAAGATTTTTATTATTTTTAAATGTTTACGTAGCTTGAATACATTTTTATTTCATTTTCAAATTAAGTAATTTTAGTATTTCAACTACAACTTTATTTCAGTTAGTTGCATTTCTAATTATCATTTAAGTTTTTTTAAATGTACATTTTTATCTAATATTTGCATTTTATTTTATTACAGCTTTATATTTTCATTAATTTAATTAATACAAATATTTTAAATAGTTTTTGTTTTAGGAAACAATAATACTGTCTATTACATGAGAATATCCACATACAAAAAATTACTTTTCATAATTAATGTCTCATTACAGGTTAATCAGTAATCATTTTAGTTCCTTTTTAAATTATTATATTTATTTAAACTTGGCAAACATAATAAAAATGTGAATTTAAAGGGTCAATATTTATTAACACATTTATTTTTTTATGTCCACGACAGATTTAATTCCTGTGATATCAAACAACTTTGTGAACCCAGACACCATCTTTGCTAATAATCAGATGAGTCTGCAGGACACTGAGATCTATGGTTTTGACTATGATTACACACTGGCATTCTACTCCAGTCACCTTCACACACTCATATTCAACATCGCCCGAGACATCCTCATCGAAGAGCACAGGGTGAGTGACCTAACACTTAATTTATGTATATATAATATTGTTAAATTTTGTAAGAGTTACTAAGTGGCACAGAAATTACACACTTAGTTTCAGCAAATGAATGTTTTCTGAATATCTTGCCTATTTCTGTCCACATAACAGTATCCAGAGGGACTGAGGGAATATGATTATATACCAAATTTTGTGATTCGTGGTCTGCACTATGATGTTCAAAAGGTACGTGTCCATTCCTGATCTACTGTAGATGAAAATTTTAGAAGTAACCTGGCTAACCTGTCAATCTCATCTGGTTACTAGGCCTTACTGATGAAGATTGATGCCTTTCATTATATCCAGCTGGGTACAGTGTACAGGTAGAGTGCAAAAAACATCTACTATGATCTTTTTACTATTTTTATACATTATTATTAAAGGGATAGTTCTCCCGAAAATGAAAATTCTCTCATTAATTTCTCAACCTCATGTCGTTCCAAACCCGTAAGACCTCCGTTTATCTTCAGAACACAGATTAAGATATTTTTGATGAAATCCGAGAGCTTTCTGACCCTGCATAGACAGCAATGCAACTGACACGTTCAAGGCCCAGAAACGTCACAAGGACATTGTTAAAATAGTCCATGCGACATCAGCAGTTCAGCTGTAATTTTATGAAGCTATGAGAATACTTTCACGTTTCTTTGCACACAAAAAGTATTCTCGCAGCTTTGTAACATTATGGTTTATTTTAACGATGTCCTTACTACCTTTCTGGGTCTTGAACGTGTCAGTTGCATTGCTGTCTATGCAGGGTCAGAAAGCTCTCAGATTTCATCAAAATATCTTAATTTGTGTTCTGAAGATGAACGAAGGTCTTACGGGTTTGGAACGACTTGAGGGTGAGTAAATAATAACAGAATTTAATTTTTTTTGGGTGAACTATCCCTTTAATCTCAGGATAGGTTCGCTTATTGTCATTTGAATGTTTCTGTAGGGGTCTTAATCCTGTGCCAGAAAAAGAGGTCATTGCGATGTACGAGGGCTCCCATGTACCCCTCGAGATCATGAGTGACTTCTATGGCAAGGTCTGTAAGCTTGGGCTGTTTTGCTTGTCAAGAGTTTTCTTTGATTTCCTAAAAAATGTGCTGACGTTAGCGTAATTTCGTCGAAATTTAGCAGGAAAAATAGTAGCAATGTAGCAATTACAGCTCACACAGAAGTTACTTTCAAATCAAGCAGCTTTCTTTTGGTCAATGCAGTGAATTCGCATGACCACCTTGAATGCATTGCAAAATTCACAATCGAGTGGATTCCTGGATTTCAAAACAAAAATTCTCTGAACAATAGTAAATATGACCTCCTTTAACACAGCTCTTTCAATCTCTCCATACAGAGCTCTCATGGCCACACCATGAAGCAGTTCATGGATATCTTCTCCCTGCCAGAAATGACGCTGCTGTCATGCGTTAGTGACTACTTCATGAAGCACAACATTGACTATGAGCCTGTTCATCTTTATAAAGACGTCAAGGTACAGTTGTTCCTCAAAACGTGTCATGTATCAGAGCAGGACTCACCTTACGATTCAGAAATCAAGATTTCCTTCACCCATATCAGTTTCTAAGGAAGCTGAGTGAGTGCTGTCGTATTTAGGGTAACGCAAATGTCAGAAAGCACAGGATCTCTTGAGCACACATTTTGGATAAATATGGCTCCTGAAGGTGCTATTTAAGTTCGTAGTGAGCAGCGTGGAAAGGAACAGTCTAAGTTTAGAAGAACCGTTTGGATGCACCATCTGTGCCACATGCCTGGAGAAAAGCAGGCTTACAGATGGTCTAATGTCTTTCATTGGGTCTGAAGATCAGTGTAATTAATAAAAGACGCACACATTGCTCTTACATTCAGTCCTGCCTGTAATTATGAATGAACAAGTCTCAAAGGGCATATGACTGACCCCAGATGAAATGACTGAGAGCTTTCACAGGAGGTGTCTGGCAGTGCGTCAGGGCTTTGTGTGTTGTTTTAATGCAGAACATTGATGTTACGTTGGCTTTGATATTCTTTATCTGGTCTGTTTCTCCATTCCCAGGAGGCCATAGGAGACGTCCACGTCAGAGGGATTATGTATCGAGCGGTAGAGGCTGATATCGGTAATTTTCAGAGTTCTTACCTGGACCTGCATGAAGACTCATTATAGCAATATGTCTGCTTGAGAGATCTGAACAAATCAAAGTTTAACATGACATAGTCACAGGAATTGCATAATAATGATAATAAATATGTGTTGTAAAGTACTGTATAAAAATTAATAATACATTTGTGCAAAAATTAAATAATAATAGTAATAGTATACTGTAATATACAATATAAAGTGTATTATTATATTGATATGCAATAATTAAATAATACATTTTAATTGCATGTATATTCAATTTAATTATAGAACTATCATTGTTACTATTATTATTAATAAATATGTACTGTAACAAACCATATAAAATTTTATCATATGTAATTTATTTATTAAAATATAATTTTATTATAAATTTTATAACATGGATCTGCAGTTTGCTCTATAATAATAATAATAATTGCATTCATGCTTAATCTATTTTATTATTATTAATAAAGTATGATTGTTATATTAATATATTACATAGTTTTAAATTGTAATAATAATAAATATGTACTGTAATATGTAGTATAAAATGTAATATTTATATACAATAAATGTGATACAAAAATAATATTTATATTTAATCTATTTTATCATTAACTACTGTTATTATTATTATTATTATTATTATTATTTATTTAATATGATGTATATGTGTGTACCCCTCACCCCCTCTTTTGTAATTATTGAATCATACAGTTTCAATATTCTTGTAACACCTTGTTTTTTTCCTTTCTGCAGAGAAGTATATCTGTTACGGTGAACAGACACATGCTGTTTTACAGAAGCTATCTAAGAACGGAAAGAAGATGTTTTTAATTACGAACAGCCCTTTTGATTTTGTGTAAGTGCAAACAAGATACTAAATTCAAAAGTCAAAATAAACATTAATGCACAGGAAAAATGCATCTATCACATGACATGAGAGACACCTTACTAAGAATTTATACAAAGCCGTTCTGACTAACGGCTCGTATGAAATGCATGTTTCAAATAAAATGTCTTTTAATTCCTTTATTCAGAGATCGAGGCATGAACTACATAGTTGGTAAAGACTGGCGGGACCTGTTCGATGTTGTCATAGTGCAGGCCGACAAGCCAGGCTTTTTCAATGACAGGAGGAAGTAAGTTCCTAAAACCCAGAGAAAGCACCAGCTAAACCTGGCAGCACTGAATCGCTCCTAAATCAATGCCATTCTGACATAATTACAGCCTCCCTCACAGATTCCTTTGTTTAAATCATGACAAATGACCTTTGAGGAAATATTTAAGCATGCCAACCTTTTTTGAATCCAAAAAGTATGTGTATTTGTGTGTGTTTTTCCATTTCTGAAGACCATTCAGACGAGTTACTGATAAAGGTGTGTTGCTATGGGACAGAATTCACCACCTTGAGAAAGGGCAGATCTATAAACAGGTAATATTTCATTCCCTGCTGTTCAGCTGCAAACTGGTTCTATTCAGTAAAGATGCCGGAATCTGATCTGTTCACTTTATCTGTTGCCAGGGAAACCTGTATGAGTTTTTGCGGCTTACAGGCTGGAGGGGCTCAAAGGTTTTGTACTTCGGAGATCACATTTACAGCGACCTTGCCGTAAGGATCATTTTCTGTCATTTTCTGCGTGTACACAAAGCTACTGATTTTTGTTTTGATAATAAGGTCCACATTGATGCTAGGTAACAATCCATTTTTAATTATATTGAACTATGTCTTATATATTAGTATATTAGTTTTTTTTATTTTTAATCAGAAGTTTTATTGCTTTATTCGTCGTTTTGGATTCTAGGATATGCAAAGCATTGGCAATAGTTCTGTCTTATTAATATCATTAATATCATAGCATGTCAGAAAGTAAACATGTCTCAACATGCCCTGTACTGATATCAAAGACAATGAATAGATTATGCAAATACTGATGTAATGAAAATGTCATGATGTGTGTAGGACCTGACCCTGAAACACGGTTGGAGAACAGGAGCTATCATTCCTGAGCTGCGTAAAGAGATCAAAATCATGAATACTGAGGAGTACGTCCACACCATGACCTGGCTGCAGGCCCTGACCGGACTGCTGGAACAAATGCAGGTCAGATCACCCGGGGGCGCTCTAAATAACAAAACACTATTTGAGCGTTAGTCCATAAAGGTAATCTAAATGTAAAAAAGCAGACATGAACATGCAAATATCCAGTTTTGACCAATAAATTAAAATAAATAAAATAATGGTTTTTTTTTTTTTTTTGGACTTGAATGATTGAATGAGTTATTTACATTTCTGTATTTTCATGTCCATACGTCCTTTCCACTTGGCTAGTTTTGGGCTAGTTATGAAGCTGTATTTGTCTTTATGTTGCAGGTGCACCGGGACCCTGCGTCACAAACGGTGATTCAGCAGTGGATCAGTGAAAGGGAGGAGATGAGGTAATCCTGAATATTATCTATTATAATATTATCCTTAATTTTTTTTTTTTTTTTTTATTAAGGTAACTTATTTTTTTTTCTTCATAATTTTATTCTACAAACAGACTAGTACTATTTTAATAAAATTGAGATACTATTACATACTATTTTTTTAATCAATGTTTTTTTTTTACTTTTATAAAATGTTATTTAAATTTTAGAATTTTTTTTAAGAATATCTCTATATAGTATTTATTAATTTTTATTTCAGTTGTAGTTATAGTTATTTTAGTATATCAAGTTAAACTAAATGAAAATAAGAAATGTTGCCCTAGCAGAAAAAAAAACAAGTTTAGATTTTAATCAGCTTAATAATGTTTAGTAATATTAATAATTAATTTTAATGTTTATTTTATTTCAAGTAATATAATTTTTTATGGTATTAGTTTATTAAAGGGATAGCTCAGTCAAAAATGAAAATTCTGTTATTATTTACTCACGCTCATGTCGTTAAGACCTCCGTTCATCTTCGGAACACAAATTAAGATATTTTTGATGAAATCTGAGAGTTTTCTGACCCTGCATAGACAGCAACGCAACTGACACGTTCAAGGCCCAGAAACGTAGCAAGGACATCGTTAAAATAGTCCTTGTGACATCAGTGGTTCAGCTGTAATTTTATGAAGCTATGAGAATACTATTTGTGCGCAAAGAAAACAAAAAGTAACGACTTTATTCAATGAGTAATTAATAACAAAGTTTTCATTTTTGGGTGAACTATCCCTTTAACTAAAAAAACTTTGACAGACGCCCACATTTGGGTTCATTATAGAGAAACCTGACTTTGAAAATCATTCAGAAATGATTTTTCTTCTAACCAGTGTATACAGTAGACAATATAGAAAATGTTGTGTAGATTAACTTAGGTTCTTCATGTATTTTGATTTGTATTTTATTCGAATTCAGCTTGAAATGGCCAAAAAGTTTCACATTTTTGTATCCAATTATTAAAAACAATTTGTTTCCAACAGGTTACGGACCAAAGACATCTTCAACGCCCAGTTTGGTAGTCTTTTCCGCACATACCACAACCCGACCTACTTCTCACGCCGTCTCTCCCGCTTCGCTGACATCTACATGGCGTCCCTCAGCTGTCTGCTGAACTACGACCTCCAGCACACCTTCTACCCCAGACGCACACCCCTGCAGCACGAGTCTCCCATCTGGCCCGAGCAAACCAGCACCGGAGCCATGAACATCCCCTTTCAGAGCCACAGGACAACCACCGGACCTGAGTAGAGAGGCCACACAAGACACTTGCTTTAAAGCTGCAGTTACATCACTTTAATTAGATTCAGCTCTAGTTTTAAAGACACGTGTGGGTGAGTCACTTCATATAACTTCTGTGCTGTGGTACATGCAATCTGTGGATACCTTATTTCTGATACCATGTAAAACACTCTACATGGACGAGAGAGTACTTAAGGAACTTTGTGGTGTTTTAATGTGCCTCGTAGTTTAGGGGAGATTTTATTTTTGTAGTTTGTAGCCTTTCTTTCATCACTGGCCTTCATAAAGCTTATTGATAGAATAAGGGAGAGAATACTTGACACTTAAGAAAGTGAATGTACATATGAAAGGGTTAAAAGCTGATTTTGAGGTGAACCTAGTTTCAGTAAGCTAATGAAGAACAACTTTTGTTAGAACCAAAAGGGAAACTCTCAGGAAGGCAGATGGACACTATATTCATTTTGAAATGATCATAAACAAAATCAGTGTTTAATGTTTTAAAAAGCCTTACATACTGTGTTTAGCAATGTATGATGATAATGTACAATAAGCTTCAAAAGTTTGAAACCACTAGTGATTTTTTTTAGCAGTTTAAGCAGTTTAACTGTTTTCAAAATAATAAGCTTTTTGTTTTGTTTTTTTGAGCATCAAATCAGCATATTAGAATGATTTCTGAATGATCATGTGACACTGAAGCTTTGGCATCACATGAATAAACTACATTTTACAATTTATTAAATTAGAAATCAGTTTTTGAATTATACAGTATTTCATAATATTACTTTTTCACTGTATTTTTATTAAATAAGTGCAGCCTTGGTGAGCATAAGAGACTTATAGGAACATTAAAAAATCTTAGCGACTTCAATCTTTTAAACTGCTGTTCTTTTTATTACAAATTTTATTATGCAATTTTATTACAATTCTATTATAGTTTTTATTACAAATTAATTATACAGTATAAAAATTAGAGTGAAAAGTTGAACTGAAAAATAAATGTGAATTTGACATCAAGTATTTTATTTGTTATTATTATTTAAGGTTTTCAGTCCTAAAAATTTCTAGGTTTAAATTTGAGTTTGAATCTCAAATTTTCATTGTGGTTTCAGATTTTTGGTCCTTGCTGTATGTTTTCGTCGAATGTCGACATTGTGTAACTGTTTAGAAATCAACATTATAGCTGAACATATATAGTTGCTGTCAAATGAGAGTTTGTGTGACTCTTACATTGAACGAGCTTACTGTACTACGTTTTATTTCACGATTGCCTGTAGGGCATTTCTGCTTGCATGGTAAATATATTTTTGACTTCTTTATTGTTTCAGTATACTGAACTTGGTATTGTATGAACATTTGCATCATGTTTTGAAGACGCCAGTATTGGATGG
The DNA here is from genome assembly GCA_039654775.1 of Spinibarbus caldwelli. Taxonomy (NCBI): domain Eukaryota; kingdom Metazoa; phylum Chordata; class Actinopteri; order Cypriniformes; family Cyprinidae; genus Spinibarbus; species Spinibarbus caldwelli. The sequence continues at coordinate 13,829,382 of CM077264.1, read as the reverse complement.
CTCTTGCACACTAGTTTTTTTTTTTTTTGGTCTGCCTAGCTTTTTTTTTTATACTTAAGGAAGGACTTCTGTGACACATTTTTGCCTTTGTCATTTATTCAACATTGTTCAAATGGCTTTATGTGTTAATCCTTATTTGAAGTGTATTTTATTTGGGATATTTATTATAAATTTAATCAAATTTATAATTGTTTTGTGATTTTTTTTTTTTTTTTTTTTTTTTTTTTCTCTCCAACGTTTTCTATCCATATATAATTATCTTAGAACAAAATCCCAGCAGGCTGCTTTGATAAATAAGATAATTAATTAGCCAGCAAAGAGCAATTTGACAAATGGCCTTTAACAATTGAGCAGATGCTTCAGATTACTGTCTGCTGGTATAAAGCAAAACTCAGCCAGTATCTGATCCCTTCATTTAAATCTGATAACATGATGGTCTGATCAGCTCTGAACAAAACACCCTGCTGTCCAGACTTCATCTTCAGCCATGGAGAGCATCACTACGATGGATACGACCATGACAGTGCAACCTACTGTATTTCCACGTGTGGGCTACAGCATACTTTCATACCTCATGTTTATAAACACAATACTTTCTGTGTTTAATAACTTGTTGGTGATTGCTGTGATGCTTAAGAACATGCATTTTCTCAACGCGATGAACGTCTTCATTCTCAGTCTGGCCGTGTCAGATCTCATGATTGCCACCTGCGGCTCTGCCATCGTCACCATCACAAATTACCAAGGATCTTTCTTTTTAGGGGATGCATTCTGTGTTTTTCAAGGTTTTGCTGTGAACTATTTTGGTGAGTATTGATTCAAAGGGATCATGGTTATTTTTTTTAACGTTATATGATGTGTCCCCAAATATGTTGATTCCCTTTCGAAAGACCCCCTCTAAAATGGTATATAGTGGCATCTATATATTCATGTGCAAAGAAGAACTATTTAAAATGTGTGAATAATATGAAATATTTATAATATTTATATAAAATGTTTAAAACTAAATTTATTACATGTATTTTATATCAATTTTACATATTTTAAATATGACATTAAATAAGTGACTCTTATAGTAAATAGAACTATAAATATTATTTAAAAAATTTAATTATGTAAATATATAAAGAGCAATTTAAAATGTGTGAAAAATAAATGGTATTTATTTAATACCGTATTTAATAACTGTAATTGTGAAATTAAATATATTTATAATATATAAAATGCTTAATACTTAAAGTATTATATATTTATAATATTTATATAGTTTAGATATATTTTTAAATATTTAATATCTTTAAATAATTAGCAGTTTATTAAATGTAATGTTAAAAAAATGAAATGTTTAATACAAAAATGTATATGTATAATATACAATCATATATATATATATATATATATATATATATATATATATATATATATATATATATATATATATATATATATAAAACAATTTAAATACAACATTTAAAATGTTTTTTGTTTATTAAGCCTATTATTTTAAGTATATTTTAAAATGTAATGTTATGTAATACTAATTATACTACTAATATATATATATATATATATATATATGTGTGTGTGTGTGTGTGTGTGTGTGTGTGTGTTTAATACTAAAAATAGTACATATTTATAATATTTATGTAGTGTAAATGTAACATTTAAAAATGGCTTTTATATTAAGGCCATTATATTTTCATGTGGAAATCCCATTTAAAATGTGACAAATTTTTAATACAAGTATTTAATACAACAAAGTTTAAAGTTTTAATACAACATTTAAAAATGTAATGTTAAAAATATTAAATGTTTAATACTAAAATATAATATTAATACATATATTTTTAAAACATTAAATATTTACTTTTGTTAAAGCTATTATTTTGATATTAATTAGCTGCTATGATTATATTATCTCTACTAATACCTATGAATGATTAAAGTAAAATCTGTAAAATATAATAAAATGCTGATTAATCGCAATTTCTGACCAATTTTATATTTCAGAGTGACCAGTTTTTGAGCTGAATGAAACTGACACATAACATTTTTTGTGATTTTATAATCTTGAAACTCTTAACTACTGCTGCACAGGCAAAGCAATAAAACATATCTTGTAGACAAACATTAATGTCTTTCTTTCTAGGCCTGGTGTCTTTGTGCACTCTCACTTTGCTGGCATACGAGCGGTACAACGTGGTCTGCAAACCCATGGCAGGCTTCAAGCTGAACGTCCGCAGGAGCTGCCAGGGCCTGCTGTTCGTCTGGCTCTATTGCCTCTTCTGGGCCGTCGCTCCTCTGCTGGGCTGGAGCTCGTACGGGCCGGAGGGCGTCCAGACGTCCTGCTCGTTAGGCTGGGAGGAGAGATCCTGGAGCAACTACAGTTACCTCATCTTCTACACGCTCTTGTGCTTCATACTGCCCACCGCTGTCATTGTGTACTGCTACAGCAACGTCCTCGTGTCCATGAGGAAGGTAGGTGACTCCTTCTTACTGCTGAGAAATAATAAAGACTCGTTTGTTGTATCCACGCAAATGACATTGCATAATTTCAGATCAACAAAAGCGTTGAACTTCAAGGGGGGAAGAACTGTCTTGAGGAAAATGAGCATGCGGTACGGATGGTCCTGGCCATGGTTATTGCCTTCTTCATCTGCTGGCTGCCCTACACCGCCATCTCTGTGGTTGTAGTTGTCGATCCAGAGACCTACATCCCGCCTCTGGTGGCCACCATGCCCATGTACTTCGCCAAGACCAGCCCCATCTACAATCCCATCATCTACTTCCTTACTAACAAACGGGTCTGTTTACTGTGTCTTCTCTGACTTAGTGTATTTATGTTTATTTACAGTAGAGTATATTAGGCCTATTGTGCAATGAAACGCTACAGTCTTTCTCTGAAATATGTGTGTCCAGTTTCAAGAGTTGTCTCTGGAAATCCTGTCCTGTGGGCGATACGTCCCTCGTCACACTGGTGGTCTAATGATGTGCTCAATGCAGAGGAGCCAAAGCAGGATTAATCCGGTCTGATCTGAGGTCTGTCAGTGTGAATCATTCTGTGTTAATGCTTGTATTACTTATGTTACTTATTTATATCACTTATGAGTTAGTGGTCGATTTTTTTCTCTAAGAAATGAATCCTTATTCAGCAAGAACACATTACATTGATCAAAAATGACAGTAAAGACATTTATAATGTTACAACGGATTTCTATTTCAAATAAATAGCTCTTTTGAACATCCTGTTCGTGAAATTATCATGATTTGCACAAAAATATTAAGCAGCAAAACTGTCTTCAACGTTGATAATAATAAGAAATGTTTCTTGAGCAGGAAAATCAGTATATTGGAGTGATTTCTGAAGGATCATGTGACAACTGGAGTAATGCTGCTGAAAATTCAGCTTTACCATCACATGAATAAATTGTTTATTTTAAATTATAATCTTTCATAATATTACTGTTTTTTACCATATTTCTGAACAAATAAATCTAGTCTTGGTTTGAAAAATGTTTAAAAATATTTCCAACCCTAAATGTTTATTGTATATTATAGTATATTGTATAATTAGATAATATTATTTTTAAAATGAATCTGTAGGCGAAATATTAGATAAAGTTTATTTATAAAGCACATTTATCTCAGCAAAGCTGGCCAAAGTGCTGATCAGAATCAGAGGGTTAAAACATAAAACAAGCAAGACAAACTATAAAACAGTAAAACAATAAAAACATAGATGAAATCAATTAGAATGCCTGGGAGTAAAGATATGTTTTCAACATCGTTTTAAAAGTTAGAATAGAAGGTGCAAGGCAGATATCCAGTGGCAGTTGATTCCAAAGACGGGGTGGCAACTAAAAAAGCCCCATCACCCTTTGCTTTTAAACGTGAACAAGGGACAGCTAAAAAAGCCCTATCAGAAGATGTTAAAGATCTGGAGGATGAAAGAGGAGTAAGAAGATCTGTGAGATAAGATGGGGCTTGACCATTAAGAGCTTTAAAAACAAACAACAACATTTTTAATTTAATTCTAAAATGAACAGGAAGCCAATGAAGAGAGGCCAAAATTGGTGTAACATGATCAGTTTTCTTTGCCCTGGTCAACATCAGCCTTGAAGCAGCATTTTGTACTATCTGTAAGCGTGCAATGGATGACAGAGGAAGGCCCAAATACAATGAGTTACAGTAATCAAGGCGAGAAGTAATAAAAGCATTGCCAAGCTCATTTATAAGAACACTTCTCAACTTTGGGGGGCCAAAGACAATTATTTCCATTTTATCTTCATTAAGTGGAAAAAACTATTGGATAACCATTTCTTAATGTCCCCAAGGCAGGCCAATAAGGGTTCAATGGAATCGCCAGCTTTCAATGGTAGGTACAGCTGGGTATCATCAGCATATAAGTGAAATGAAACGTTATGCCTCCTAATCATATCTTCCAACGGTCACATATAAATTAAAAAGAAGTGGACCTAAAATGGATCCTTGAGGTACTCCACAGATAATAGGAGCAATAGATATTTAATTGTTCATGCATGTTATTTTTAAATTTTGATATTTGCCTTAATTTAACAGATCATATTTTATCTTTAAAAACACTATTAACACTATTAAAATTTAATCTTTAGAAAATCTCAAAATGAATATCCATTTATCATATTGCCATTTTAATATACACCATTTATCGGTTATATATCATAAAACAACAATCCCATATAGGCCTAATATACCTAAACGAATAGTTACAAAATCACGTTAAAAATGTAAATGAATTAAAACCATTTTACACATATTCCAAAACCATATTAAATTATGAATGCAGAGCAGTAACCTGACAAAATAAAAAGTGGGCGTCTTAATCCCAGATTTAGACATTTTCATGGAGAGTAAAACCTTTCCCAAATTAATCTCCTCAAAATAAAATTACCGATTGCTATGACTAAACTACAGCCTTAATCAAAGATCAGTTCTAATTATGACTATTCTATTATTCAAAATAAAACCTTTTAAAAATTAGAATACAGCTTTTTTTTTTTTTTTTGAGATTTTGTTGAAATAAATAAACAATCTCAGTGGCAGAAATAAAGGGAAAAATCATTAAAATCACCCCTTGTGCTGTAATTGGCATTGTTCCGGTCTGGAGATGACAACTACGAACGAGAAAATTGCCTAAAACAAAAAAGCATCCCCGGTGACCATGAGCCCTGCAGGGTGTTAATTGAAAAACGCAAACAAATGGAGAACCATAGTGATGATGAGGGTTAAAATAAAGGGGTTTATTACTACAGGCTCTCCAAAAGCAGAAGACCAGATAGGCTATGGAGTGAAAGGTGCAACTTTATTCTTAAATCAATATGGAATTAGCCGCTAATTGACTGGAGATGAGAAGTAATTTCACCATTGTTCGGGGACAAGTAAACAGCACATGGCAATACAATATAGAAGTTGCATTTGTAGCTGCCAATTGTCTGGTTTTGCTGGTCACTTTGCATGTAGGAATTCTCGCAAACTTGTTCGTGGCTTGGGCCGTGCACCACCAGAAGTTGCTCCAGACGTCCAACAACGCTCTCCTGGTGAATCTGGCCGTTATCGACATCTTGCGATGCGCTATTGATTGTCCATTGCTCCTCAGTGTTGTTTTGAGCGCTCGCGACGCGCAGGACCTCGGCGTGCTGTTCTGCAGCGCGCAGATCGCGTCGTTTTCTCTCATCTGCTGCGTGCAGTTACTCACGCTGGCGTGCATCAGCGCCGAGAGATATCAAGCCATTGCACATCCGTTTAAAAATGCCGAGCGCCGAAAACGGATAACGGTGTGGATCGCCTTGACCTGGCTGCTTCCCATCTCCATATCGGTCATTTGCGTGATATTCGCGAAAGACTCGCCGGTGTACATCAGATGCAGAGGTTTGCGCATGGAGACGTTAGACTCGTACGACACGTTTGGAGTTTACATTTTGACTCCCATCTGGTGCGTTTGTTTGACGGTCATCATTGGTTTCTACGGACGTATTTTCCTTTTAGTCAGAGCGCACAGTCGGAAAATATTTGATAAGGGTTCGCTTCCACCACCGGATAAGAAGAAAGAGGATACAAAGCACAAAAAGGAAGAAACAAAGACTAATATTAAAAATGATGCAGAAAATCAACAAACAATCGATAGTGATAATTTAAAACCGAATGAAAAAGAGTCATGTATAGAGAATCCTCTGGATTTGCATCCAACATCTGAAGAACTTACCACAACATTTGGGACTAATATACACAAACCAGAGCTTGCCACAGAAATATCTAGAGAAACCAAAGTCGATGAACTTTCCAATGAAGCACCACAGGTTCTAGAAGTTATCAGGGAGTCAAACAACCACCAACCTACTTCAGAAGATACCTCTTCTCCATCAAATAATGAAGAAAATGGTGCGATAGAGTCAAGCACCCACCAAGATGCTGATGGAGATGTTTCTGTAGGATCAACCAGTGAGGAGGGTGGTGTGGAGCCAAACGTCCAGCAAGATGTTGCTGCAGAAAGTTCTCAGTCATCAGTAAAAAGAGAAGATGGTGAGGAAGACCCAAATGACCAAGATGATACTTCAGAAACTTTTCCTCCATCAGCTGCTGAAAAAGATGGTACTGTTGAGTCAAGCACTTCACAAGATACTACTGAAGAAACTTCTCCAACATCAGGAAATGGAGAAGGAGGTGCTGAAGAGCAAAGCGCTCCTCAAGAAACAGCTGCTCCGCAGGAGGAGGTGGAGGAGGAGGTGGCAGGTGCCGTCTGTATGATGCCTTCTCTCGCCCAAAGAGAACGAGGAAACACCAAGAAGGAGAGCAAACTGGCCAAACGCTCCGGATACATCATCTTCACCTTCCTCATATTTTGGATCCCGCTGATTGCGACAGTTGTTTTAAATCACTTCTTTTACCAAAACGATAATCTAAAAGTAAGTTTCAAGCTAATATTTTACTGATTTGTAACACAATTTAACGTAGGCTACACTTAAGGAGAAAACTGGTTAAATGCCTCGTTCAACCAGATTGGAAAAAGCTCTCTAACATCTAGGCCTACCATTCTCACCGCAACTAAATAAATAATGAAATAAATAATAAAAATTGATTACAAATAAATTAATAAAACACATGGTAATAGTTTTTTCTAGTTAAAATAGTAAATCTTATTAAATTTAGCCCGATTTATGCTTAAAACAAGAAAAATAAAATGATCTTAATTATGAGATAAAACGAGACAAAGTCTTGCATATAAAGTAGGCTAAGTGTATCTTGCTTTAAGAATGGATTAATTTTAGATCAATAAAAACTTAATAAAAATTAAATAGGTTTTTAAAATTTGTTTGCAGTGCATTGGCCATAGGCTAATATTGCCAAGTCTAATGGTTTTCATACAACAGCTAAAGTTACTAATGTCCTGGCACCTGTATTTAATGTGTTTCAGATGGAGGTTTTTCGGGAGCTGGAGATTTTAACAGTGTCTTTGGTCTGCATGACATCCTTCACCAACCCAATCATCTACGCTGCGGTCAACCCTCAGTTCCGCACAGAATTTCACAATCTGAAGTCCAAATGGAAAGCGTTTTTCACACGTTCATAGAATTGCTGTATTTACTTGTGGGGACATCAGAGCTGAGATCCCACTATGCCAAACACTACATCTGATCAGTTTATTTATGTTGTGTTGTCATATGCTGTTGGCTACAAATTGAATTAGATGATGATGAATTAGAGGCTGTCTTAAATCTTAAGAAATGCAGACTGTTAATAGAATGAAACCGATGTTATGAATAATGTTTGTAAACGGCTGTATTTTGGTACCTTTGAAATACAGTGTATTCCATTCCATTATATTTTGTAAGACAATCTTAAGCCTTGACCTTTGAAAAAAATAAAGATTGAGCATTTTGTGTTCTTTGATTTAATTTTCAGATATGATGAAATATAACTTAATTATATGATTAATAAAATGCAAAATACATACATTATTATTTTAATCATGTATAATCTGATACAGCAATGAGAAAGAAAATCCATTTTTTGTCTATTTAATATTAATTTTTTTATTGAATGTTTTGCCCACAGATGTTGATCAAAGATTTATCCTACATTTCATATATAAATATTTAATATATATTTCAATCAGAAAAATGTAGAAAATAAGTCTTATTAAAATAGTTATAGCTCAAATATACTTTTTAGACAGCTGTTTACTCACAAAGTCATATTTTGATATAGACAGTAAGAAACAAACAGGTCAGTGCAACAGATGAAATTGTTCACTGTACAAATGACGTCTTCAAACAGCAGCATCTATATTAAGACTTCAACTGCATGATTTCAAGAACATGAAGCTCAAGTAATGATGAACCATCAGAGACTGTACCAACACACTAAAACTGGACACTTTTTGCAAAATACCTAATATGTTTCACCGTAAAATAGCTTTAACTATTAATTCTGTACAATCCAAAATACATCATTGTGCGTCTCGTTTTTAGTAAAATAATACATCCTATTATCACAAGTAGTCTTTTTTTTCTTATACTTGACAAAGTGCCAAATCAGGTCCACTTCTTGTTGAACAAAACAGAAAAGAATCGTTAATGACGTACCAAAGGATAAAATGTGATGAATAGTAGTCTAAAACACAAAGTAAGTCTAATGTTAATCTGAAACAGTACACAATGTTTCATAATGTAAATCACACATTGACTGCATTGAGATGAAATGTCTTTCTCTCAACAACCAGCAGGAGACGGAGCAAAAAAGTACAGCGCCAGCAGGATGAAATACACCACCACCAGAGCAGTACCTGTTCACACAAACACATACAAAACAAAGTGTTTAAACACTTTATAAACATCAGTCAAACCAATCTATCTATCTATCTATCTATCTATCTATCTATCTATCTAACGATTTCAAACCTGCAAGAGGTCTTGATAAAATAAATATTATAATTTATACAGAAATAAATATTTACCATTCAAAAGTGTGTGTGGTTGGTAAAATTTTGGGGGTTGGTAAATCAGTAAGTCTGCATTTATTTTATCAAAAAATACAGTAAAACAGTACTATTGTGAAATATTATTACAGTTTAAAGTAACTGTCTTCTATTTTAATATATTTTAAAATGTAATTTATTCCTGGGATGGTAAAGCTGAACTTTCAACAGTCATTACTCCAGTCTTCAATGTCACATGATCCCTCAGAAGTCATACTAATATGCTTGTAATGTTGACAGCCGTGGGAAACCATGATACATTTTTATTTAGAATTTTGAGTAGAAAGTTTAAAAGAACAGCATTTATTTGAAACAGAATTGTTTGGAACATTATAAAAAATCTTTACTGCCACTTTTATTCAATTTAATGCATCCTTGTTTAAAGCTGCAGTCCGCAAGTTTTGCCTCTTTGTCGCCATCTCTGTTTGTCTGTTTGAAACCTGCAATTGCAGTTATTTGCAGAATTATGTTCTTTACGTGGGTTGTGCACTGGCACGGCTCCCCAGCGTGGATGAATCTAATGTTTTGAGGAGTATGTATGTGTGGCTGTCAGTCACCGCACTGGTGTGGATACTGTACTTCAGATTCAAGCCTACGTCTTGGAAGGATGACCCAAATAAGAATTTTCACCGGAAAATGTCATCTGAACAAGTAAGTAACAAGTCTGCCACGTTTGTTCTGACTAATTGAGGAAAAAAACATTACAATAAATCGCGCTACCAATGGTGATTAAAACTTCAAATTATTATTACTGTAACACTTTGCTCTCAAATTGTTAGTTAACAACATCTGCATTGCATGACTACGTGTATAGTGAGTATTAGCGTGTAGATTTCAATTTCTGTACAGTCTAACGTTAATTGTCATACCACTCGAATTTCATATAAAGAAATTATTTTAACCCAAAAAGCAATTCTTCCTTAGAACTGCTGCCACCTGCACCTGCACCTGAACGCCACCTGCAGCATCCTCACATGTGATATATAACCTACTAGCCGGGACAACTTTATGTTTACAGACGTGACTTGATGCTTGCGGCATGCTCGAATTTCCCGCAAATTTCAACCAGTACCACTCAAATTAGAAAATATTTTTATAAGCTTACCGTTGTGAATCAGGCTAAAGTAAGGAGATAGTTTTGAACACTGGCTGATTAGGTACTTGCTCAAAAACTGCAGCTTTAATATATATATTTTTTAATTACTGATCCCAAATGTTTGAAGTGTGTTGTAGTTTTTGAGCATGAGTCTGCAATTTTGCATTTTGTCATGAAGTGTTAGTGCTGGATGACGTAATTTTAGGTAAGGTTACTAACCCCTGGTTTAGATAATTGCTTTTACCTTGAAAGTAATCAGACTTTCCATCCATAAAAATATAATTCACAACGATGACACTAAAGATGCTGGCCCACAGGTGCAGGTCACTGAAGATGAGAACAAAGCCAACATCCTGTCACAGAAAGATTGTAAGGTAAACACATTAATACAGCTGTCACTGAATATCTGTAGTATGTCTGCATCAAAAAAGCATATCCAAAACCACTCACATAGAAGATGTTGAATAAAACCAGGATGGGGATCTGAATCATGCACACCTGCACTGCAATGCAGCTTCCAACCTCGAAACTGTGAAAAAATGACAGAATGCTTGCGTTTCAGTAGAAAACACCCGAATGAAATAAACCTGTGGTTGAATAAATGAGACAAAAATTGTTGTCCATCATTATGTCCTGATGCCCAAAGTGTTACAGACAAACCAACCTCAAACTGATTGTATTCTGAAGAGCAAACTGCACTCCATTGACGAGTTCTGGGATTTCAGGGACCATGGCCAAAAGAGTCACACCTATGAAATACTGAGATGAAGAGTAGGGTCAGATCATACATACAGAAATACATGAGTATTGATCTGCACGACTGATTTACTGCATTATAAACCTGAGATATAGATGAGTTGCTGAGAATGGGCTGGATATGTTCGGTGGTCAGGTCGGCACACGCAGACATCAGCACTGTGGCAATGATGAGGATAAGCAAAGCTCTCCATCGGGACCAGTGCACTGACACTCCGAGATGACCTGCCGTGTGCACACACAAACACACACACAAGTTGTGGTTTTATTTCATGTTGGAGACCTCAAAATTGACTTCTATTATTCTTAAATGAATCTTATTCTAATCACTAACAGACAACTTTGGGCTGATATACATGGAAAAAAGCATTATTTTTGTGATGACCATGTGTTTGTTCAAAGCTTTGTATTAGTACATTTATTTCAAAATGTAACAAACTCACCCATTCCATCACCAACGTGAATGTCGTAGATGTGTGAATGTGTTTTAAGAGTAAAGATGAGGCCGATGATATAAGAAACGGGCAGTAGAATGGAAATGGTGTACACTAGAGGCCTGAGAAAATAAATACACATCAACAGCCACAACAAAAATACATTAATTATATTTTATTAATATTAATAATGAATCATAATGAATTATTATATTTACTATTTTTTATAATAAGCCTCTAAAGACAGTTGAGAACTGTGAGTATTGAGTATACAAAATGAAAGTGTTCACACTATGAACTTACTCAATGTGACTGTGAAACAGGCTGTAGCTGTTTTCACTCTAGTGAACGAGAAAGAAAAAACGACTATAGAAATGTGCAGAAAATGGCTTGGTGTTTCTCTTTCGTGCGCCATGTTTTCACATTTACATGATGCTTGTTTGTAATCTCACCAGGTCGTAGTGGCAGTTTTTGCACATGAAGGATCCGCTGCTGTTGGTCCCTGTAGAGTTGGTACAGTCCTCACACACCAGATTCCCATAGGCTTTGGAGAAGAGCGTAGGGGCAAACACTCCTACAGGGGAAAATTATGCAGATAAAACAGTCTTAAAAATGTATTTATTTACAAAATATGATAAATTATATCAAAATTGCAAAGTGGATCCACTTTGCAATTTTCATATTTTGTTTTTTGTTCCCTCTCTGGAGCACCCATTGTTTTGCGTGAGATTACCTGATGCACCCCTGGTCAAGATTTTTTCTATGATCAATTATATATTTGCAAACAGCACTTCACAAACTCATAACCTAATTAATTTTCACAAAAAGCAATTGGTAGATACACAACTAAATTTAAAAATCATATTTTGTGAATGTAAATTTGGAAGTGTATTGCAAGTCATATTTGATTAATTTGGATTAAGTTATGAGTTTGTGAATTGCTGTGCAAATATATAAACCTGCTAACACACTTGTGAATTATGTTTTGTATACACATTAATGCTGAGACATTATGTGAAATAATGTATTTTCACAATATTTTTGTACCAGTCATTGTATTGGAACATATCGTGAATGTTAAATAGTTTACGCATTTGTCATTTATATTTTGTAAACACAATAATTTTAAGACTATTTCCAGTCCATAGAAAATAAATAATGATGATTGACTGTAATGCAAGAATGTAATCTTTTGGTGATCTATTTCAGAAAATAATGTATTTTCACAAGATTTTGGCATCAGGCATTTTTTTAAGACGAAATTAAAATTGAACATTTGTGAATATTAATTAGCTTATGCATTTGCAAATTATATTTTGTAAATGCATTAATTTTAAGACTATTTCAGTTCCATTAAAAATAAATATTGATGATCAACTGTGTGTTTTGGTAATCTGTTTCATGAAATAATGTATTTTCACAATTTATTTGTACCAGGAATTGTGCAACATGACATCAAAATCAACTCTATTTGCCTTCTATAATAAAATGTTAATAATCTTTATAATACATAAATTAAATAATGTAAATGATCTAATAAAATAGATTATATTATAATATACTATATAATATTACATTATATATAAAATAAATTCCCACCCTATATTATTTCCTACTTAACGAGTTTCATTCAAAAATAAATGTGTTTAGAGTGTCATTTCACATTGTCTTTAATTACTACAGCAGGAGAGAAGCGCAATAACAAGCTAATTTTTGCCACCTCATAGCACATGACATCTTACCCCCTACTGATATGAAGAGCAGAGAGGAGCTGACCCCTGCCGAGCGACTGTTGAACCTCTGCTCCCTGTGCCTGAACCCTCCGATTATCATACAGATCCCCTGAGAGACACACACGCACACAAATATAACGGTCATGCATTGCACACTTGGCAGATTTAAAATCCTCTGTTGTGTAACAGATCTCATACTGGTATGAAGAGGATGCAGCCCAGCAGGGTTCCAGTAAGAGCCGCCTTCACGATCTCCTGCAGGCACTTATTCCCCTGGTGATGACCTCTGAGCAACGCTGTGATGTAAAAGGTCAACTCTGTGATGGAGCCGAACGTAGCGTTCACCACGGCCCCGACAGCAAAGTTACTCTGAGCGGAAATACTGAGAATAGAGATGACAACAGTGTTGCTGTCAAAAGTATTTGTGAGGTTCTGGTGTTGTTCTGGTGTAACTGCTCACCTTGCAATGCCCATGCCGATGTAATACGAGAGAGGAATGATGGAGCTGACTGCTGTGGCAAACTTGACTTCAGAGCTGACAAACTGGTTTGATTTGTCCACGTAACCAATCACTAGTGATACTATAACTAATGGTAAGAGATCTATAGTGACTCCATGTAAGGAAAATGCCAAAAATATATTTTACAATTTTACAATTATATCTTGTAATGACACAATGTAACCTAATGTGAAAGTATTCTTTTAATGTATTTTAAAGTATTCTTTTGAATATCTGGACTGAAAACTGTCATTTCACAGTATGACAGTTTTTACTGTATTTTGGATCAAATAAATGAGATTTAATTCAAAAACATTACAGAATCTTACTGACCCCAAACTTCTGAACATTGTTGTGGATGTAGTATATAACCTAAACTGACAACATATTTCTGAATATCAGTATTAAAGATTTACAGGTTTGTAATTTGATGTTGAGGATACTGACAGCAAAAACATTGATCCCATCCACTGTGTATTTATAGTAGTAGAGGTTCACTGCATGATAGCAGCACAAAATGACTCGGCCTTCATGCTCCTGAGACTAAAAGAAATAAAAATCTTAAAATCATCAACATTAAAATGTGTGAATTTGCAAATATAATACATGGTCATAATTTATATTAATTCACAGATGGCAATACCCCATTGAACTTTATAATCATAGTAAAGTGGCACCTCTGTGGCTTGGCTGATGTGAATGTGCTCGGGGGGCATGAGCAGGATGGTATGTAGGGTCTTTGCACTCATCTTGGCCACAGGGATGGTGAAAACCAGCAGCCAGGAGACCAGACACAATACAGTGTGTGTTACGACCAGCAGAGGGTAACCCACCAACAGCCATGCGTATGTGCTCATACGCCGCTGAAATCAAATGAGTGATTACAGTACATAAAACTAACAGGAAGAAGACAAAAATGCTAGCCATAGTGTACCAGGAGGTAATATTCATTACTCCAGTCTTCAGTGTCACATGATCCTTCAGAAATCATTCTAATATACTAATCTTTTCTCAAGAATACATATACACTATATTGCCAAATGTATTGGGTCACCCCCTTCTAATGAACAGGTTTGACTACTTTAGTAATTTCCATGAGTACAAATCTTAATGTTTAAGCATATAATGATATTCTAGGGAATTGTGTGCTTCTAATTTTAAAGCAACAGTTTGGACAGGACCCTTTTCTATTCTAACATGACAATGCCTCTGTGTATAAGGCAAGGTTCAAAAAGAAATGATTGATTTAGTCAGTGTGGAAGAACTTGACTGGTCTGCAGAAAGCCAAGTCCTAATTCAAGTTGAACACCTCTGGTGTGACTTTAAATGCAGATCTTGAGCCAAAAACCAAACGCCAGTGACTTGCACATATGGGTACACTCATTTTAGACACTTCCAAAACTGTTGCAACAGAGATGGAAATACAATTTTTAAATACATGAATTATGTTTCCATCTTTATTGCCACAGTTTTGGAAGTGCCTTTTTCTGTTCTAAAGAAGGGGGTGTCCCAATACGTTTGTCCATATAGTGTATGTACAAGTCATTGGTGTTTAAAGGCTGGGAAAAGTATTTCAAAGGATGAGACCAAGAGTCTGGTGATGTCTATGGGTCACAGACTCGCTGCTGTGATTGTGCGCAAGGGATCTGCAACTAAATAATAGCTTTTAATCTTTTATATCTGCCTTATGTTCAACTGTCCCAATACTTATGCTCACATCAATGAGTGGGTTGAACTCTAAAAGTGCTGTTCTTTTTATTTGGTAAAACATGTATGTGTTGAAACAGCTAATAATAAAATGTGACATTCTGTAGTTTTGTCTCATATTCATTTTTTAATCATATTTGCAAATGTCTTGACTCCACAGCCAACAGAGCAATTTTGTCTTTACTGTTCCAATACTTTTGGAGGGCACTGTATATATTCATAGTCCTCACCCAGTAGTGGTCATCCTGTGGACTTCCTGTGGGCTCTTCTATCGTCTCCTCCACAGGTGTGGGCAGCAGGAGAGGAGAGGAAGACTTTCTGTCCTCATCTGCCTCCAGAGTGGAATTATCCTGAAGGATCTTCACACTGTACACTGGCACAGAGACACTGGCCTGAAAACAGTAACATCTTGTTCAATAACCACAAAGCATCCATGAACAGGCATGTGATTAAAGCAGTATTTGCCAGATTTTCACGGAACAGGCAAATGAAAACCAGATCAAAGGGACATTACGTGTGTAGAGCTGTCACAAGACTGATACAAAGATCATTTTTCATATCAGAATTTGGATATGAGAAGTAACACAACCTTTTCGATCAATTTTCCAAAAGGCCACAGAAAATAGCAGGACAACCTCCAACAGAGTTTCGCTGAAACAAAAAAGTGGCACATTTGTGATGCAGAGAGAGACACTAAAAATGTATCAATACTTATTTCGACAAATTCTTACCATAGGGGATACCAAAAACTGTGAGGAACATTAGGAGTCCAACGAAAACATAAACCAGAGAGATCCACCAGCCGAAGAGAAACACGTAGAGAACGTTGCCACAAGTGAACAATGAACCTACTGAAACCCGAGAATAAAAGAGACTGATATTATTACAGAAAACGGGAACAAATTAATGTAATGCCATGTTTCTATTGATTGGATTTCCTTTATTTTTGTACAATAAAACATCACCATAATAATGCAGTACAACATTATCTAGATTTATTCTTAAATAAAAAAAAAAAAAATAATTAGTTTGATTGCAATATACACAGTACCAACATGAAAGTCTGAAAGTAAGAAGTTTTGATTCTTTATTAACAACAATTATATGATTAATAAATAAATAAATAAATGTAATTAATAATTGTTAATAGTTAATAATTAAAATATTATAATACTTCCATTTATGTTATTTCATAGTTTAACACTTTATTCTCCACATTTTTAAAAAATAGTAATAAAAAATGAGTAGACGTGTACAAACATTTTACTGATTCCATACATGTACTACAGAAGGAAATGAGATAAGTTTGGTCTAACCTGAGTAGGGTTTAATAACGTTCAGCTCAGAGTATAGCTCCTTCACAATCTCCGACCTGTCCTGAAAGGGACGCTCTGTCACATGACTCTTCCATTTCCTGAATCCGAACTTAAATAAAGAGAACAGAGCAACATCAGCATCAGCAATATGCAAAATGAAACTGGACATATGTGCTCAGTGCACATTTACCTTATAATTATTTGCGAGTTTTTGGGCCTCTACTTCATTTTCAGCACTTATGGTGGTCTTGCACGGGTTCTCATCCCATATTTCTTCACCAAAGCTGCATGCTGTTAAGAAGTTGGAAGCAAGGACAAAAAAGGGGTTGTAGCATCATGTTAGAAAAAAAGAACAGAAAAAAACACCCTTGATTTTATGCAAAGTGCATGGGGTCTCACTTCTCTGTGGGTGTTTCGGTGTGTAGGAGCTGCTTGTTTGCAGCAAACAGGAGTGAGTGTGAGCATCGCTGGCTTCTGAGTGAACGTGAGCTACACAAACCCTGTCACAGCATGAACCAGGAGGCTGATGACCTCCATGATGGTCCTCTGGAGAATCTGAGGAATGAGATGAAATCACGATTTATTATTAAGCATTTGCATCAATTTGGTGTTATTTCATATCATATTTTCTATATATATATATATATATATATATATATATATATATATATATATATATATATATATATATATATATGTATGTATATATATATATATATATATATATATATATATACCAATACAATAAAACATACAAACCCAAAATTCATTCAGAACATCAAGATCAACAATTTACTGAGTACTGTATCATTAAATATTTCTTTAACAATTTTTTAAACCTCATTTTACTTATTAAAAAAACATGTAACATCCGATGGCAATTCATTCCATATTTTCATTCCTCTATACATTACAGTCCATTGCTTTGCATTAGTGTTTGAAACAGGAAGCAAAAAATATCCTTTTGATGCATGCCTGGAGTTAAAATTATGACTAGCACTACTATACAAAAGTCGACAGTACAATTCACTTGGAACTCTCAATACTGAAACGTTTCTTATAAAACAAAGCAGAGAAACAATTGCCCTATCCTTCACCAGTAGCCAACCTAGAATTTTGTGCATTCTCATAATATTAACCCTTCTATTACAGTTCAGAATTAGCCGTGCAGTTCTATTCTGGACTAACTGTAATTTTTCTAAGTCTTTACTTGATGCACACGATCATACCACAGTAGTCTAAATAAGCAAGAACCATTGTTTGCACAATTTGAGAGATGCAATACTGTGGTAAAAAATTTGCACATCTCTTAATAACTGATAGACCTCTTCCCATAACTATTACCATATTTTCTATCTGTTTTGACCACTTCACTCTACTGTCTAGAATATCTCCAAGAAGTCTAATTTCCTCTAAATGTTCAATAGGCACACTCTTTATAGACAAATTTAATTGTGGTTTAAGTTTAAGTTTAGAATTTGATCCAAACACAATACTTTTGGTTTTTGTCAAATTTAGAACCATCTTATTATTCCGTACCCACTTTACCACTAATTGTAACTCGTCATCTAAATCAGCAGATAATTTTTCAATTGATGTTGCTGGTAGATATAATGTTGTATCATCTGCATATATAACTGCCCTAGCACGCTTTAAAACCAAAGGAAGACCACTGGTAAAAACAGAAAATAACAACGGTCCTAGACAACTTCCTTGAGGTACACCACATTGCAACTCTTTCACTTCCGAGTAATTTCCATTATAAAACACACATTGCCTCCTATTAGTCAGATAACTTTTAAACCAGTGCACAGTTTGAGAAGTACATTTATAACATTTCAGTTTTTAAAGCAATAATTTGTGATCCAGTACATCAAAACCGGAGCTAAAATCCAACACTACTGCTCCTACTAAATTATTATCATCAATCTGTACTAAACAATCATCTGTTATCTGTGTTAATGCTGTTCCTGTTGAATGTCCTACTGTTTGCAATAAACTTCCCAATTCTGCTTACTCCCAGTTCTGTTTGCTATACCCTTTGCCACATCTCTTTCTACCATTATGTTTTTCAGTTCATTATCAATCCATGGTGCCCGACTATTCTTCACTGTGTATTTTTTTCATAGGTGCATGTTTATCCACCAAAGAATAAAATAATCTTTCAAAAGCTGCTAATGCATCATCAGGATGATCTTCCTTATAAACATCAGCCCAACATATATTATTTACATCTTTACAAAATAATTTCTGACAAAATCTCCTATATGATCTTTTATAAATTACTTTTGGTCTTCCTTTAGGGAGCTTTGTTTTTCTTGTAATCACTATTATATTATGATCACTACACCCAATAGGAACAGATACACCCTTAGAGCACATTTCCACAGAATTTGTATAAATATGGTCTATACAAGTAAATGTTCTCTCACCAAGACTATTTACATGAATTATTGTTGGTTGATTAATGACTTGTGTTAAATTACATGCATTAATTACATTTACCACTTTAGTCTTTAGGGGACAAACCTGAGACATCCAATTAATATTTAAATCACCCATCAAGTAAATTTCATTTCCAGTCTCACATACATTATCAATCATATCACTCAATTCACTTAAATGACAACTATTTGCACATGAACTTGTACATGTGCAAACAGAGTAGCCACAGAGCCTCTACATCTACAGGCATTAAATCTTGTCTTATCTTTACTGGAATATGACTTTGAATATATATGGCAACGCCTCCACCATATTTATTTAATTCTTTCCAGTAAATATTATAACCAGTTATATTTACTACATCATCTGAAAATGTCTGATCAAGATGTGTTTCTGTTACTGCTAAAACATGAATATTATTTGTAATCAAAACATCAGATATTTCAACAAGTTTATTCCTAAGGCTACAAAATTAATATGAACTAATTTCAATCCTTTCCTTGGTAACTTGATTGATACTGACATAATTTATAAAAAGCAAATTCTTAATATCATCCAATTTCCTCAAGCTAGCTTAAGGAAGCCAGAGGCCTACTTTGATTTCCCATTACTATCATTTTTGACTTTTGATGATGGATATGTGATCAATTTATTATAACGAAGATAGGCTATCTCTCCCCTCTCTCTTGGAGCTCTCAATTCTGGCATGAGCAATTCTGGCATAATTCATTTGAATTCCTTAGAATCGGCAGCATATATTTGTTAATTGTGGAAAAAACCCAAAAAACATGTTAACATTAATGTAAAAAAAAACAAAAAAAACATTAATTGTAAATAAAACAGTCATGAACATGGTTTAAATATGGCTTACATGTAATAAATTTAATTTAATTATAAATATCTCAACCTGGTTACTGTGTATTAGATACACATTGGTTTATTAGTAGTTACATAACTGTCATTTTTATGTTTCATTTATGTGTGACTGACAAATATGCATCATCTGAAGTATAAGTGTTTATGTTAAAACTGTAATCCAAACAAATGGAACTTTTATATGCAATTACATAAATACATAAATCTTAAACATTAGGCCTTATTAATTTGAAACTTACACTTCTTTTTTTTTTTAAATGTTTTTCTTGTTTGTGCTTTATTTCTTTGTAATAAATGCCACTTGGATTTATATTTTATGTAATGCAATTAGATGAATACATTTTTAAGTGTGACAAATATAAAATATAAACAATCAAATCTACAGTATTTTCAATAACTGCTGGTATGCATAATTTAAATGCATTTTGCGTCTATTGTTGAACTATTGTTGAATAGTAATTGGGGAAGTGTGGACTGATGCGGTCAGTTTCAGAACAATTTAACAACAGAAACCTGACTGACTGCAAATGCATTAGAAGAAATCATTTAGAGAGATCCTGATTCATTTATATCCAGGATAAATCACAATACACGTTATAAAAATCCTTTAACGTGAAATACAACAGACAGCCATTCATGTCACGTGAATTTATAATCATGTTGCATCCATTGTTGCATATCAAAAGTCCGAAGTAATTAGAACAAAGGTGTAACTGTCTGTTGTAATAAAATAACGCACTGCACTGTTGACAATACAAGCCAGTGGATTCTTTTTAGTCCTTCAGTTTACATACAATGGTTTTACTTTGTTTACCTTGCTTGTCTGAGTCGAGTTTTCTTCTTCGGGGCTCTACATTCGTTGTCATTTCAGCGCATTTTCTTCTCTGTCATTCCACTTCAGTCTCGAATGACAAGACAGTTCTTCGGTAATCAGCCTCATGTGATTCAAACGCACTTACGCTGAGCCACCGTGTTGCCAGATCTCGCTAAATATATGAGCAAACTAAAAAAGGCAAAATAAGGCACTCCTGTTTCTGGCAATTCTCAGAACACTCTTACACGATCTCAATGCATCACTTTCTTATACTATGGAGTAAAATAAACCTAAAAAAAACACAGCATTAAGTCGCTTATAATAAGCGGACATGGCAACCCCGTGCGAATCGGTAAGGCTACTGGGAAATGTAGTTCTCAAACTCACTCTATGAACGTTTTCATTCAAAGCAAATTTTAAGAGTCTTCAGGACACAAATTCAATAAACAAAGGTTATTAATTTAAATATTTATTTTGAGGAACTTTCAGAAACCTGGCATAAAAGCCAGAAAGCATTGCAAAATGAAATCATAGCAAATATTAACCACTGTTTTATAATTGCCTTATAAATCAGTATTTCTTAAATAATGCATAGCTGGCCACGTCGATATCATCATCAAGCATCAGAAAACAGTCACAGTACAATCTGTAAAATTAAGGTTCCTGGGTCATTACTACATCAGCATAACCTGAATAAATTGTTTTAGTAGTAAACTTCATTTGCATTATGCAGCACTGAAGAAACACTTATTTTCCAAGGCCTTTGACATTTCTAAACACATGCAGAGATTTTATAAGAGTCCTTTCCACCACTAGTCTGGATATCCAAAGCACTTAGTGTGGTCAGAAAAAATATTTTCACTCACATGGCAAGAAACCGTTTGGCAGTGGAGATGTTCTCAAAGGTTCTCAAACGAGGTCTATGTGTTCACAAATGTTCTATTATATGAACAAAAATCGCTCAAAACACCTGAGGGGGTCATTTCTTGTCCACTTTCCAACATTTTGAAAGGATACCAATGACCTACCAAGTGGGCCACCAGCTACCAGTAGATATAAACACTGTTCCAGCAAGGATTTAAAGCTACAGTAGGTTGTTAGTGCAGATCGCTAATGTTTAAGTAGATAAACAAGCTTCTACACATTGAAGAATGGGTATATTTGGTAAAAAATGTTCTGTGAGAGGTTATGTGAGGAGTCTGGCCACCTGTGACTTCACCTCCTCATCTGGATGGGACAGCAGCAGGGGCAGTTTACGGTGGAGCTGAGAGGAGCCGTCCAGCAGAACACAGTACAGAGAGTCCTGCCTCCTCCTCAGAGCTTCAGCCACCTGTGCAGAGGGTCTCCACGCATGCAGATTCCCCACAAAAAACAACAGGCGGAGAAGAACAGATGTGCTTGTGCAGCTGTCAAACAACAAAATCAGGGACGCTGGAGCCTGTGAACAGATTTACAAGTAAATGGAGGAGCTTGTGCCAATATATAACAGCTCTTAAAACTAAGAGAAGAAACAAATTAGGGCCGCAAGATGAATCAAAATATAACCAGAATCACAACACGGCTTAGTGTGAGTATCAAATCACAAAGATTGTGATTTAAATAAATACATTATTTTTCAGAGCGCTAGCTGCAGTTTACCACCAAAATAAATCGAATTAAGATGGCCATAATTTGTAAGGCTTCACAAATTGGCCAAAATTTTTTATATCAGCATATAAAAATTGTGTATCAGAATAAAATAAAATAATAAAATAATTTCACAATGAAATATTACAATATATTGTTATTAATACTACAATAATAATAATACAATATAATACTTAACAATAATTAAAATTTTAGGGCAATGCTGTAAGTCTGATCAGTTTATATGCTGATGATCTTTTACTATGTGTTATGGATCCTGTTGTTTCAGTCCCTAAAATTTTAAAATTACATCGACACTTTTAGTAAATTATCAGGATACTCAATTAATTGGAATAAAAGTGAATTTTTGCCCTTAACAAATAACTTAAGCGATACCTTTTTGAATAATATACCATTTAAAATAGTGAAGGATCACTTTACATACCTTATTTTTTGAAAATTCCAAAGAACCCTAAATATTTGTTTAAATTAAATTTTTTAGACATGTTTAACAGAGTCAAATTAAACATTGAAAGCTGGAAACTGCTCCCTTTATCACTAACTGGCCGTGTGAATGTGATAAAGATGGTTGTTCTCCCTAAGTTTTATATCTCTTCCAAAATCTTCCGATTTATTTACCTGCAACTTTTTTTTAAACAACTTGATTCAGTTATTCTTTCATTTGTATGGAACTATAAAACACCTCGTATAGCAAAAGCCCACGTACAAAAACCTACTGATTGTGGAGGCCTTGGCCTTCCCATTTTTAAGCATTATTATTGGGCAGCAAATGCCAGGGCTCTCATTTTTTGGCAAAGGGGCATCCTGGATGATATGAGACCTGAGACTTCTCCATTATGGGTTTGTGCAGAGGCTATGTTAGTGCCAGAGTCCTCTCTCCCAGCTTTGCTTTTTTTTTATAATTTTTTTTTAAAATCTATCAGTGAATTAGGAAGCGGTAATTTTGTGTTGAGAAATTCTTTGAAGATTTTGAATCAGATTAATAAATTTTATAAATTACCAAAAGTTTCAGTCAATACACCAATATCACGTAATCCTTCATTTGAGCCTTCTCAGACTGATGGTACTTTTTCAGGATGGAGGAGAAAAGGTTTATACTGTATAGGAGATCTCTATATAGAGGGTCAATTTGCATCTTTTTCACAGCTTAAAAGCAAGTTTACACTCCCACAGTCTCACTTTTTCCGTTATTTTCAAATTAGAAATTACGTAAAGAAAAATATCCCACAGTTTATAAATAAACCTGAAAATCATATTATTCATGATCTTTTATCTTCTTATCCTGAAACCAGACATCTGGTATCTTGCTTTGTTCGTGCTTTTGCAACATCTGTATGCACTAAGCACCTTAAAGCAGTCTGGTCTACTGAATTGAATGATGAAGTGACTGATGAGATTTGGGAAGAAGCCTTGTTGAGAATAAAGAGTTGTTCGGTAAATTCGAGATATAAATTAATCCAGTTCAAAGTTATACATCGTCTTCATTATTCCAAAACTAGATTACATAAAATATTTCCCTCTATATCTTCTCAATGTGATCAGTGCAATAAAGCGGAGGGGACACTGGCACATTTATTTTGGTTTTGTCCTGTTCTGTATGTTTTCTGGTATAAAATTTGCAAATTGTTTTCTAGTGCTTACAAAATTAATATTCAACCTGGCCACATTATCCAAATGGAACGGTTACATTTTGGTGAGCTCTCCTCACAGAAAAGATTTGAAGCCACACGGGGACCTATCTTGAGACTCCTGGAAATTTAATTTCTGTATTCTGTAAACCTCCCCTTCTATTTTTTGTTTTAAATATACATTTCTGAAGTATTGGATTTATAAAACAATTGTGAATATTATCATTTATGTTATTTACACACACACATATATATATATATATATATATATATATAAAAATGTAACACATATCATACACATACACATAACACATACACATAATGTAACAAATCTACACATATACACATATTAAAAATATATTATATTTATTATATATTTGTTAATTGAGGCAGTCTGTTTTTTTGTCTGTCTGTGTGGGTGTAAATATGTGTATTTTGTTATCCAATGTTGGTTACTGTTTTTTGCATTTGTGTTTGTTAATATAACTTCTAAACTTTAAATAAAATATGTTTAAAAAAATCATTTGAAAATAATAATACTACTACTAATAATAAATTATTTTATTTTACTTTATTTTCATGTTGACAATTATTATTAAATAAAATAATAGACAAAATAAATATTACTAATAATAAATATTACTTTATTAAATAGAATAATAGACAAAATAAGAAACATTACTATTACAATATTTTAATGTGAAAAAGCAAATTAGTATTTAGGAGAATATAATAATATTGATAATCATAATGTGAATTTATTTTATTTTCATGTTGATATACAAATTCATTAAAATCTGGACAAATTGTAAAGCCCTACAAACAAGGACAGCACCCCCTTTTTTAAATAATCATATTTTAAATTGCAAATGCATTTTTATCTGAAGAAAAAGTCACAATAATATTCTTTCCCCAAATCAAATTGTGCAGCCCTTTGAAAATGAAGAAATTAAGACATATTAACACATAATTTGTAGGGCTTCACAACTTGGCCAAAAATTTGTATATCAATACGAAAATAAATTAACATTATCATTATCAGCATTTTTACATTTTCCTAAATACAAATTTCTAATACTATTACTAATAAATACTAATTTTTGTTTTATTTCACAGGAAAATATTGTAATAGTAACATTTTTCATTTTGTTAATTATTGTATTTAATCATAACTGTAATCATATAATGATAATAATAATAATAATAATAATAATAAAAACAGTAATAATATTATTTATAATTTTATTTTACCCTCATGCTGACATACCAATTTTTGGCCAAATTATGAAGCCCTACAAACAAGCACAGCATTTTTTTAATAATCATGTTTTAAATAGTAACTGCAATTTTTATTTGAAGAAAAATTACAATAATATTCTTTCCTCAAATCGTGCAGCACTAAACTAAATCATGACCACATAGTGGCCTTAAAATAGACATAAGCATCAACAGCAGGCAATGAGAAAAACTAGGACACCTAGCAACCAAGGCGATTATTTATAGATTTATCTATTTATAATCATATTGTTTTGGTATGACAGAATAGTCACTGAAGCCAACTGCATTGGATCTCACTTACAAAACAGTGAAAGCATTACAGCAGAAACCATAAAAGACATGCTTGTTCACCTGAGCTTGCACAATATCGTCCATCAGATCTGGATTGGAGGAAAGATTTACTAGGACCTTCAGGACTTGGATCTGCAGGAACAGATTAAATCTTCAATACATCTGATTGTGTAAACATATTCAATATATTACTCGAAAATCACCTGTAGGACTTCATTGCTCACTACGAGTAGCGAAAGTAGGAGGGTGATAGAATTCTTTATCAGATGCTGGTGATTATCAGTGACTGACAGATTAGTGAGCAATCTGAGCGCTGCCAGCTGAAGGTCAGAGTTCACCGGTGACATCTCAATCATCTGCATCACTGACGGGACATATATCTGACCAACAACAACAGAAACCATAGTGTAAGCATAGTTATCCATGGGAGAGCAAATGAAAAACACATTCAAAATGGTGTCATTTTAGTATTATTTATATATTATTATAGTATTTATTAATATTTTGAATTAGCGTTTTTTTTTTTAAATACGTTTTAATTTACATTTAATTTCATTTTTATAGTTTTCTTTTTAATTTTAGTCTGTTTTAGTCATTTTGTAATGTGCTTTTGTCATTTTTATATTTTATTTCTATACAGTTTTATTTTAATTTCAATTTCAGTTTTAGTAATTTAAGTAATTTAACTTATACTCATTGATTTCAGTTTATTGCCAAGGCAACATTTCTAATTTTCATTCAAAGTTTTTAAGTTTAAGGATTATTTTACCGATATCCTTGCTTTGTTTCTGGACGTTGATCGTGTTAGTTACATTTCTGTCTATGGGAGGGTCTGAGAGCTCTCAGAATTCATTAAAAATATCTTAATTTGTGTTCCGAAGATGAACGAAGGTCTTACGGGTTTAGAACGACATGAGGGTGAGTAATTAATGAAAGAATTTTCATTTTTGGGTGAACTATCCCTTTAAGTTAACAACACTAATCTGAAACCAGGGTATTATAGTTAATTAAAACTAAAACCATAATAGAAATAAAATGAAATAAATGTTAACTGAAATAAAATAAAATATAAAAAAATAACTTATTTTAAGCTAGTTCCCAAGGTAATATATCTCATTCGTTTAGTTTAACTTGAAGTGCTAAAATAACAAACTCAATAACTCATTTATTTGTTAATTTATTTATTAACTCATTTGTTAATTAAAAAAAATCTAAAAGTAAATAACGCAATACCTTCAGCTGCTCTTGATTGCGGATATTCATGCTTAAGTTGTTCAGAGCGTTTAGAGTCTGAACTCTGATCTCAGGTGAAGGGTCTGAGAGGAAGCCTGCTATGACGTGAAGACCTCCGAACTCTCGCAGAAGATCCTAATGATGAAAAGTGAAAAATTATTTCAAATATGATGCCTCATTTACATCCGTTCACTCTTCTGCAAGTCAAAATGTATTAAAGTAAGTCTAGAAGACAGAACATCAGATGACCTGGTTTACTGTGAAGGCAGCAGCATTTCCTAACGTCAGGAGAACTTTCCTCCGCTCTTCTGGGTTTGGGCTGCTCTGCAGAAGGGACAGAAGCATACTCAGATGTCGAGGCTCCAGGCTGGCAGCAGATTTTGAGAAAATATCACCTTGTGAGAAGACAAAAACACAAAGAAAGGTTTGTATGAAGGAGACATCTACAGGTGCATCTCAATAAATTAGAATGTCGTGGAAAAGTTCATTTATTTCAGTAATTCAACTCAAATTGTGAAACTCATGTATTAAATAAATTCAATGCACACAGACTGAAGTAGTTTAAGTCTTTGGTTCTTTTAATTGTGATGATTTTGGCTCACATTTAACAAAAACCCACCAAGATATACTGCCTTGGGAACTAGCTGAAATAAATGAACTTTTCCACGACATTCTAATTTATTGAGATGCACCTGTTTCTAAATCAAGAACCTAGGACAATAAAATAAAGTTGACATACTGCTTATATTTACTCACTGTAATATATATATGATTGAAAAACAAACCCTTCACACTTACACAGAGCTGTTAGTAAGCAAGACTTTATATAACACACGATCCATCCATTTGAATGTCACTTACTAGATTCAGTGTCCGCATTAGGATCCAGATTATCACTCTTACTGACAACTTTAAATCCAGACACTTTGGCCATCAAGCTCCCAGGCTGAATAGTCACACTTTTAGCAGACTTTTTTCTGTTTACTCCTGCGCGACCAAAGACTAGTTTATAAATGCCGTATGAGGCTCCGGCTCCCGCTACAATCCCCAGCAGAGCCTTCAAGCTGCCGAGGCGGACTGCGACACTGTCGTCTCCCATTCAGATTCACAGATACATGTTAACACATGGTCCTTGTCCGGAGGATAAACACAGACACAAACAGCTCCTGATCCTCAAACCCGTCTCTGACTGTTTCCTCTGCAGTGGACGACCAAAACATTTCGCGGAGTTATGCGTTAGGTTGAGCGTTCATGAACGATTTTGTAGTTTTGCACAAATTACATGTCTATCATTATTGAATAATTAAAAATAAACGTGATTTACAAATATTATTTGTTTACTTAAAACCCATCCATGCTTATATCTATCCATACATACAGTTTATAGCTACACGCAGTTTTTTTAAATTAAATATTAACTTTGTATTTTGCTATTAATTCCTCCCGTCCTGTCTAACCACATGCTTAAGTTACCAAGCGACATGAAGTGTAAATATCGACAGAAGCTGCAGGTGGATCATATTTTTGTTGCATTGACTCCAGGAGATCAGTAAACTAGCACTTCACCTGGAGCTAGATATCGTTTTTATGATGACTTCTTTGCAAGATTCAGATCCAATTATACGAGACTACATGATTAAACATTCACTTCCTCAGATTTACAAGGTGAATTACATAACATGTTATCTAATGATCTAATTAGGCTATGATCCATTTAAGGAAATATGTAACTGCAAGCTGAGTATTTTATTGTTCATAAACTATTGTAAAATAAATGCTATTTATTAAGAGGATTTTTAGATTTAGGATTTCTACATTTTAAAGATTTTTTAGTTATTTATTTTGCATTTCAACCAGGCTTTACTTGCTGGGTTATGCATCTCATGCCCTGAAGATCCTTTGCACTTTATAGAGGAGAAGATCCTATCTATCCTTGAGGATCATGATTTTGAGATCTGCTGGTATGTGTGCCTCTGTTTAATTTTTTGACGTGCATGGCTCTCTAATGTAAAATCAAGCAGTAAAAATGGTTTTAATACAGTAAATAGCATCTCTAAAATGTAAACTGTTTCTGAATTCAGGCACACATTTATTGACAAAGACAAACAAATCTCCTCATTGGCAGGAGGCATTGTGTATGATATTTTTGGAAACCCAGAAGACAGCCTGGTAAAACTCTCTATGTATTTTCATCATTCAGAGTGAATGAGGGTTGTGCCATCAAACCTCCATCTGCTAAAACTCATTATTATTTTCCCCTCTCACAGTGTCTGTCACATTTGTTGGAGAAAGCGTACTCCTGTTATCGCACCAGCCTGACCAAAATGTGTTTCACGTGAGTGTCAAAAAACTATAGACTGTAGTATCAAAGAGTCAGACAACAGCAAACAAAACCTGCTTTAGCTACAAAAACAATGGGCCTGTATGTCAACTAGCTTTATGACTGACGTTTTATGTTAAGGGGTTGGAAGAGTTATATTTCAAAGAAGAAATTGAAGGCTGCCAGACTCTTAGAGAGAATGGAAGATGCTGAGATGTATCACAAACAGAGACGGATAAAACTGGCTTTCATCAAGTGGACAGCGTGGGTTCAGTTTCGTAAACAGAGGCAGAATGGTATTTATCGATTATGGTTTATACATTACATCAGGGAATATTAGGGTTAGCCTACATGTAATTCAAAGTTGGAGTATTTAGAAAATCCAGCTATTCAATTTATTTAAACACTTTATTGTTTTCTATTAATATTCTAACATATATATATATTTTATCCAGATGCCATGAGGAAACTACAAAAAGTGCAGGAGTCTGTTCACTGCAGGAACATCATCACGGCTTGGCGTCATGTTGTGCAGGACGCTAAAAGAGCAAAGGAATACTTTAAGGTAGTTTTTCAAAACAGTTAAACACAAATGCACTGAACTGATGAGATGTTTTATGATTTATGTCTGCTCAGAGGCTAGAGAGAGATATACAAGAAAGCCAGAACTCAGAGATACCACACGGTGATGGCCAGGACAGACTATCACTGCTGCCTAACAAGCTGTCTCTTAAGGTATCACTTAACCTCTGTGATGTTGCCATTAAATAACTGGCAATAACACACTCAACTAATTTTAATAAACAACTTGCTGCAGATCTTCCAAAGTCTAGGTGTGCGTGAGCTCCTGAAATGCGCTCAGGTGTGTCGTTCTTGGAAAGCGATCGCTCAGATCAGCTCACTGTGGACTGAGGTCAGTGCAGCTCGCTTAAAAACTCTTAAATATAAATATATAGAGTATAACCTGTAAGATGTGTTTCTGCAGATTGATTTCTCCCCTGAAGCCAGCTGGATCACAGATCAGACTGTGGAGAGAATACTGCGGGTGCATCGTGTCTATGTGATCTCTGTGAACTTGTGCGGTTGCACACTGGTGCAGGAGTCGAGTTTTAGACGCATCAGTAAATTTACTTTAATCAGCCTCAAAAATTCATACATTTTTGATGTAATCTAAAACATGATGATCTTGCTTGTGTTTTTTGTCAAAGGTCAATGCAGAAATCTTCAAGAACTCGATCTCAGTGAATGCCCACATCTTAATGCAAGTAGAATACAAACATGCTGTGTTTAGGTTTTACTGCTTTTTTAAAAAAGAAAATCAACCTAATACCTGTTTTGTTTGTAAACACAATGACAGGATGAACATATGAAGATGGTTTTAGAGGGATGTCGCTCTCTCCTCCATCTTAATCTGGCCTTCACTCATATTTCTAATGCCACTATAAGAGTCCTGTCAAGGTACAAACTTCTTACGTTTCTCAGTTCCTCGTACTGTACACAACCATAATGAGAGAAATACTATATTTTTATGATGCTTTTGGCATTGATTGTTGTTGTAAAGATGCTGTCTGATGCTGCGGTCTCTGAGTCTGGCATACTGCACAAGTTTCTCTGATAAAGGCCTGCAGTATCTGACCACAGGAAAAGGCTGCCACAGACTCAATTATCTCGACATCTCTGGATGTTCTCAGGTATTGACATGTATAGGATATGAAAACTAGTAATATTAGCTAATATTTTATCTAAGGTGTAGGTGAATATATTAATATATTGTAAAATAGTACTTCTATAGCCACAAAATGGTAGTAGCTACTGTACCAGGTACTCTTTTAGTGCTCAGATTAAGGATTACTAAAATAAACTGCATTAAATGTGACATTACAGTTTGTACTTTGTACTACTGTAAAGATATCTGTGGATGGACTTACGTATGTCGCTGAGGCTTGCAGGTCACTTCAACAGATTGTGTTAGACAATCTACCCACCCTGACTGACATCTGTGTGCAGGTACATGTGTTATTATATGTATTATGTACATTAACATCTATCAGACACTAAGTTTAAACTAAATTTCTATTGTTAGTTGATTGGTGATTGTTGTTTTTGTTTGCTGCAAGGTCTTAATGTCTAAATGCCGTATGTTGACTGTGATTTCCCTATTGGACTCACCGTATATCTCTGATGTGGCTTTCAAAACAATGGCTGAAGTGATCAGCCTCACCAAGATCCAAATAGAAGGTTTGTATTAATGTGCTCAAATAATGTGGCATGGTTAGAAAGGCTTAATTAGTAAAACAGAAACTGTGCATTCTGCATTTCAGGTAATAATCGAATGACAGACAGCAGCTTGAAAGCCCTGTGCCGAAGCTCTCTGAAACTCAGTGAGGTCCAAATATCTGACTGCACTCGCATGACTGATGCCAGCTTGAAGTCTTTAGGAAGTCTGACAAAACTGTGCAATTTCAATATCTCTGGCTGTATCAAGTAAGAGAAGATCAACATGAATACGTATATAGAAAAATGCAAATGCAGCGTCTCTCTGATAACTTTTTTATTTTTTTTCCTGTGGGGTGGGAGAACAAAAAATGGGCAAAGAATATGATATATGGCACAGTATATATAAACACATTATATATAAAATATACTAATAAAATAAAATAAAATAAATAATTATAAAAATAGCAAAAAGATTCAGGTTGATATTCCACAAAACAAACAAAAAAGTTGTTTAATATTTATGGATAAAAATTCAGAAGTAGAACAAATGTGCAGGAAATATAAAAAAATCATTGTGACTTTATTTTGCCCATTTTTGTTGCTACATATATCAGAATAAAAATAGCATATATAAACAATTAATTCCGAAGCTTTCACATTTGGTCCCCCAATCTTGAGTATTTGGTTACATTCTGGACATGCATTTCAGATTCTTAAAAAATATTTTTTGTTTAAAACTAATAGAATAGTTGCATATAATTTATGTTGTATGTGTGTTTTTCTTTACCTGGTCTAGGGTGACTGATATGGGAATCCATTACATCACTGAAGGAGCATCTGCTGTTGAACTGCGAGAGCTTGATCTGTCCTACTGCCCAAAACTTACTGACCTGTCCCTGAAGAGAATAACTCAGAAGTGAAAACATTTAACACGTACACACTTTTTACATAAAATATAACATTTTTCCTACAAGGAGACTCCTATGAATGTACATTTATTTTCCAGATGTAGCAAGCTGACCCACCTGAGTGTGTGTTTCTGTGAGAACCTGACAGATAATGGATTTGAGTTTTTGGACAATTGTGCTTCTCTCATCTCTCTGGACATCACAGGCTGCAAAATACATGACAAAGTAAACTTTAATATTACACATAATTATTTTATATTACACATAATTATTTTATAGCTGTAGTCAATACTGTTTTATTTTAAAGATGTGTCTTTCACAGGGACTAGCAGCCTTGGGAACTAACCACAGTCTGAGAAAACTGACAGCAAATGAATGTGTTTTCATAACAGATAATGGAATAAAGGTTTGGTTTACCTTTTTATCACTTCATTGTGCATAAATTTATGACTTGCAATGTATTTGCCATCTGATTACTCTTTTCGAAAAAGTTCATGCGATTATCACAGTCACGTGATGATCTTTGTCTTGTGCAGATGTTTTGCCGACAATGTCACCGTCTGGAGCTTTTGGATGTGTGTCAGTGTGTGTGTCTGTCTGATCGAGCCATCAAAGCCCTCTCCTTCTTCTGCAGGACTATTGCCACAGTCAGAATAGCTGGATGCCCTAAAGTACTTCTTTAATTCAGTAATCGTGAAAAAAGAAAATGTTTTAGGATTTAAAAAAAAAACATATTTCAAGATCATTAATCAAATAAGAAAATCGGCTTTTCACTTAAATTGTTATGCTGATAATCCATATGGCAAAATATTTTCAAATATATTTTTTGTATTTTGTATATATTCTCTACAATATATTTTTGTATATTTTTGAAAATATATTTTAAAACATATAAATATGTAAATATTTTTAAAACATTTAAAATTATATTTTGCCCTCCATATATTTGAATCCAAGAAAATACATTTCACATTTGAAGAAAAACATTATGTTTTCTATAACACAGTAACAGGAACATACTATATAATTTTCCAAAAAAAAAATTACATATTATAATTACTATTACATATTATATGCACACTACAATATATATATATATATATATATATATACTGTACTATATATATATATATATATATTTATATATATATAATATATATATATTTATATATATATAATATATATATATATATATACTGTACTACTATATATATATATATATATATATATATATATATATATATATATATATATATATATATATATAAAACAACATAATTAAATCTAGTTTTGATTTCTAGTATGTTAATTCATCCACATTTGCAGTTAGTCTAAATGTAGGCCTCTGTAGAACAATAATATATATTTTTGCCATATGGAAATATCATTTGTAATAAAAAAAAAAATGCTTTCAATTCAGTAAAAAAAGTGGTCTCAGGTCATTGGAGCATGGTATTTAAACAGGGTAAATATCTTAACTGACACTATATTTTGTTTCTCCAGATGACAGATACAGCAGTGAAGTACCTGACAAGAGTTGGTCATTTCCTGAGGGAGCTGGATGTAAGTGGCTGTCCTCTCCTGACTGACCGAACCCCTTCCTTTCTACTGTGCAGCTGTCCACAGCTGCGGTCCATCAGCATGCTCTACTGCAAGAACATCTCCAAGTATGATTCAGTGTTTGCCCTACACTTACTAATGATGTCTTTGGCCTGAAGAAATTAGTGGGAACACAAATACAATAACTAACATAGTGCATATTTATATTCATGTCGGAGATATTGTAGATATAGTTGATATAGTGTTGATTTGTACCTGTCTCTTCTCAGACAGGCCGCTCTGAAACTGCAGCACCGAGTGCAACACTGGAAACACAGTAACGATGATACCCCCTACAGTCTGGACTAACTACTACAGCTCAACCAGATCTGGACCAGCTGGACAAACAAAGACAGGAGGATGAGGACATTACAAACTGACATTACCTACAGTGTGGAAAAATTTACATATTATGTAATTTATCAGATTTCATAAGAAATCACTTTTTTAGCCTTTCTTTGCATACAAGTATGAATCTTTAGTTACAAAATATTGAAAAGTACTTAAGCCACTGAGGGGGCTGACAAAAAGGTTTGGAACTACTTTATCAAACTAAAGTTTTGTCAAGTTTTTGGCATTGAAAACTTTTTGGCATTGGCTATGAAAGAGGAAATGTTTAATTAGAATGGAAATTCATATAAAATAGAAAATATAGGAAGCTTCATATATAGAAATGAACTGAAAATATGACATATTTCACAAACCCAATTTCACAGGAAATGAAAAAATAAGGCATCAGTTTTAAATACCAAACTTTATAATCAGGATTGAATGATGTATTATTTTGTTTGGATTATTATCTTACTATTGTTTGGGTATTTTTTATATGACTGGATACTAAGAAATACTGGATACTGTGGGACCTTTATTTTAATTAAATATGTATATTACATTTTCATATTGAATCACAAAATAAAAATAAAACAGGTAAAAAAAAACTATGTGCACAGTTCACTAAATACATTTAAAGTTGCCTTATATTCTAAACTCGGGTAAGTAGTATCTGTATTCTATTACGTCGTATTAAGATGTTAATATGGTAAATTATACTCTAAAATTGTCTGTTGAACTTTGAGCTTTAGACACCCTATACACAAATTGATTACTGTGTATTTCCTTATGGTATAGTATTGTACCTTAATAGGAATTTTAACTTGAAATTTTAATTTGAAATGGATATAATAATAAAAATAATAACTTAATTAGTTGCTGGATGTTCTCCCAGCTGAATATTTTAAAAATTTCTTGCTTTTTCAGCCCTTTGTTGCCTCTTTGCCAATTCTGAGAAAAAAGTCAGAATTGCGAGTTTGTATCACGCAATTATGAGAAAAAAAGTCAGAATTGTGAGATAAAAAGTCGCAGTTACCTTTTTTTATTTTTTATTCAGTGGCGGAAATGGGCTTCCATAGAAATGAGCTCATATAGTGGATAAAAGTGTACAATTTCTCAGTTTAAACATTTGTTATGTTCTCCATGTTCTATTGTGAATAATATATTGGCTCATGTGATTTGAAAGTCTTTTAGTTTTCATTTTATTCAAATTTAAAAAAACATCCCAACATTTCTGGAATTCGGGTTGTATTTTGTGACAAAGAGCTGGGCTGCGTTCAGCCCCGCCAAAACGGTGCAAAACGTTTTTTAAACGGAAACAGTAGCGTGTTGTACACCCTGTTCCGATGACGCAAGTGTTGCAACTATGGCAGCTGAGAAGGCCATACTTTGTGTTCTTTTTGAAGAATTTTCGGAGCCTGATGAAATCGGTAGAAATACGTGTTTAATACTGCAAAATAAAAATATGCTCGATGTTACAGTCACTGCACTTGCCGTCCAGAATAAAAGAGAACATCCCAATCGAGTGAAGGGATTTGTGGAAACTGTGGTTCTTAGTTATTGTGATCCAACATTTGCCTCGCGTTTCAGGATGAAAAGACAAACATTTCAGGTGAAGGATAATTCACTTCTTACCTCCGAGACTGTGTTATGATCTATATGACCTTATTATTTTTATTGTGAGTATTAGGCTTATCATTATTGCTGATCACTGTTGTTGTGCTATGATATTGCAATATTTACCATTATATAATCAGATAAGCATAGAAAAGTTTATGAAAGTGTCACTCCACAATACAATAGCAAAATATATAAATATGTAGGCTATAGTATTTTTATGTCACATTAATCAATGTCTAGCACACCTTCCTAAGGAAAGGATATGGACCAGAAGACATTGCAATTACTACATGATATTTAGACAGACTTAAAGAAGTTCCAAATCTATACTTGTGCTCTTATTATTTCAGTTATTTTGCCTTTAATGTAAATAAACATGTGCAAACAATATACTTGCTCTTGTGAATTTATTTTGATGTTAATTACATTTATTTACAAATTCATCATCATGTTGATATGCTATGTTACTATAAAACTCTTACAACAAACATGTCTTCTAATATCTTCAATTGTTGTGTATACCGAGCTGCAGCGGACACATTTGTAAACGATTTCACTTGGACCCATTGTACAAGCTGTTTCTTTAATACCGCGTGGTTTATATACATGTTGCTGCTGACTGGGCTGACATTTTTGACACACCCACCAAACAAGAGAAAACGTATCTCAAACCCATTTCCAGGAAACATGTCGTTCAACCCGGAAACCGTAGCAAAACGTTTGGCAGCGGTCTGAGCTTGAACGTGCCCCTGGATGATGAGGAAGAAAATGAAATATCCAGAATTTATTTTCAGTGAGGTGAAGCTAGCTATAGCGAGTAGTAAACAATAACTTGCATTCTGATGGTGTGTCCCTAGTGAAAAATAAATATACTAAAATGTGTTTGAAATACATTTATTTCATGCTAAGTATAACTACATTTACATATTTATGTACTTAATAGAAATACCCTGCATTTGTACGTTAGTATGCTGAACTGGTATACTTAAAGTCTGCTATAATTGGAACAGTTGAAATAGTTGGAATTGGAAATGTTGTGCTTAATGCAGTTAATGCAGTTTAATTGTGCAGAAATAGTGCTGAATAGTGCTGAACTTTATTTGGAGTACTACTTGTGCACAATGCACATTTCTCAATTTTAAGCCTAAAATGTGTTTTAGTGTCACTATTGATGAGGATTGTATGATTTTTGAATAATATCGGTCTTTAAATGCAAGATATTTAAAGTGCACCTGAAGTATACTTGCAATAGTTCCACTTGAGCTCAATCAAGAGTACTTCAGTATATCTTTAGTAGGACTTCAGCACTACTTCAGCACAATTAAAGTGCATTAAGTACAAAATTAGTTGTTCCAATTTAGCAGAATTTATATACCGGTTTAGTGATATGTAAATAATATGTAAATGTATTTGTAGTATAAAATGAAATAAATGTATTTCAAATACATTTATATTTATTTTTCACTAGGGATTGCATCTGTAAAGGCTTTTCAATTGCCCATTTGGCCAAATTTTTAAGTGGCTGAGATTACTATTTCAGTAAAATTAATGACATTCAATTAACAAATTTGATGTAAGGGCTTTTTATGTGATATTTTATTTTTATCACAATGGATTGTTATTTCTTTTAAACTCATGAATGTAATGTTTTGTTCATATTGTCAGCAGATGCGCCCATATTTTTATACACAGAATTGAATAAAACATTGGTGCCAAAAAGACGCATGTGACTTTAAAAAATAAATAAATAAATAAAATAAATACATTTTTCTGAACAAATTTTAAAATAGTGTTCAATAAGTGTACTGCCATCCATGTGTGTACACATTTTTATTATAAAAGATTAAAGTCTGTACACAAAATCAGATCAAACTATGGTAAATTTTTGTTTTGTCCCTCCTGTAAAATTGGTGAAATGTCACTTCTATATTGTACATCACTGAGATGAGCAAAGAAGAGAGTAGTGAATATGTTTTAATTTCTTATCAGTGAGTCTCAAAGGTTTAATTCTGGCTGACATATTTCCTAATAAAGTGACTACTGGGGCTCTGAGTGTCATGCTAACTTTGAACTTTTATTTTTGGGGAAGGCTGCAGAATTGGCCTAGTTGTCCTGTTATGCCATTTTGTAAGACTTCTCATTTCCTTAAATATCTGCAACAGAGGTGAGGAAAGCATGTTAGCATGATCACAATAGATGCATTAATGTGAATACAACCTGGTTGCATAATACACATTACTGTGATAATACACAGGTTGCATTATTACTTTGCATTATAACAATATCAGTGACTTTGGGACTGAACTCTGTTTACTGTAAGTGGTTTTGTCGGGCCTCTTCTAACCTTATATTCATGTAACTCAGAGAATTCTGTATAGTGACAGACAAGACAATAAAAATAGATGCTCATGTCAAGCTTAATGAGGATTTAGTCAAAGCTTTGAAAGGTAAACTGAGAACAGTCAAAGAAATTCTAATGCATATCTAAGCCAATTATAATACATATTCAGAAATACCATTCAAAACCACTGATTAATTATGTTTCCTTTCACAGACCTTGTGATGGGAGTTTTCAAATACCACAGTGTCTAATTGCAGGCCAAGAAAAGTGACCCTTTGTCACGATCTCCAGCTGGAGTGTCCATGAGCTCCTCTAGAGGGCACTCCATTCTGTACTTTGCCATTCACTCAGGACTCCATTTCCCATAATCCCTTGCCCGGACTCAAGTGCATCACCTGTCTCTCATCAGTTCACAGCTGTCTCACATTAGTAGGACTATAAAAATAGCACACACACACTCTGACTTTGCTGGTGATAGAATGTTTTCCAAGTTTCCTGTGTTCCTTGTTTTCTGAGTTTCTTAGTTTTGCCTTGCCTTAGTGTTTTTGACCCTGGACTGTTTCCTTGATTCTGATTGTTTGCTGCCTGCCCTCACCATTGCCCGTTGTCTAGTGATGCAAAGTCTGATTCATTTCCACGAACCGGTTCTTTTCGGACAATTCGGCTCATTGAACCGGTTCCTGATGTCATCAAGCAGTACGTCTCTATGCATTTCTTTTCTAACAACTCAGTGCCATGTTGTATCAATGAAAAATTCAAATAAGTCATTTGTGTCAACACATATTGAAACATTCAAAAAATAAAGTTATTTGTGTGAAAGCATATTGCTGATTATTGCCATATAATTCACTTAAGTTAATGGTGTTTGTGGTCACAGTTTCATTCACGGATCCTTTATGTCAGATACGACTAACTGACCAATATTGACTAGCCTACAACTTGGATAAGTTTCCTAAAAGTTTCGCACCTACAGCACACATTACAGACAAAGGTGCACATACGCGGATATGTTCTACATGTCTAAAGTATAAAGAAGAATAAACCAGTCTTATAAACTCCTTGATTTCGCTTAAGCAACTTTAAATATAATATGCATGCATGCACAATAAACTATACTAAAATGTACATCACTCGACAGAAAGGTTTTTGCAGGTTTCCAGTATTTCCAGTATATTTCCAGTACGCGTCTCAGGCTTGCACAATATCGTCAACTCGCTCATCAGAATCTTCGGTAATCCTCGGCAAACTTCGCCATGGCTCATTCGGTTCTTTTTGAGTCCTCGGTAACTCTCTGCAAACATCGACAGTTGGTTGAACCGGCTCATTCGGTTCTTTTTGAGTCCTCGGTAACTCTCGGCAAACTTCGACAGTTGGTTGAACCTGCTCATTCGGTTCTTTTTGAGTCCTCGGTAACTCTCGGCAAACTTCGACAGTTGGTTGAACCGGCTCATTCGGTTCTTTTTGAGTCCTCGGTAACTCTCGGCAAACTTCGACAGTCGGTTGAACCGGCTCATTCGGTTCTTTTTGAGTCCTCGGTAACTCTCGGCAAACTTCGACAGTTGGTTGAACCGCCTCATTCGGCTCTTTTTGAGTCCTCGGTAACTCTCGGCAAACTTCGACAGTCGGTTGAACCGGCTCATTCGGTTCTTTTTGAGTCCTCGGTAACTCTCGGCAAACTTCGACAGTCGGTTGAACCGCCTCATTCGGCTCTTGTTGAGTCCTCGGTAACTCTCGGCAAACTTCGACAGTCGGTTGAACCGGCTCATTCGGCTCTTGTTGAGTCCTCGGTAACTCTCGGCAAACTTCCACAGTCGGTTGAACCGGCTCATTCGGCTCTTGTTGAGTCCTCGGTAACTCTCGGCAAACTTCCACAGTCGGTTGAACCGGCTCATTCGGTTCTTTTTGAGTCCTCGGTAACTCTCGGCAAACTTCCACAGTCGGTTGAACCGGCTCATTCGGTTCTTTTTGAGTCCTCGGTAACTCTCGGCAAACTTCCACAGTCGGTTGAACCGGCTCATTCGGCTCTTTTTGAGTCCTCTGTAACTCTCGGCAAACTTCGACAGTCGGTTGAACCGGCTCATTCGGTTCTTTTTGAGTCCTCGGTAACTCTCGGCAAAATTCGACAGTCGGTTGAACCGCCTCATTCGGCTCTTTTTGAGTCCACGGTAACTCTCGGCAAACTTCGACAGTCGGTTGAACCGGCTCATTCGGCTCTTTTTGAGTCCTCGGTAACTCTCGGCAAACTTCGACAGTCGGTTGAACCGGCTCATTCGGCTCTTGTTGAATCCTCGGTAACTCTCGGCAAACTTCGACAGTCGGTTGAACCGGCTCATTCGGCTCTTGTTGAGTCCTCGGTAACTCTCAGCAAACTTCGACAGTCGGTTGAACCGGCTCATTCGGTTCTTTTTGAGTCCTCGGTAACTCTCGGCAAACTTCGACAGTCGGTTGAACCGGCTCATTCGGTTCTTTTTGAGTCCTCGGTAACTCTCGGCAAACTTCGACAGTCGGTTGAACCGGCTCATTCGGTTCTTTTTGAGTCGAACATGCTACTTCAGGCTGTGCGTCCTGCGTCATCAACCCGGAACTAAAGTTCGATTCAGTTCGATTTGGCTCGACCGGTTACTTGCTGAGAACCGGCTCAAAAGAACGATTCGTTCAAGAACCAAACATCACTACCGTTTTACTCTTTTTGCCTCTGCCTTGGATATAACTGTTTGCTGTTACTGGACCCTGCCTTTATGACTATGCCTTGTTAAATAAAGCCTGCATTTGGATCCCCACTCTGTTGTCGCCTCCCTCATTACACCCTTCTCTTAAAGGTGAAGATGGTGACATTTAACATTGTTTGTTTCTTTGTTTGGTTTAGCCATTTGCATGCTTAACTTGAGTTTGTAAAAATAAAATTTGTTCACTTATGTGCTTTGTTTTGTAGTAACTTCTGTTTATTTATTTGAAGGAAATGGCATTGTGATTCATTTTTATTTAGTCATGAAATATTCATGGTGTACTTTACAGTAATATATAACTGTAACTTCAGTATAACTGAAATGTTCTGTAAATTGACTGAAGTAGTTTTACTTTAGTTATACTTTTTAAATGTAGAATTTATTGTTGTAATGTACATAAGATATACATTAAAGATTTCTAAATTTGAAAGTGTATGTGTGTATCATTTTTATTTAATGATTTCTGCACTTTCTAATATATTTTTACAAGAAAAAATTGAAAATGGGAACACTTTATCTTAAGGTGTCCTTGTTACACATTACATGTAATTACTCTCACAATAACAATTAATTGTGCATGATTACATCCAAGCAACCCTAAGACAAACCCTAATCCTAAAAGTAAGTACATGTAGTTAACATTACTTAAATGTATAATTACACTGTAACAAGGACACCTTAAAATAAAGTGTAACTTGAAAATGTACTTGAATCACATTAAATCAGGGGTGTCAAACTCAGTTCCTGGAGGGCCGCAGGCCTGCAGAGTTTTGTTCCAACCCTACTCCAACACACAAACCATCTAGTTTTCAAATAAGCCTGATTGACTTGATTAGCTGGATCAGGTGTGTTTAATTAGGGTTGCATCTAAACTCTGCAGGGCTCCGGTCCTCCAGGAATTGAGTTTGACATCCCTGCATTAAATTGAAGCTCTAAATATATTCTAACTGTAGTTCAAGAAGTATTAAAGTGTATTTTAAATGAAAAGTAAAGAAGAACAATTAAATTACACTAAAGGTACTTGAAGTGGTTCCATTTTAACACAAATAAGAAAATAAATAAACTGAACAAAACTTGAATGCTTTGTGCTTGATCATGCAGAACCATGATAAGTTCCTAGTTACATCCCAATAAACTATGTTTGCATATCAGGAGTGAATGAAGAGTACACTCCCCATACATTTTCATGATAATAGCAGTCTACTGCAGCTTCATTAAAGTATCTTTGCTTGTCTCATATCTCTACAGTGTGGTTTTGTGTATCTGCATAATTTGTTGTGTTCAAAGCCTGGCCTGTTCAATCATATATTTTACACTTTCGAAAAGTATTAAAGTGTCTGTTGTAAAGAACAAGGCCTGAACCACAGTACGTTTGTGGAATGAAACAATAGATATTCATTTTAAACCAAAAGTAAGAGTCTAAAGAATGAGGAATGAAAGATGATTATGGAAAATAAAAGAGGGGCATGCCGACAACGACTGGGCGAATGAGTGATAAGAAGAGATATTGGAGAAGTGAGACCTTATTAAAAGGATTGTGAGAGACACAGAGGACCAAACTACCATTGACATCCATCCTGCCAGCAAAAAGAGAGACTGAAGAGGTTATTTTCAAATGTAAATCTATAGTGTAAATACTAAATGTCTTGCTTTCTGCTGTAAACTGGTTCCCTCTTCAATAAAGAATGGGTGCTGACAGCTGCTCACTGTGCCATTAGACACAGGTTAGGCATTACACAAGGACACACACTGATTTTAATCCATTGGTCTTGTTTCGCTTGATGGAATGTTCTTGTTTTTGCCATATAATTTTTTCTTTTCTTTTTTTCTCCCTGTATTCAACAAAAGACCTTCCAAGCTGCATGTGTACTTGGGCAGGACAATACAAATGGGAAATAATCCCAATGAAATCAACAGAACTATCAACAACATCACCGCTGATAATGACATAGCTCTACTGCATCTGTCCTCCGCAGTCACCTTTACTAAATTCATTAAACATGGTGTCGTTAGCTGGGGCGAAGAGCGTGCTCAGCCCAACAGACCTGATGTGTACACCCGCGTGTCAGAGTGTCAGCAATGGATCATAAGCTATACTGACCAAAACCAGGCTGTATTTGTTGTTTTCAACCCCCAAACCCCATGCTCTCCTGCCAGCCAAAGTAAAATTCTCCCCCTCACATGTCTACATATCCACACACACTAATACAGTCTTAATAACACACACTAATGCTTGTTTATTTATGTATTTTGTGTGGATTCCGCTTCCTGTCATGTGAGATGCAATGAGAAGTACAATACTGGCAATTTCACACATACTCACCTCTCTCTCTCTTTCTCTCTCTTGACTTTTTACAGTGGATTGAGCTGCTGAATTTTTTAACTCTGGGGATCCTCATCAACACCTTACTATGCATGCAGGTCACATGATAAAGTTTCTTCCTGTCTGCTGTCTGTTCTGGTCAAGTGTTGATCTGGAATCTCTTCATAGTTACCAGGTTCACTGCAAAAAACCGAGAGCCTTTTTTTCTATGATTTGCAAATATCAAATCCAGTTCTTAGTGAGTTCTAAATGAATTTACTAAGTCTTTCTTAGCGACTTTCTTAGTTGCTTTGGATAAAAGTATCTGCTAAATGATTAAATGTAAATGAGAGTTTGGGAGAAGAATGTTCATCTAATCTTGTCAACCACAACACAAGGATATATTAGCAGCTGCTTACCTCACTAATGTGAAAAGTCTTCTGGTATTATGGAAAGTATATATAATACTTTCTTCTTGCATGTTTTCTGTGTTATAAAGCTGAAATTATACCATGGTCAGTACAACATGTTAGAAAGAATACTTTGTTGTGTTGCAGCATGTGAAAAAGGCTTTTATGAGAATAATAAAATAGTTTACAACTGCAAACTTTGGTCTTTTGTCTTATGAATGTAATCATCAAAATTAATAATAACTCGCTGAACAAGCATTAAAGTTCAAAAAAAAAAAAAAAAAAGAGTGAAAATTAAGAATGTGCTACTGAAATAGAGAGAAACCCATAACATGACCACACACTTCTGCTGCATTTCAGGAATATAATGTAACAATTTTAATTCTTGCATGAAAATAAATCAAAACCAAAATGTTTACACAAATATATTATTGGACTATACAATAAGACTAATATGACTATTAAAATTCCAACAATTCTTCCTCCTGCTTGCAATTTCCCAGCATTGTGAAGCTGTTGTACCTTCTCTAGCACACACGTTTCTGTAAAACCTCCATCCTTTCATACTTTACATAACATAATTTGTCAACATAAAACAGCATATTTTTCCTTCAGAGCAAAAGTCCTTCAGAGCAAAAGTGGATTTTGTCAGTGGTCCTTCAAAGAAAGCTGGCCACAAATTCTTCAATCAAAGAAATGTCATGGTACTTTCTTGAATTTGGTTGCAAAGTTCATTACAACAAAGCCATTAGCTAACAGTTTGAGTTGTCTTGTCATTCCTCTAATCATCAGGAATCTCATAGACTGAACTGTGCGTGTGTTTCTTATAGTTTATGACAAAATATTAAAATTAACCACTGGCTCAACCTGTCCAAAACATTTGGCTCAGTTTGCCCCATAAACTAACACTAAACTCACAATAGCTCACAATATCTATCTATCTATCTATCTATCTATCTATCTATCTATTTAAAAAGCTGTAATTCTGTGTCTATTCCAACTGTCACTCATGGTTTTGCTGCCAAAACCAGGTTTAGTATTATAGAAATAAAACAAAATACAATAAAAGAGAGAGAAAGGAATAAAATATGATTCTGGAAAATGGAAGATGAATATACAAATAACATTCTGCAGGATAAAACTACCACAGACATCCATGATCCATTCTGCCTGTGAAGAGCGACTCTAAGTGAGGATGTGGAGGTTAACATGCTCATATGCGTTAAAGGTAGGCTCTTACAGGCAGGGGTGTGA
Organism: Spinibarbus caldwelli; assembly: GCA_039654775.1. Classification (NCBI taxonomy): domain Eukaryota; kingdom Metazoa; phylum Chordata; class Actinopteri; order Cypriniformes; family Cyprinidae; genus Spinibarbus; species Spinibarbus caldwelli. The sequence continues at coordinate 13,784,589 of CM077264.1, read as the reverse complement.
AATACAGCCTACAGTATATGCCATGCCCGTAAACTAAAAAGAGAGCACTGATGAATGGTTTTAGCTGGATGCTATACTGTTGTTTTAACTAGTTAACTACAATGTAGATAGACAGAGACACCATAGTGTAAAAAAAAAGAAAAAAAGTTTTATATTACACACACACACAGATTATATATATATATATATATATATATATATATATATATATATATATATATATATTACGACTTTATTAATTACTCCGAGACCTAAAATGTGTGTTAAATATTTGTGTAGTGTTGGAGCCTGCTGTAATCTTTACCACCTTGTGTATTCTAGTGCAGATTCTCTTTCTCATTTGAACGGTACGAGCCCCTTCCATGGATGTCTACAAAGAATGACACAAAAACTAAAAAGTGTTTTAATAGAAACACTAATGTGATCTGATAGTTCTGCTCCTTGTGTCTTGTGTGAAGAGTTTCTCTCTCTCCTCTCTGTTTGTGGCCGCACCCCTCTATACCCCAGAGTTGTGGGTGGTACGGATGCACATGAGGGGGCCTGGCCATGGATGGTCAGTCTTCACAGCCCCAAATATAAAGGCCATTTTTGTGGAGGTTCCCTCATCAGCAGTGAATGGGTGTTGTCTGCAGCTCACTGTTTTGCTAGGTTAGAAGCACATAATCACACATTTTCCCATAGATATTAAACACTGCTCTCTCTGCTCTTGTAATATAGTTGTTTTCTTCATTCAGTGTCAACACGTTCAGCTTCTTTGTGTATTTGGGAAGGAGGACACAGCAGGGCGATCATGGGCACGAAATCAGCAGAAGTGTCAACACGCTCCTCATTCACCCGTCCTACAACAGCGACACCTACAACAATGACATTGCTCTTCTGCGTCTGTCCTCTTCAGTCAGCTTCATGAACTATATTAGACCTGTGTGTTTAGCAGCGGAAAACAGCGACTTCCCTTCCGGCACCAGCAACTGGATCACAGGCTGGGGACAAACTGCATCTGGAGGTAACACATACACAATCACACAAACACACACATATATGCTAACATCACAAACTGATGACTGTGTTTGTGTGTCCAGTGAATTTGTCTTATCCTGGGACTCTACAGGAGACTATGGTTCCAGTGGTAATTAATTCTGAATGTAATAATCTGCTGGGTGCCAACCTCATTACAGACAACATGTTGTGTGCTGGTTTACTGCAGGGAGGAAAAGACACCTGCCAGGTACAATAACCAATCAGATTATTACTACTTATCTAAATGTGCTTATGTACACTACACACATCAGGAAGTTACTCTCTCTGTAGGGGGACTCTGGTGGTCCAATGGTGAGTCAGCAGTGTTCAGTGTGGGTTCAGTCTGGTATCATCAGTAGGGGTCATGACTGTGGTCAGCCCAGTGAACCTGGTGTGTACACCCGTGTGTCACAGTATCAGCAATGGATCACCACCTCCATCGGCAAAAACCTCCCAGGATTCGTCATCTTCAACCCCCAAATCTCATGTTCTTCTGCCAGCCAAGGTACAACCTGTTTAGCCTTAAACATGTACACACAACCTACAGGATATTAGACACATTACATACATTTCTTATGTTTTGTTACATGCATTTGTGCTTTGTTTTTTATCTCTGCAGGTTGAGGTATAGTTGTATAAGACATGCTTTCATGAACTTCAATGCCAATAACCAGTTCCACTATAAAAGGCCTGTCATAGAACTTCACTCATGGATATGATCATCACAAACTACACAAGTTCAACATTTGTTGAACAGGCACCATTTTCTACAGGACTGACCATAGTAGTTGGGTGTAACTAACAAGATTAATTGTGAACAAAAAGCAGTATTTTTCTCATCTTCTCTCAGTTAAACACTATTTTAACTTTTTCTTCATTTTGCAAATATTAAGCAGAGATCTTGCACATACCAGCCTAGAATATAGAAATTTCAAATTCATTCAAATTAAATTCAATTAAATTTCTGTCACAAAAAAATTCATTGAGCACACACTACCGGCCAAATTTGTTGAAATAAATAATTAATTCAGCAAAGATGCATCAAATTTATCAAGTGACAGTAAAGACAATTAAAATGTTTTCAAATAAATTCTGTTCTTTTGAACAGAAAAAAAAAATCATGGTTTCCATAAAAATACTAAGCAGCTCAACTGTTTTCAACACTGATAATAATAAAAAATGTTTCTTGAGCAACATATTAGAATGATTTCTGAAGGATCATGTCACTGAAGACAGACTGGAGTAATGATTTTGCATCACAGAAATAAATGACATTTTAAAATAGATTCAAATAGAAAGTTGTTTTAAATTGTAATAATATTTTACATTACAATTTTCACAGCATTTTTTATTAAAAAAAAATGCAGCCCTACAAACTGACCCCAAACTTTTGAACAGTAGTGTATGTATTCTGTAATAGACATATTATATGTTGCAATGAAATCCGTGTGGAAGGTTTTACCAAAATGAAAAAGTGCTTTAAAATGCCATGGTTTATTTATTTCTTTTGTACAGTTGTTTCAATGCATTATATTTATCAACTAGTCTGATATACTGTAACGTCTCTCAGGCTGTTCCAGTATAAATCTCCTGTCTAAAACCAGCAGCGAGGTTCTGTCAGTTCTGTAGTTGGCCCAGGTGCTTCTGTGCAGGTTTTAACTCTGAGCTCCGAGTCTGAGGGTCTCAAACCAGCTCTGGGTTCTCAGGTTGACAGCACCTTTTTCAGCAGTGGCTTTGATCCATTGTTCTTCATGAACGCCACCATGCAAATTTGCTATAGTGAATACATACAATGTAATGATTAATGAATGCAGAGAACACGTTAGATAATGTGGTTTAAATAGTCAAATTTTCATGTTTGTGTTTAAGGATGTAGACTTGCAACTGAACAAAAAAGTATCAGGCAGTTAAAAGACATCCATTGAGTCTGGCTTCTACTCACCTGTGACTGTTGTCTTCCCATCAGCTGAAGTACGTTCAGTCGCTTGACATGAGCTAACTATCTCTGAGCTAATGCTAACAGAGGTTCCGGACAAGTGCACTGCTGCTTTCATAGTGGACGGCACACGCACACACACAGCACCTGGATCAATGATAAATAAAACTAGTTTAAAACAAGGTTCAAGTTCTTAGAAATGTACTCAAATTCTGATTCTGATTATTACCTTGTTGACTGTGAAGTTCTGCGCTTCCATCTTGGCCTACATATGCATCAATGTTTCCAGCAGCAGTAAACACCTTCAGGGCACCACTTGAGCTGTCTGTGAAGCAGGAAAGACATCTTTAGAGCACTAAATGAGTGACTAAATAAGCTACTGTCAACTCAGACTGCTCACTTACCAATGACAATATTTCCTGTTTTACTTTGTACAAGAGCTTCACCTGTAAAACAACAATGACACATGTCCTAACTGCACATCAGGTCTTTAAAATGAGCCATTACCGTCCCTTCCCCTCACCGTGTACATGACCAATCTGGATGTTCCCGGAGGAAGTGGACATTGAGGTGGATTCACCATAAATCGCCTTCACTTTCAGATCCCCATGTTCTGTGGAGAGATTCATGGTGGTTCCCTGAATTTTCTTAATATTGACATTCTGGAGAACAAAAACTGTGATTTAATAACAGTTTCACAGAATATGCAGATATGTATATCATAAACTACTTACACTGTCCAAAGATGTGCTGATATTAACATTCCCATGAATGGTCTGAAGTCCAGTGACATTTCCTCCTGTGGACTGAACTTGAACCTCATGACTCTAAAGAAAAATCACAGTTAAACACAAGATAATAATCAATATTATTGCAACAACAACAACAAAAAAAGTTATATTTAGGCTTTTATGACATATTAAATCAGGGGTTTTCAGTTTTTTAGATAGCACAGAACCTTGAGTATCCTAAAATTTAAAGGCAACTATATATTTATACTTTTACAAATTATAAATGTGTCAAATATTTATAAAACAATTTTTCTTTATTGCGCCACTTACTATAGTAATGTTTAGTAATGCATATTCATTATTCAAGCATATTTGATTTTTTATTCTAATTAATTAATTGATTCTTTTTATTTACTTTTTAGCATTTTTGTATATTTTTTTTATACTTTTTTTTATTTTTTATTGACAGCCTCAATATTGACAGCTGCTCCTTTGCGGTCCCCTAGTTTGAAAACCCCTGCATTAAATGATTAAAAAGCGAATGCGTCACCTTGACAGACTTTAGGACACAGTGCCCTCTCTCTGTGTGAACATGGCAGAGGTCACTCTCCATTTTCTGGATCTTCACATTGCCTTTGTCTTTAGTCTTGATGTGGAGATCTGGAGGAACGGACAGGGACTAAAAGGATGCACATGTATTCCTATGAATTTAAGTATACTTATTACATTACCTAAACTTACTCTAAGTAGAGTTTACCTAGTAAAAGCCATTAATTTTAAAATATTATAATTGTATAATATTAATAAAGTAAACTATCAATAATATATTAATTAATAATAATAAAACATAATATAAATAATGATTTATTAGTGCCTAAATACAGATCCTTACCACATTTGATAGGTGCTGTCAGTTCAACAGTGACATTGCTATCCACCTCATCTCCCAAAATCTTAAGTTCTTTGCTTTGATCATCATAATGAACATGAAACCCGTCCACATTAGCAGTTTGATTCGCATCTGTCACGTGCACACTAATAAATGCCCGATCTGCCTCAGGAAAAGCATGTGGATCCAGTGGTTTTATGGATATATTACAGCCTAAATGACATTTGACCTTTGTGAAAGGATTAACTAATAATTCCCATTGCTTTATAGGTTTGTTCAAGTCTTTAGGAGTTGCAGGAGCATCTGAAAAGGCTCGGAGAGCCTGAGAGATCAAAGCCCTGCTGAAGAGTCTTGAACATCTCTGCACTGAACCCACACACACGCCGCGACATAACCGCTGTCTAATCGCACAAGTAAACATCACTAAAGCTTCACTTAGCGTGCACTAAGACTAAACTACATAAGTACGCATTAGAACAAAGTGCTAAACGGTACTTGCAATAGTAAACGCCGTGTAGAAATGTTTACATCACGAGGACGAGTGCAGCGCACAGCAATGACAGCAAACCGGAACAGGTTCAGAGCGCGAGTGGAATTATGGGAAGTGTAGTTCATCAACCGTAAAATGAAGTCCACTCCGTGATACTGATTGTGACAAGATACATCATTCATCTTTAATTAAATAAAGTGTGACTGTCGTCTGTATGTTTAAAGAAGGATACAATTACGATTTTTTTATATTATAATAATGAGTATTATTAATAGGCTATAGAAGAAGAAGAAAAGAAGAAGAAGATGAAGAAGAAGACAAAGTTAAAATTACAAAAAGGCATTTGTGGCTTAATTTGAATTCATAATATCAACAAAAACAACAACAGTAATGTACTGATATAAAATTTGGAGTTAACCATTATAAAATGGAGAGTTACGAATAAATTTTGATGACCCAGCTAATATAGTCACAATTTTAGTTACTTATAGTTTTTAGTTTACTTTGACTTAATTTTGATTTCATAACATATAATGTTTATAAATATGAACTTATAATTCAAGATTAAATTAGCAACAAAATAATGATACTATTGTGTGCCATGTTGCAAACTTTCCATTGACATCTAATGTTGTAATTCTGAGCTGATATTTTCTATAGGCCTACACTAACTCTTTCTAAAAATGTAGCCTAACCCTAAAGAACCTTTTTACATTTTTAGATGCAATTATTTATTGTTTATTAAGCCTGTTAGTCTTATGTGAACCATTGTCTGGTCCCCAAAAATTAAAAGCTGTTTTCACGTTTTACTATCTTCATGTGGACATTTGGTCTCCAAAATATAGGCAAAACGTGACCCAACCTGTTTTATTAATATTGAGAGGTAGTAGCACTAGAGAATGTACTACTATGTTGTAAGTGGCTCATAACTATTATGTCATGATGATTTTAAACTCTCAGTGCTGGTTGTTTTGGAGCTGAGCAGACAGAACCTCACACTGGGGCGGATTTTCCGTCTGTTTCTGTAATACCCGCGAGCGATATTATTCATGACACTACCTCACTGCTTGTGTAACTAGTCTTAATTCCTTCAGTGAAGGCCCTAGGGAATTTATTTTTACTGAAAGTGATTCATAATCCTGAAACAATGGGCCACAGTCAAAAAGTAGTTGCTTTCCTGGCCAGCTATTGTTATATTTACACACGCAAATGCTATAACTCGTCCAGTAGGTGGAACTCTAGTCATTCCACATAAAGCGAGGTCACAGGTTTACAATAGTGCCTTTTGACAACAAATAACAGTGTGTCATATCCTCCTCCACATTAGCTTATGAATTAGTGTTGAGTTATGAGGAGGGATTTAGTATTTGTCCTCAAGTTAGGACAGCCAAGTTCAGAATCCATGTTAACCAAATTGTTCTAAAGTGAGGTATAGCCATGCTGTAATACTCATCAACACTTTGCAGACTAGTAAAAAGTGTTAACATCTATGAGAGGATGTGTATTGTATGTGGTATCCGTAAATCACAATATTTAATTCATTTAGCTGCACTACTCTCTTTCAGACAGGTAGTGTTACGCTTCTATTTGAAAAGAGACCATAAGAGGAAATTAAAAAGCCTGTCTAGACGCCAGCGGTTGAGGGTCGAGTCAAGAGCATTGAGGATAATCAGAAGGTCATGGTCAAAGTTCACACAGAGCCGATGAAATGGAGACTTCAGAGAGGACAACATTTGCTAGATACAGCACACAGAGAGTACATTCATATATGACACACATAATAAAACTTTATTATCATGACTGGAACGACAGAAATATTGTCATTTGTACCATTTCTGAGTTGGATCTCCATATAGAAATCTTAAGAAGACAGTCTTGACAGGTTCAAAGAAAAGAAAGGTTTTCATAAACGGTGAAACCTAAACCGTGATATAAAACAAATCAAGCCTGTTTGATCATTTATAATAATAACACTAGAACTTCACTCACATAGGGATAAAATGAAATGTTGATTGACCTCATTTAACTGGTATACCAAACTGTCTACATTGTACTGTGTTCATAGGCTATATATACACATGTATCACACAGCAAGTCAGGCAATAAGGATAGAGAAACAAATTATTTACATCAAACAGTAGTCCGTTATGGCAAGTCACATTCATAGTCATCTTCACTACATAGAAACATACAGGCCCACATTGAATCTGCGTCTGCTGTTCACAAAGTCTCACACATTCCTTATCTCTCTATATAGTATATTTTGTGTGCACATGCAGAATTATATATGCACACACACATTTTATATATCTATCTGTAAATATATACTTTTAATAATTAAAATATATATATTACATACAAAAAGCATGTATTTATAATATCTCTTTAGATATATGCATATGTATCATATGCACTCAATCAGTGGTAAAGATGTGAAAAAGCTGTGCAGATTCCATGTGAGCCTTGTAGTATGTTCACTTAGACACTAAACTTAAGCAGATTATATAAAAATATCGAATTACAGAAGAAATCTTATCAGAAAGATTCAAATGGCCAGGACAGAAAACAACCATCTGAACATAAGTAAACAAAACAGAATAAGATCATTCATCTCGGTCTCAATCAGACACACAGGCCTCACAAGAACATTGACAGATTCGAGTTACTTAAAACATCATCAAACATCACGCGAGTCCAGTGTTCTCCGAAAACTTCATTATGCTGCGCTCAGTTCATAGTATGAAGGCATGCATAACGTTTTATTACACTTTTCACAGAAAATAAATTGGTCAACGTATGCTCAGGTTACGTCGGAGAACACAAGTTGAGACATCTTGAAGTCGTTTGAAAGCATCTGCCAATAGCATGAATGAATCAGATGTCACAAACTGCAAGAATCATCAAAATGCAACCCTATAGATGAGATGTTAATGGGATGCCAATGGCAGTGGAGTCACAATCTCTGTCCCAGGAGATCAGGACCATCTCATGCTCGACCGGAGAACCTTAACTCCACAGGTCACGGCTCATCATAATCTATTTACAGCGATTAAGGGAGTGTCCATGCCTTTTAAGTCTTTCACAGTGTCCTTGGGCCACTTTCTTCCTCCTTTAATGATGAAAAGCCGCCCCTGGCAGCCAGTCCAGTGTCTTTCATGAACAGCAATGGCTTTTTTGTTCTCCTGTCTCTCCCTCCCTCTGTCTGGTGTCTTTGTCTTTCAGGTGCAGCAGTCACGGTCCAGGTTACTCTGAGAGGAGATGAGAGAGGGGTAGGGCGTCATCTTATCGATGTTGACGTAGGTGGTGTTAAGGAGGATGTAGTGCTCGCCACTGAAGCTGGAGAAGATGGTGGCGATGCGGGACACAAGCTCTGAGAATGTGGGCCGGCGCTCGGGTTTGGGGTGCCAACACTCGATCATGACATTATATCTACAAAGAAAAGAGAAAAATGTAAGGAAAATTAAAATTCTTAATAAAAGTCCTTGGGTTTTATTGTGCAGGATTCATCTGCACACATTTTTCCAAGCCAAAAAAGTTTTCATATGCCATTAATTATTTAATGTTCATGGCACAAATAGAAGCAAAATACTTTAACATTAGGGATTCATTTATACAATTAGCAAACAACATTAATAATTTTACAGCCCACTTTCCACAATCCAATCAAATCCCACTAGATATAATGAAGCCCCACCCTGCATTAATATAAACAGAATATTCTTTGTTTCAATTTAAAAGGTGCATTTATATATATTCTTTCATTGTTATATTTAACTAATATTTTAAATGTGAATTAAATAGTTTTTAAATGTCTTTATTTGGCAATTTGATTTTTTCATTTTACTGGTACATTTAGCTTTGTTTTTAAATGAAATAAAAACAAAATTGTTCAAAAGTTTGAAGTCAGCAGAGATTTTTTAATATTTTTCAAAGAAGTCTTTTATGCTCACCAAGGCTGCATTTATTTGACAAAAAATACAGTAAAAACAATAATTATTACAATGTAACATACCTGTTTTCTTCCTTAATATATTTTAAAATATAATTTATTTCTGTGATACAAAGCTGAATTTTTAGCAGCCATTCAGTCTTCAGAGTCACATGATCCTTCAGAAATCATTTTAATATTCTGATTTGGTCCTGAAGAAACATTTATTATTATTATCAATGTTGAAAACAGTTGTGTTGCTTCATATTTTTGTGGAAAACTTTTTTTTGTAATTTTGTAACAACACTAAAGTATTTACTATTCACTTTTGATCAATTTAATTCTTCCTTGCTGCATAAAAGTATTTATTTGATATAAAAATAATTTCAATTAAAATTTGTATATTTGTATATTATATTAAATATATTAAAATATAATTTATTTTATTAAAAAAAAAAAAATTACTCACTCCACACTTTTGAACATAAGTGTAGTTTTAAAATATTTCTATTTATTTGTCAGTTAATTTTGATTCATTTTGAGCTAAGAATCACAAGTGAAGTGTAAGTCATCCTACTTCTAGACTTTCCATCCCAGCTGTTTGCTTTGGCAGTTTAAGAAACCTTTGCCTTGAAATTTATAACCATCAGTGCAAACTTTCATCGCATTTCAGAACAACTTTCCATTGTTTTTCCTGCAATAGTCTGCTGAGCAGAGGCACGAAGACCTGGGAGGACTGGCTCTTTGTCCCGTCCATGAAGGAAGGGAGTGATGACCCATATATCTCTATTCAAAGCCACGGCTGGATATTAGACGGCAGCGTGTGAAGAATGTTTGGAGGTTGACTCATATCATACAGGCAGGGTGGGGAGTTGATGTGTGCCGAGCTCAGGTAGTCATGCAGAGCTGACTTGGCCAAGAGTTTTGATGAACTACTACTGCTTGACTGAATCTGCGGGTGGTTAACAATGGCTCTCTGTTTTATACTCGTGTTGACGCACTCCCCCTTTGGAGTGCCGTACGGTGGTCATAATGAAGGACCAAGTGTGTGTGTGTGTGTGTGTGTGTGTGTGTGTGTGCACTTACAGTGCGTCCGGGCAGAACTCTGGCTGTAACAGTCTTCGTCCTTGCAGGAGGAAGATAGTGATGTCGAAGGAGTTCACATCGGAGTAAGGCGGGGCGCCCCGGGTCATGAGTTCCCACAGCAGCACACCGAACGACCACTGCGTCAAGATCAAATTCAAAACAGCGAGTTATGAGGAGGGCAAGTGAGCACCTATCAAAACAAGTGAACTTTGGGTGGCTCCAACACTGTCATTTGTTGGAGGCCAACAAAAAGGGAAACAAAGCACAGAAAAGTTGAACTCATAAATCTTAAGGGAACAGTCAGGTTAGTATTTGGGAAATGCTGAGAAATTATTTTCCCCAGAAGTGGCCACGTGTAGTCATGTATTTTATGTGAAACGCAGGTAGGTTAAAAAACAGGACGTGAGTCACAACACACCTTGAGCCCTGACATGTGTGTGCTTGCATGAGTCAGTGTGATAGAGAAACATTTCTGCACAAATCTTGTCAAAGTGACCCAGAGACCACAATTTGTTTAAAGACTGGATAGCTTTCGAAATATTGCCATAGAAGAACTGGACCAGGCTAAAATATCAAAGTAAAACTTCATTGTACTGCAGTAAGCTACCTGCATAGTCAGCATTTTTGGGGATCATGGATGCACTGTGATTTGATTTAGTGTAGGGGTGGTGAACGTCGGTCCTGGAGAGCCGCAGCCCTGCAGAGTTTTGCTTCAACCCTAATCAAACTCACCTGAACAAGCTAATCAAGGTCTGAAGAGTTACTAGGAAGCTACAGGCATGTGAGTTTCAATTAGGGTTGGAGCTGAACTCTCCAGGACCGGAGTTCGCCACCCCTGATTTAGTGCATATGATGCCCAAAATTGATATATGAGTTTTATTCGAACACTTAAGCATACTTTTGATACCCCAAAATATTAGCTTTGCTCATTTAAACTGCTTATAAAGTCTAAAACTATTTAATTTGGTTATTTAAACACCTTACTTTTGAAACAGCATAAAATTTTTATTGTCCATTTTTTTCTTCATTCATCTTCAGAACACAAATTAAGATATTTTTGATGAAATCTGAGAGCTTTCTGACTCTGCATAGACAACAATGCAACTGACACGTTCAAGGCCCAGAAAGGTAGTAAGGACATTGTGTCCATGTGACATCAGTAATGTTACGAAGCCACGGAAGAGAAGAAATCGTTGAATAAAGTTGTTATTTTTGTTTTCCTTGCACACATAAAAGTATTGTCGTAGCTTAATAAAATTACAATTGAACCACTGATGTCACATGGACTATTTTAACAATGTCCTTACTACCTTTCTGGGCCTTGAACATCATAGTTATGTTGCAGTGGGTCAGAAAGCTCTCATATTTCATCAAAAATATCTTAATTTGTGTTCCGAAAATGAACCTGTCTTAAAGGTTTGGAGTGACATGAGGGTGAGTAATTAATGACAGAAGTTTCATTTTTGGGTGAACTATCCCTTTAAGGATGCACTACAAACTGAGACTGTGATTGAGATACTCACCACATCAGATTTGGTGGTGAACTTATGTGTCTGCAGACTTTCTAATGCCATCCATTTGACAGGCAGCTTGACACCATGCTTGTTGTGCACGCTGTAGTATTCTTTATCATACACATCTCTGGCCAGGCCAAAATCAGCCACTTTTACTGTGTAGCTCTCATCCAACCTGAAAGAGATATTTCAAACATTTATATTATGTAAAAAAAATTTAAATATTTGAATTAAGTCATTCATTTAAGAATATAAACACCCTATTGCAAGTCACAAGTCCCTAAAAACATTTAATTTAGGGCACAAGTGCTCCTAAACAAAAAAATAAGTGCCCTGAACATACTGTACAATACTTCAAAACACTGTTGGTAATTTGTTGAAAAACTCACATGCAGTTTCTGGCCGCAAGGTCTCTGTGTACAAACTTCTTGCTGGCGAGATATTCCATTCCTTTAGCCACCTGCAGCCCGAAACCCATCAGGTCCTTCACTGTGGGGTTCTGTAGAACGAAAACAAGCACTCCATTTAAAAACAATAACGACAAAAACAACACAAGGCACTGCCACCTGTTTAATTTCATTTTTATTAAGTTTTTAATAGCTATGGAGCTACAGTCACTGAAGTTGTACGGAAAGACATTAAGGGCCAGATTGAATAAACAGGTCAAATTAGCGCCAGAGCACAATTCCAAAACAACGCAGATGGGTGTGGAAATCTCTGCGGGGGATTTACTGACAATATGCAAATTAAAAAAAACACAGACGCAACATATCATTTACATATCGACCAATGCAATATACCAAGTGCAGCGCAAACTAGCGTAGTCACAAATAAGCAGAGCCGATGCTCATCCGGTGCGGATGATCTGCTTATGACATGCTTTTTTTGGGCATTAAATAATGGTGCAAATACCAGTAATTTGACGAGCGCAAACTTTAGTAAATCGCGTTGCGTGATTCATTTTAATACTCTCCTTCCATAAATTTTGCGTCTGAAAGGGAAACTCCTACAAATGCATATTCAATAAGTTCAGGCACAAAAATAACGCCTTTTTTAGCGCTAATTCTTTACTGCATGTCTTTAGTAAAACCTGACAGTACTATTTTAACGCCTAAAGATGCTTTGCGCTGAGCTGTTAGTAAATCTGGCTGTATGATGCTTCCACCACATACGTGAGCTTCATCTCTGATGAAGTTGCGCAGATCTCCGTGCTTCATGTATGGCAACACGACGAGAGGCGAGCCTTCGCTGGGCAGGCAGATTCCCAGCAGAGAGAGCACATTGGGATGGCTGAAGTCTTTCATGATGATGCCCTCCTTCAGGAACTGGGACACCTCTTCTATATCAGTGATTCCTGCCACATAAATGCACAATAACAGAAGTTCAAAGATCACCACAATGGTTTTTGGTATCAACCCCAGCTTAGATTTACACATGCAAAATGACTCTTTAAAAATCTATCCTGCTATACGTTTTCTGAGTTAGCAATAAACCTGCCAAATTGTCAGTGAACCATTCACCACGACTTATAAATTATCCCCAACACTATCAAGTGTTTTATCACACACGGCTTGATATTTCAGCCGGGAGGTTTCGGAGCTGAGACTTAATCCGCTGTGACATGACCGCACCATTACTAGCTGAGCTCTGAGATTCTGTTGGTCCTGCCATTTTAGCTGTGCCTCCCTTAATCTTGTTGGTGGAGCTTTCACATTTTGAGGAGATTAAACAGATGTTTAACCTTTCACTAAGAGAAAGAGAGGCGTATGGGTATGCAAAAAAGAAAAGGCCTGTGTGTACATGTCTTACAGTAGACTGATCCTGAGAGATGAAGCATCCTACGCTACACTGACTGCTGTCAGAGTACCTTAGGATCCTCAAAAGACCAAAACTGATCTGGGAACAGCCCTACAGTAGTCAATCAATTCTTCATTATTTATTCATAATTTTATGATTCTTTGTTGTGATTAATATTTGAATGCACCAAGGTTATTATAGTTTACCAAAAGCACAGAAATAAAATAAAATAAATGTTAAATAAAATAAAAGTTTTTTTAATATATATTTTATTTCAGCTAGTTTTATTTATTTTGCCTTGATGTTCTAAAATAACTTGAACTAAATCTGAAATAAAATGGATAAAAACTATATACATTTTTTAAAAGCCAAAAACTACATAAAATTAAAATTTCAAAAACATACAACAAAATGACAACTTTTACTAAAATTAAAATGAAAATAGAAAATATAAAAATAAAAACTTTGTCAAAAAGATGATGTAAAACATGATACATTGAGAGTCTAGTTAAACAACAGTCCCTGTTGAAAACTGAGACAGAAAAACAAAGCTTGGGTCATAAATCTAAAAGCTCTCAGTGACATGACGTGATTAGAGGCATCTCTAATGCGATATGGCTGCAATATGGCTGCATTCATCATCATCATCTTCATCACAAGGCCCTATTAAAACAGCCTCAACAGTCATATGTCATATTTCAGTAAAGAGATGTCAAACTGTGTTCAGAATGGATTCATAATTTATGGGTGGAATAATTATGTAGACTAGAGGGGATCCTAAATGTATTTTAACATTTTCTGTAGGATTTAATAGTTTCAATGATTTTTAGGCAGTTAGGGCCACTCAATACCACATTATAGCAGTTTTACCATGTTGTGGTGTTATGCACAATAGAGTACCCAAAACCCTCACAAATATGGTTGAAAATGGTTCATCCAGTCAGATTTTAGAACTTCAGCTCTCTGTGCTTGCAACTGTACCACCTCAACACTCATGTTGTCAAACTCACGGTTTAAGGACTTGATGGCGCAGTGCTGCTTCTGGCCATCTGGTTCGAGCAGGGTTCCATGGAACACGCAGCCAAAGTGCCCTGGTGCACACAAAGACAGGAAAAGATGCAGAGATTATTAGCACATCAATCTATCAAAGCGCTTTATGCCAGAGCGGAGTGTGGGCATAGCAGGTGCATATCACATCAAGTCCAAAAGCAAGAACAATTGAGTGTGAATATATTGTGCTGGGACTACAATTGATATGTTGCTCTCAAACTTTCTCTCTCTGAGTCTCCTTGTCTCACACAGTACGACACTTTCTTAAATCACAGGAAGTGACATAAGTATGAAGTTCATTTAAGTTCAATTCAGTACCATTTTCCACTGTACATTTGCTTTTTTGGAAATGTTGCAAGCCAGACTCAAACTTGCACTGCTGGTTATACATTACCATTCAAATGTTATTAAATTGACAGGAAAGACATTTATAATAAATTCTATTTATAAATGCTGTTTTTTCTGTCCATTCATCAAAAAATACTGAAAAATATTCATGATTCTTGATCAACAAATCAGCATGCTAGAATGATTTCTAAAGTGTAAAATGTAATATTTTATTTACTTTTTTTGCAGAAATTTTTGATCAATTAAACACAGCCTTGGTGAGCATGAGACTTCTTTCAAAAACATTTCTTTTGAAACTATGGAAACTGCTATAGTTTGAAAATTAAAAAAAAATGAAATCTAATTCTTCTTTCCAATCTCCAAGATTTGAGGTACAGTGTAATTCATGTCTGTATCACAAATATTGTGCAACGAGTTGCACGGCAAAGTTTAATAATTAGTGCTTTATTGAAATCGGACCCTAAGTATAGCTATAATAATAGAGAGACTGTGCAAAACAGACACATAAAAAAATAATTGTGAGAATACTGTGAAACACGAACTCAAATAAGGCGTCTGGAGTACAGTGTGGTGTGTAACTGAAAGATTAACCAATTACAAGTGTCTGGGCAGGGTATTCTCTCTAATGAGGGCATGGCGAATAGAGGGCAAGAGAGAGTTTGGGTGTTGTGTTGAAATAATAGAGCGTGGAGTGCTGTAATCTCTCTCCAGCTCTGCTATCACGTCTTCCCAGATGGCAGCAGAGTCAGATTACCGGCACGGAGCCCTGAGACGGCCCAACAATGAGCCTGGAATTTAACACGGGAACAAATCACCACACATGCCACCCTGAGCACCCCAACATACTCGCATACACGCACAGCCTCTTCCTCTCGCTCTAAAAATTGCATTGTGTCACATGCACAAACACAGGCGTACACACACACACACACGCGACTTGGTTTTCTCACAGGGGTGGTGGGTTTTAGGAGTATTGTGCAGGGGTTTGGGGAGGACTGGAGACAGTGAATCTGATACACATGTTCACACCCCCACTTCTGTAGTACAATGAGAAGACGGGCAATTTAACGTTCAAATGTCCAACCTGCCGGGCTGATTGTCACCGTTTAACCTGTTAACTTTAACCAGATCTGAAACTGATTCCCTCTGCTAAATCCCTCATTTAAGATATTGGATTTCTTGTAATGCAGTTTTTTGGCAAATCTTTGTTGCAAAGTTATAGTAACAGTACAAATAGACTATATTTTTGGGTCAATGACAAATAAGAGTGTCCAAGATAAAGGAAAAATCTAGTTTAAATTGTGTATTTTTTAACTGAAACTCACTGATGACACGGAATAGCTGACCCCTCTATAATATCTTGTATTATGTTATTTTTTCTTAATGGTGGTTGCACCACATGACTTTTTTTTAGGCAGAAAAAAATTAAAAACATATATATATATATATATATATATTTTTTTTTTTATTTCTTTAAATATTATAACACTATTCCAAGCAACTCAACAAGGTCTTCCTTGTTTTAAGAAACCCTTGTTAAAAGAATTTAATTCTTTTCATTCTTCTTTTTTCTTTATTTAGATGTCAGTACATTTGTATCAGACTGACAATCTTTAATTAGACCCCCAAAAACATGTATTTTGAAAATGAATTTTAAATTAATCATAGTATTTATGTGTGTTGAAGTCATTTTATGAATGAATGAATTGCTAAGATACACAAACACTTTTATTTTGAAAGTACACTGTTTAACAGTTTGGGTTCAGTAAGATTCTCTTTTTAAAATGAATACTTAATTTAATAATTTAATAATTGATAATTAATAATGTATTCAGCAGGGATGCATTTCATTTATCAAAAGTGACAGTAAAGACATTTATAATGTTTCATTATTTCAAATTAATGCTGTTCTTTTGACTTTTGTTAGAATCCCCAAAAATGTATCATGGTTTTCACAAAAATATGAAGCAGCACAACTGCTTAATAATAATAATAATAATAATTTAAAAAATATATTAAAACAGAAAACCATTGTTTTTAAATGTAATAATATTTTACAATATTATTGTTTTTATTATATTTTTGAGCAAATAAATGCAGCCTTGGTGAGCAAAAGATACTTTTTTCAAAAACATAGAATCTTACCAAACTCAAAATTTTGAACGGTAGTGCATGTCATGACAATGACCAGATTTCTGTGTCCCCTCACCTCTCCCGATGATCTCATTCACATGTAGGAGCAGATCTTCCCGAGCGATGACCACATGCTGCACTTCCTTCAGCAGCTCTGGATGGAGGCTGCCCAGATCTATAGGTGCATTAGAGGGCAACAGTGGAGACGCCAGGTCCCCTTCCATCGGCCCGAGCATAGGGGACAGATCCACATGGGCATGAGCGTAGAGATGAGGCCGGCAGGACTCGGCCTGAGACAGAGGCAAGTTTTGGTCTGCAAGGCAATGGGGTCGAGAGGTCAAAAGTCAATGACTTGTTCTCTGAGGCCTGGGGTCACCTGAACAAAGCAGGGAAAGTCTGGGAGGCAGAGTCATTACACTAACTACAAAGAGCTGAGGAAATTCTAAACCCAGCTATACAGATGAGAGGGATTTTTTTTTTCTTCGTCTTTTCAGACAAAAAAAAAAAGGAGGCAGAGGCAAAGCAAGACAGCATGCAATGTCTTCAGAGAGAGAGCAGAGGGTAAGGTCAGAAAGCGTATGTGTTTGGAGAACTGGAAAAAAGTTGCCTGTCAGCAATGATCTAAGACCAGTCTTCCCAACCCAGAGAAAAAGAGTAAAGCTGGTCTGAGATCAGCAGAGAGGGCAAACCTCCACCAGTGGTGTGTTTTGAGCGAGAGGCAGCGAAGCGTGAGAACATACCCTCAAGCAAAGTGGTTCTATAGTCCACCGACTCGTGAGAGACCATTTCATTAGTCGGACTGACACTCCTCGCGTTTGCCAACATGTCCAAGTGCGGAATGTGAGCCCGGCCGTCATACCAAACCATAGCCTTAGCTAAATCTACAACCAGAGAGAGACAGAGGGTGAGAGAGAGACCAAGGACAGGTGAGAGAAAAAAAGGGACAGATCGCTCCACCACGGACTTCAGCAACTCCCACAAACAACCCAGAAACAGCTCTCTTTCTTTATCTCACGCTCTCATTCCATTCAAATTCATTTAAATAACCATCAGCAAGTTCAATGCTGGAATCACTACAGTGACCTCTGAACATAGAGCAAGCTATGCTATCACTACATAATAATAATAATAATAATAATAATAATAATAATAATAATTTTCTTAATCTGTATTTTTGATGTCCAGTTGTCGTCTACTTCTTTCATAAAAATACATAAACATCCTTAAAGCAAGATAAATTTAAAACTGCAAACTTGTTTTCAGAGAATAAAAAAAAAAAAAAAAAATCTTTTTGTTAGATTTATGCACACATTTTTTTCCAAAAGAAATAAATAAATAAATTCTATTTATATATTTTTTTTACTTGCATCAAGTAAATTTACATACTTTTATTTTTAGGTTTAGGATTTCTTTCTGGAAAACAAGACAATTTTTTTTTTTTTTTGTAGGGCAGACATCCAAAACTGATTTGACTTAATGAATTCTTCCAGTTTGGATGTTTTTTTTTTTTTTTTTACATAAATGCTCTTTAGTTATACAAATGATGTGGAACATCTGTGTGCAAAGTGTCGCAAATTTAACTTGAAAAGCCGCCGGAGACATCAAAGACTGTTAATAGCTTATATAAAGCACACATACATTAAAGGCTGCACAAGAAAATGCAAAGTCACATACCATCAATACGCTTCTTCCTTTTGATCCAAACAAAGACTGCGATCAGGAGCAGTAGAAGGATGGACACACACACTCCTCCTGTGATCAGTATCCTGTAGTCCTGGTCTTGAGCCAATACCACACGACCCAGGAGCACAGATGATGTGGCCTGCTTCCACTACAATGGACACAAATTACTTCATGTTATTTCCAGTAAAAATCTGTGAGCAGATTGATATCAGCATCTAATTTTGCCATTATATGGATTTTTTAAATTTCATTTTTGTATAATTACTTTGGGAGTATTTTAAGCCATATCATAAAGATAACTTAAATAATACATTTTTATACAAATTACTTCAAGTTATTTTCAGTAAATACCAGTGAACATATAGCATCTAATTTTGTAATTATATAGATTTTTTATATAATTATTTTGGCAAATATTTTAAATACATACATAATACAAAATAAAAATAATTTAAGCATTCTCTTTTAGTACATTTTTTTAGCATCTGTTGGCATAATTGGCACAATTATTAGACAATTATTAATATTAGAAAATATTATCACAGATAAGGCAAGCACACATGCAAAACTACAAGCAGGGAATCTCCATGCCATCACATCTGTGGCACATTTGCTTCAGATTTCATACGCGGCGAAGTGTGTACATTTGAACCTCCAACATCACAACAATCCATCTAGAAACATCCTCAGGGAGCGTTTACGCTCAGAGAGAGGGCTTCACTGGTCATAAAGCAGCATGGCAAAATGAAACGCACACATTCACTACAGGCAGGAGGGGAAATTGGATCAGAGATAGAGCCTCTCTTATGTGGCGCAGTATTATTGAGTTTGGGCTGAGATGAGTTTTACCGCACAGTATTGTGATGGGGTCAGATTAGAGCATCGTGTCACACGCACCCTGTCCGTCTCTCCCGACAGATAAGCACTTTATGCTGAGGCCAACGTTTCCTTGATCTTTGCACCAATCATATCAGACTGTCTGGGGCCAGAATGGGGGACAGAAATGTTTTTTAATGCTCTTGTTGAGCTAATGGTGACCAGAAAGGAAATACAAGGATGACATCTTATCAGGTGGAGCCCGATATATAAAAATTACAATATGAACACCTTTGAGGAAATTAAACTAATCCTCATTTCCAAGAGGAATATGTGTTCAGGAGCTAATCTGGAAACTATCATGATTTGGCAACCCAGAGGCCTTTGCTAAGATCAGAAATAGCTCATGTTTGGTACTTTGAGAGTCTGTTGGAACAAGCAGGGCAGAGCTGGCTGGCTGACGAGTGGTTCTTATGCAGGCCGGTCTGGACTGGAGTGGTCTGAAGTGGAGGAGAGAATGAAAGAGTCTCGTACCTCCACCTCCAGCTCTTTGGCAGCGGACTGGAGCTCCATGGGTACGGTGCATTCGAGCGTGTTGCCCACCAAAGTGACGCTCTCACAGGTCCGGTTCGAAACTCTCAGCACCTCGCCATTTTTCACAGCCTCCTGATTCACAGGGGGGACCTGCAGGGGGAAATGAGAGAAACAGAAAGGTTTAAATTGCTGTCATTAAATTGCCCCATGACTGAGTGTGTATATGAGGCGTATAGGTTGTGCAGCGTCTGCCCCTCTAAACCCAGCCAGCTTTGGTGTACAGAGCAGAGCAGAAGGCAATAAAGACAGCGATCACATTCCTCACATGACAGCCTGGGCTTTACAGATTGGACACACTCCACTCCTGCACCTGTTACCATACAGCACCGGCCAGCCTGAGATCCAATGCGAACAGGCGCACATACACTTACACTTAAGACCCAGGTCCCTGAGGAGATCACAGCCATTCACAAAACGCAATGATCACTACTTAAAAATGTGGGGTTTGTTTTAGATAATCAGCAACCACCAGAATTGTGATATATAAAGTGGGCATGACACATTCATGCACATGTTTAAAAAGCAATGATATGATACAATTTTTTACACATACACATACTAGTACAAACACACACACACACACATATATATATATATGTGTGACCATGTACCACAAAATCAGTCATAAGGGTCAAGTTTTTGAAATTGAGATTTATACATCTGAAAGCTGAATAAATAAGCTTTCCATTGATGTATGGTTTGTTAAGATAGAACAATATTTGTCCGAGATACATTTTAAATCCTATTTGAAAATCTGGAATCTGAGGGTGGAAAAAAAAAAAATCTAAATATTGAGAAAATCGCCTTTAAAGTTGTCCAAATGATGTTCTTAGCAATGCATATTACTAATCAAAAATTAAGGTTTGATATAATTACGGTAGAAAATTTACAAAATATCTTCATGGAACATGATCTTTACCTAATATCCTAATAATTTTTTGGCATAATAGAAAAATCAATAATTTTGACCCATAGAATGTATTGTTGGCTACTGCTAAAAATATATGTATGTGTATGTGTGTATATATTTAATACATACATACATACATATATATATATGTGTGTGTGTGTAAAATATAATAAATGATACATTAATAAATAAATGATTTGATTTTAATTTAAAATAATGATTTTGTATAATTAAAATAATTAAAAAACATACTTAAAAATGACCACATAAAAAGCAAACTTCCAGGCAAACTCTCCATTGGCACCAGTAACACTCACAATCTCTGACATTTTGATAAACCCCTTGAGCGTCAGCAGTGCTGCCAAGTGCAATTTTATTTCCCTAAAGAAGGCCTTAAGTATCAAGCTGCAAAATCTAAACAAACAGACTGCATGGGAATGAAAGTACATGATCTGAGTGATAGGGCAGTTTAATGACAATTAAGCTAAACTGAGTCTGCTGTTGTGCCCATTATTGAATATATAGTGGCTTTAAATGAGACTGAGCGGTATACAACGCTTAGTGTGTCTGTGTGTGCGAATCTGAGTCCCGAGAGGGGTACAGAGGGATTTGATGCTGAGGTCTCGCATGGGAAGAAAAAGCGGAATCTCACGCGACCCCTCTCACCCCTCCTCTTCACAACAGCTGCGTTTGACTATTGAGTGGCGGTTTCAGGAAAAAAAAAAAGTCTACTCTTATATTTCATTGTTAAAAATGCTGTTTTTTTTTCACCAGCCTATCCTCACCAGGGCAAAGGATCTCACAGTCAATGTGTCAGAGGCTGTAACCTTCAGGGGACAAGAACAATGTGAAAGATGGAGGTGCACGATAGGAAACAAACTAAACTTCCTGTTTTGTTTCCTTCCAACTCAATGAGCAATGTGAATTACTCTGTATATGGATGTCTCACCTTAATCTCCAGAATGCTCTTGTTGCCTCTTGGTGTAACTGTGGGCTTCTGAAACTCCTCAAACTTGGGGTCTTCAACATACAGTAGGTCATACTGATCGGTGGAGAAACCATCTAACACGAAGGTCATTTTTGTGGCAACTGGAGGCTGAACACTGAGGCCTTTCAGGGAGGGTGTGATACAAAGGATATTTCGCTTATCCTCATCATGACTGCAGGTCTAGGCACAGAAAAAGACAAACACAAATATTAGCCATCTCTGTCATTACAATTGTGCCAAGTCAATGCTGAGGCATGTTAAGATTCTTCTGTGTGGCCAAATCACTTGATCTTGTTTGTTTAGGAGCACAGCATCTTCATGTGTAAGATTTACACAAGGCTTTAGTATTTAACCAGGGGCCAAGTTTTCTCAGAGGTCAGGAGTGATTACATGACTCAATATATTTAAGTTTATAGGCTTTCTGATATTTCCATACGTTTTCATAATGAATTTATGAAAATGACAGCATTTGAATACCTCAAAGCCTTCATTTGAAATGTGAAGCAAATAAAAAAAATCATGCACTACACATTCACTACTGTTCAACAGTTTGGGGTCGGTAAAATTTTGTAGGTTTTTGAAAGAAGTCTCTTTTGTTCACTACATTTATTTGATCAAAAATACAGTAAAAACAGTAACACTGTGAAAAATTTTTACAATTTAAAATAGCTCTTTTCTATTTTCATATATTTTAAAATTTAATTTATTATTGTATTGGCAATGCTAAATTTTCAGCATCATTAATTCCTTCACATGATCCTTCAGAAATCATTCCAATATGCTGATTTGCATGTCTTATTATTATGGATGTTGAAATCATTTTTTTTAACTTATTATTTTTGTTGAAACAGTACATTTTTGTTCAGGGCTCTTCAGGAAAGTTCAAAGGAATAGTATTTACTTGAAATAGAAATGTTTTGCAACATCCTTACTGTCACTTTTGATCACTTTAATGTGCACTTGCTGAATAAAAATATTAATTTCTGAAAAAAAGACCCCAAACCTTTAAACGGTTTATATAACCGTTTCAAACCAGATGTGAGACCCATCATCTTGCATAACATACATCACAAACTTTAAGGCCAGTGGACAAGGAGCCTTTGTGAGACTGAAGACCTGACTAAGTGCAATTATGCATGAGTTACAACCCAAAGACTTCACATGCCAGCTGTGGCTCCAGCCCTGCCAGGTCTTGCCACACACCATTTTCATTCCACATTATAACACCACCACAACTGCCCATTTTACAGCACGCCTGTCATTTGCACATCGCTGTTTAATTAGCTGTCCTCAAGTGAACGATCCACTTCATAAAGCATAACCCTAGCGCAAGAGACACATTCAAATTGTTCGATGCCATTATTTATGAACATAAGGCATCTGAGTCTCTCTGCTCCAAGACTTCTATCCAGCAAACCTGGGTCTCCCTCTGCACACTTGGCAGGTTAACAATGCTCTAGAGTCTAAAAACAACTTAAAGTCATTCTGACTTCACATAAGTGAGTTAAATCCCGAGTATAGTTTAGGTCACAGTAAATATTTTCAATCTCATCAAAGCGATTGATGTTTCATATTGTCAAAAAGGCAATAAAGGCCATGTCCTGGGAGCTTGCATAAGATCAGACTCTGAAACAAATTTAGAGAGAATGCATGAAGATAAATATCTTTTTAACCAAAAACTGATTGCTATTACTCACTGTTCACTGTAGGCAATATCTTCCCTGTCAACATCTTCCCTTCACTCATGCTCTGTGTTGCGCAATGTTCCAGATGGGAAACAAAAATACAGCTCCTAAGCATCATCGCTGAGGACAGCGAACTATGAAAAAGTCCATGCAAATGAACACACATCTTGTATATTTGACTAGCAACTCTTTGCATATTTAGAGATCTGAGGACTCATCCGCTGAGACTAGTCAAATAGTTGTAAAGCAGTTTGGCTTGGTGTGCTCCTCAACAAACACAACGTTTAATTGTTTAGAATGGATCAAGTATCTCAAAGGGCTTAAAGGGGGGTTGGATAACAGCTGCTAAAGAAAGTAGCCAAAGGATGATGGGAGACACCGAAAACACTTCAAATTGGTGTTTGGGGAATAGATATTCTCATTGGGAGTTAAAGTGATGTTTTATTGCAGGATTTGGATGGGAAATTCTCTTATAGGTGTTTCAGCTCTGATATAACCGTCATTGATGGTTTCCTTCGATGTGAACTTTTAAAGGGGGCAAAGATAAGGAAGGAATGGGAACTTTCAGGATATTATGAGGCAAAATGGAGCAAGGTGTCAGTGAGAACATACTAAGATGAGAAAACCAGACTTTGGTTTGCATTGAGAGGGATCTGGCATGAAAATGACCCCCTTTGAATCCCAAAAACAGGTGTTGTTCTTGCTAGAAACCCCAGTGTGGTGTCTGGAGCATGTTAGAGTCCTGTTAACACCCCTCACTTCCCATAGGCAAGTCTAGGACAAAGTAAAACTTGAACATGACCCTTGGTTAGAAACATCTAGAAATCTTTGCCAAGAAGATGCCATACCCCTAAACAAATAAAACCCCTCTCAGGTTCGCTCCTGGACAGTGCCAATCGCCAGCGACAAGCTGCAGCCTGTAAAAATGCTTTTCATGTTGGTGGGAAAGGCGAGATCGGCTGATCCCCAGATTTAGCAGAGATCTCAGAAGTAGATATTCAAGAATGCTCTTGAGATTTCATCCATTTTTCCTGAGCCACCACAATTTGCCTTGGTTCTTAACGCTCCTTCATTTGGCCCGCAGAGCTTGATTGCAAGAGGAACTGAAATGCAACTGATGGAAGTATTCACAGTGTCCTCGAGAAATTGAGATCAGTGTCCGCTTTTCTTTCATTTCAGGCTTGTCAGCAGCTAGACGGTGAATGCAGCCCACAAGAAACCTGAGCTACTGACTGCGTTTCTGTTTCCGCCATCGTTGATCGAACCTCAGCGTAACAGATGACAGCTCAACTTGGGTTACACAGCCGTAGTCTATGTGATTGCGAAAAAAGCTGACAGAAGACAGGAAGTATGCTTTCCACAATGCTCCCCAATAAAAGTGAGAGGGAAAAAACAATAAACCTCCTGTGCTTCACAAATTAGGACAAGAATATTGTCCCGACCCCCACTGTTTATAAAGAATTTATAGGCTGACAGCTGCGGGACCATCTTAAATCATTTGAAAGGATAGCCTGCGTTTCAAGCAGTCTCTGCTCAAAAGGCGGAAATATTTATCTTTCAAATGAGCTCAAAATCATTGACAAACTCAATGTGCATTATTTAAAATGGCCTACTTGGTATTAAGTACAAAATCTTTGATCTTTGAGACAAATCAGTGAGATATTTACCTTCAGTACCCTGATGTCTGAGGAGGGAAACTGTGAGTTGAGTGGAAATGAAGAGGAACAATCAAAATGAAGATGTAAGTACGAGCCCCGTTTTGGACTATGACGGGGCTTGTATGCTTAAGATTAGATAGCATTGTTCGCATGCACTGTACCACTGCATGACCACACTCCACCCCCACAGAAATCAGATAAGGGGAAACTGTGTGTAAATGAGTATTTGTCTGGTCCCATTGAGAGAGGAGCAGGTCAACCACAGCTCTCAGGAGATGAGGTGTGGAAGTGTTTCCAAATGGATGAAGAAACTCGGATAGGCAAAAAATGAGATACATTACAATTTAAAAACTAGAAATGAAAGTGTTGCCAAATAGATGAAGAAACTTAGATGAGAAATGAGATGCATATATAAAACAAATTAATAAAAATGTTAAATATACTAGAAAAAAATGTGGATTTTCAAATGAAGAAACTGTGATAGATGAACAATAGCACTCATTATACATAAAATAAATTAAATTTAAATTTTTTTTTATGTGTTTCCAAATGGATCAAGAAACTTGAGTAAAAAAAAAAAGACACTAGTTAAATAAACCTAATTTTAAAGTTTTTTTAATCCTTTTTTTTTGTTAAAGTTATAATCATATCGAGAACACTGTGTGTGATTTTTCCATTTCCTCTTCACAACTGCAATTCTGAAACATTGCTTCCTTTATTTCTCATATCTGCTTTTGTGCTCAGTGGGGTTAATGATAATAGCATGCCTGTGACATGGTAGGGGAGGTTTTTAATGTCTCGACACTCTGTGTGGGCCATCTAGACTCACCACTTGGAAGACTTTTCCCTCTGTGGCGGCAGTGAGAACCATCTGAGGTTGGAGGGCTGAGTGGAGGTAGAAACCATTGACTGTCACCGTGCTTCCTCCACTGTGGACACACATGCACAAAACAGAAGAACTTGCTGTTAAATGCACATTGATTCACTCTTCCAGTTTAACCCCAACTTCAACTACATTTAAAGTAGCTAAATGTCAGCTGCAGTGCTAACCTGATGAAGGAATGCTTGGGCTGGACGCTGGAGATGTGTGGGTTCTCGTTGTAGGTGTAGCTGACAGAAGCTTCACGAATCACTCCATCAATGTGCAGCTGAACCTTGTGTTGGGACGGTGATGGCTGAGGTGGTGTTCGACATGTCAACATTGTGGCTGAAATACTGCAGAAAGGCACACAGAAAATCAAACATACAGAAAATGGTTTAAATAGACATGTATGCGTCACAGTGGTGATTGGCTCATGAACAAATCTCTCTTTTTCACTTCCGTTTTTTGGAAAAAATGCCTATGATGCTTTAACATTTTCTGACTTTTAGTAGATTTGTAAAGAAAAATTAAATGTATTTTATTTAAAACTAGAAATTAAATGTTGTTGTTTTTTAAATGGATGAATAAACTTGTATAGACAAAAAATTTAATACATTATCTATAATAAATATATATTTATATTTTAAATTAATTCAATGTAAAACTACAAATTAAAAGAAAAAAATATACATAAAATTAAAATTTATTTAAAAACTACAATTTAAAGAAAAACAGTTGAAGTGTTTTCAAATGGAAAGATGAAAACTGAGACAACAAATACTGAGATATACAGTGGGTACGGAAAGTATTCAGACCCCCTTCACTTTTTTCAATTTTGTTATGTTGCAGTCTGATACTACAATTGTTTAAATTCTTTTTTTTTCTCATTACTCTACACTCTGTCCTTTATAATGACAAAGTGAAAACAGAATTTTAGAAATGTTTGTAAATTTATTAAAAAGAAAAAACTGAAATATCACATTTACATAAGTATTCAGACCCTTTACTCAGTACTTAGTTGAAGCACCTTTGGCAGCAATTACAGCCTCGAGTCTTTTTGGGTATGACGCAACAAGCTTTGCACAACTGGATTGAGGGAATTTCTGCCATTCTTCTTTGCAAATCCTCTCAAGCTCGGTCAGGTTGGATGGGGACCGTCTGTTGACAGCCTTTTTCAGGTCTCTCCAGAGATGCTCGATAGGGTTCAAGTCAGGGCTCTGGCTGGGTCACTCTAGGACATTCACAGAGTTGTCCCTAAGCCACTCCTGTGTTGCCTTGGCTGTGTGCTTAGGGTCATTGTCATGTTAGAAGGTGAACCTTCGGCCCAGTCTGAGGTTCTGAATGCTCTAGACTGGGTTTTCATTAAGGCTATCTCAAAATTTTGGTGCATTGAGCTTTTCTTCTACTCCGATAAGTTCCTCAGTCCCTGCCGCTGAAAAACAGCCCAACAGCATGAGGCTGCTACCACCACACTTTACTTTTGGGATGGTACTCTGCAGGTGATGAGAAAAGCCGGTTTCCTTCAAACATGATGCTTAGAATTGAGGTTCATCAGACCAGGTAATCTTGTTTCTCAGAGTCTGAGGGTCCTTTAGGTGCTTTATTGCAAATTCCAAGTGTGTTTTCATGTGTCTTCACTGAGGAGAGGATTGAGTTTGGCCACACTGCCATAAAGCCCAGATCGGTGGAGTGTTGCAGTGATGTTTGTCCTTCTGTAGGTTTCTCCCATCTGCATATATGATCATGGAGCTCAACTAGAGTGACCACCAGTTTCTTGGTCACCAGTCTAGACAAGCCCCTTCTCCATCAATTGCTCAGTTTGGCTGGGGACCAGCTCTTGGAAGAGTCCTGGTTGTGCCAAACTTCTTCCATTTGAGAATTATGGAAGCCACTGTGCTCTTGGGAACCTTCAGTGCAGCAGAATTTTTTTTGTAGCCTTCCTCAGATCTGTGCCTCAATACAATCCTGTGTCTGAGCTCTGCAGGCAGTTCCTTTGACCTCGTGGCTTGGTTTTCGCTCTGATATGCATTATCAGCTGTGAGGTCTTTTACAGAGAGGTGTGTGCCTTTCCAAATCATGTCCAATCAATTTAATTTACCACAGGCGGACTCCAATCAAGGTGTAGAAACATCTCTGCAATGATCAAGAGACATGGGAGGCACCTGAGCGAAATTTCAAGTGTTGTTGCAAAGGGTCTGAATACTTATGTAAATGTGATATGTGCGATATGGCTGTTTATACAACAGTTCTTTCTGGTCCGCGAATCTGATTGGCTGATAGGTATGCGATATTAGAGTCCAACAGAGCTCCTTGTCCTCTTCACCGTTTGTATAACTCCGCTTGCCAAAGTTGCCATATTTCTCACAGCAAGTGTCATGGCAGACGGCCAAATCCACTATAATTTTAAAAATAATACTGTTTTGTATCACGGAATGCAGTTTTAGGCAAGAATGTGCTTGCTTGGACTTCAAATATGCAGTTTTTAATAAAGATAATGTCTACTTCAAAATTTGCTTCAATGTTTTTGGAGACGGGAGATCCAGCGGCCATTCAGAACTCATTACACCCACAGAGAGTGCCTGACCACGGCCAGATTTCTGGAATTTACTGCTGGCTCTGATGTCTCTATAGTGGTTAAACACGATATACAGGTGCATCTCAATAAATTAGAATGTCGTGGAAAAGTTCATTTATTTCAGTAATTCAACTCAAATTGTGAAACTCGCTTTTTAAATAAATTCAATGCACACAGACTGAAGTAGTTTAAGTCTTTGGTTCTTTTAATTGTGATGATTTTGGCTCACATTTAATAAAAACCCACCAATTCACTATCTCAACAAATTAGAATACTTCATAAGACCAATAAAAAAAATATAGCTGCAAGCAGCGATTACCGGGGTTCGAGCCTTGAGGTCTTAAGGTGGTGTAATTTTACGGTCTAGGCCAACCTGGATGTATAGCTGACAGTTAAACACATTGAAAATGGACAATAGACTCAGACACAGACACAGACACAGACACACACACACACAGAAATGAAATGGTTAAACTATCATATGAATAATCAATAAGAATTCTTACACAAACTCACACACACACAGACATACATGCACTCAAATTTTCTTGCAGATATAGATATTTGAAATAAATGATAGGTGACAAAATACTTATTGCAAGTATTCTGTTTTTAAGAGTTTATATGTTATTTTCAGATTTCACTGTAATCATAATCTGGCATAATTGTAAAAACTGATATGTCTGTATGAACTAAATGATAAACTTTGATTTAATGTGATTTTAATCGTTATAACAGTACTGTTCATAAGACATTATAAAATCACTGTTTTATTTAGCTGAATGAGCCCATTAGTGGTCTTCGACTGCCATCTAGTGGCAATAAATTGCAATTTCTCATACAACACTCTGTTTTAAACCTTTATGAGTATTATAGTGTTATTTATTGCCCGATCTCTCTTAAATTGTGCATGCTTGTTTATGTCAGGAGCCTGTCCTCACTGTGTTGTCTGTCTTGTCTTTGTTTCATGTCTCTGTTTGTTTTCTGTTTGAGCACATGGCTCTGTCTTTGTTGTTGTCAACCATATACTCCTCCTGTCCTGCCTCCTTGTTATTTGTTGCCACGCCCCCTTGTTTAGTCCTCGTTTGTCTGAGTTCTGTCACCTGTCTCTCTCGTTCTCTCTTGTTTGACTGAGTGTTGTCACCTGTTCCTCATGTTCTCCTGTCGCTTTATATTGTTCTCTTTTTCCTTCTTGTTTTATGTTTGTCCAAATGCAACCCAGAGAGCAAAATTTGTCTGGGCCACAACCTTGCTTCACTTCTGGTCCTATTCTTGCTGGGTCCCCTGCCCAAAACTGGCCCACACACTGAAAACCGACTCAAGCAATTTCCTCTGGCCCAAATGCGGCCCACGCCCTGTAAAATGACTCTTATTTATTGATGTGCCCCAGATCTGGCCCGCATACTGTAGAGTGACTTCTGTTTCTGTCATTTTATGTGGTCCATGTCTGGCTGAGACTCGGCTTGGTCCCCAGGCCAAATGTGGCCCAGAAACTGCTAAATGTAATTCAGCAGTGAAACACAAATGCAACCATTTAAAAACATTAAAAAGGCTTTAATTATAAAATTACCAAATACTTTAAAATAAATATATATTAACAATGAACGAATGCACTACAGTAAAAACATTAATACACTTTTTAAACTACAAAGTAACAAGTAAATTATATTTACTGTATATTATATATATAAAACGTTGTGTGTCATAATTCAGTTCAGTTCTTATCAAATGGCTCAGTGCAGTGAAGTCAATAATATTGCTGAATATTAGCAGTCGTCAACTAAGCAAGAGAAAAGGCAACAGTGACGAGGAACCCAAACTCAAACATGATCAGGCTCAGTCAGGAAACCAGTTCTCCTTTGACCAAACGAATGAACGTGGTGTGATTATTGCCGAGACTGAGCCGACAGTGCCACATTTCAGCCAGAATAGGCCCGAGTGTGCTTGCTATCTGGGAAATGTTCAACATTTTTTTTTTGATAATTATTGACGTAGAGAGTCTAGAGAATAGTACGGCACTATTCTCATAGACACACACACACACACACACACACAGAAATGAAATGGTGTGTGTGTGTAAGCATGCTTACTGATTATTAATATGATAGTTTAACCACACACAGACACACACATATACGGACATACATGCACACACATTTTGTTGCAGATATAGATATTTGAAATAATTGATAGGTGACTCAAAACTTATTGCAAGTCTTCTCTTTTTAAGAGTTCGCATGTAATTTTCAGGTTTCTTTGAACTCATAATCTGGCAAAATTGTTATGTGATATATCTGTATGAATAAAATGGTAAACTTGAATTAAATGTGATTTTAAATGTTATAACAGTGATTTTACAATAACTTCATAAGAAAACCTATTACTGTTTAGTGTTTAATAAGCCTATTAGTGGTCTTCCGCTGCCATCTAGTGGTTAGAAATTGCAATTTCTAATACAACACTGTATTTTTTAAAGTTTATGACTGTTTTAGTGTTATTTATTGCCCAGTCTCTCTTAAATTTTGCATGCTTCTTTAAAATAAAATTATGCACCATTTTACCCAGTTGTGACAGAAGATGTGGGGTTTCTTTTAGGATTTACAGGCCTTTGGGTAGCCTATGTAAAGAACATATTATAAAATGACAGTTTTATAGTTGTTCAATTGCATATTTTCAAAGTTTTTTGATAATTATTGATCAAGAGAGTCTACAGAATAGTACTGCACTGATTTCATTGATTTTGATTATAAAAGTCATGTCTAGTTCACTAGTTCTCGTAGGTTTTTAAAAATAATCTTAAATATTTAATGAACAGTTTGATTGACAGCATTGGTCCCAGAGGCAAACTTGTTCAGAATGAGGAGATTTATCATATGATATGAAGATCTAGTGTTTGTGTGAATATATGAACATGTTCTACAATTTGAGGTCATTTTATGTACAAATATTGTGTTTTTGAAGACTTTTTTAACTGTTATAGCGCCACCTATTGTCCGATCTGCATGAATCTTCGCATGCTTGTTAAGAGTCATATGCCCCATGTTTTCACCAACTTTTGTAAAGTTTCAAGTTTTTGTTTAGGTTTTATAGGCTTTTGCGTATGTGTGACCATGCCCCCTTTTTAAATGAGCCTATTATAGCTAACCAAAAGACAAAATTCAACTTTTTTTTGATAATTATTGATCTAGAGAGTCCAGAGATTATTACTGCAGTGGTTTGATCGAGATTGAGCAAAAAACCAGAGACTAGTTCGCAAAAGTAGGTTTTAAACATATTTCCGAATAATTAATGAACGATTTGATTGACAGCAATGGTTCTTGAGGCAAACTTGTTCATTATCAGGAGATCTATCAAATGATATGCATATTGTGTGGATGTGTGAAACACCACGTGATTACAGAGGGCATAAATCTCGTTAGCGCCAACTAGTGGCCGATTTCTTTCAAAATTCTTACAGACCTTTAGGGCCATGAGTCGAACATGCCCACCGAGTTTCGTTCCGATCGACTTCCGTTAACCTTGTCTAATAAGTGCTCAAATTTCATTGGCCTATGGCGGCCATGTTTTTTGAGATACGCCAATATCCTCAAGAAGCCTTATGGGACATTGGACAAAGACACTGCATTCCAATTTTCAAGTCGATCGGATTAACGATTGGATAGTTATAGCTGTTTTTATGTTTTTTCAATCTTATACCGCCATCAAGTGGTAGAGCTGCGCAATTTTTTTTTATTTGACCATTGTTTGTTCTTATACATATGTGTACCGAGTTTGGCAAAGATATGTCATTTCGTTCACGAGTTATAGCCTGTTTCGTAAAATTGATCCGCGACTTTTAAATGTTTTGGGGCCCCTTTGCGAAAGTCAGTTGAAATTTAAACACTTTTTTTTAAAAATTATTGTTTTCCAATGTCCAGAGAACATTTCTGCAGTTGTTTGGTTCCGATCGGGTGAAAAACTTAGAACTAGTTCGCAAAACTTGGTTTTGAACTTTAATGAGAATATTTAAATAATACTTCCATTGACAGCAGTGATCCAAGAGGCAAAGTTGTTCGAAATGAGGAGATCTATCATATGATATGAAGAACTAGTGGATGTGTGAATATATGAACATTTTTTTTTACAATTTACTTTCATGTACTACTGAAATATTGTGTTTTGAAGGCTTTTTTTACTGTTATAGCGCCACCTATTGTCCGAACTCCATGAAACTTCTTATGCTTGTTAAGAGTGATGAGGCAGATGTTTTCACCAACTTTTGTAAAGTTTCGAGTTTTTGTTTAGGATTTATAGGCTTTTGAGTATACGTGGCCACGCCCCTTTTCTTAAAGGAGCCAATTATAGGTAACCAAAGGACAAAATTCAACATTTTTTTGATAATTATTGATCTAGACTGTCCAGAGATTATCACTGCAGTGGTTTGATCCAGATTGAGCAAAAAACGAGAGACTAGTTCGCAAAAGTAGGTTTTAAACATATTTCCAAATAATTAAAGAACAATTTGATTGACAGCAATGGTTCTTGAGGCAAAGTTGTGTATTATGAGGAGATCTATCCAATGATATGCATATTGTGTGGATGTTTAAAAAATCGTGCAATATTCAATCATTTATACACTAAAAAACAAAATTTCGCCCCCCGGTGGCCGATTTCTTTGAAAATTCTTACAGACCTTTAGGGCCATGAGTCGAACATGCCCACCGAGTTTCGTTCCGATCGACCTCCGTTAACCATGCCAAATAAGTGACTAAAGTTTTTGGCCAATGGCGGCCATGTTTTTTGAGATACGCCAATATCCTCATAGACGATCCTGCCCCTGTGGACCAAGCAGCTGCATACCAATTTTCAAGTTGATCGGACCAACGGTTGCATAGTTATAGCTGTTTTTATGTTTTTTCCACATTATAGCGCCCCCAAGTGGCAGAGATGCGCGGTTTTTTTTATTTGGCCAAAGATTGAGCTCGTACACATGTACCCCGAGTTTGGTGAAGATAGGTCATTCCGTTCCAGAGTTATACTTCATTAAGCATTTTGGCTAATGTTAGCATAGACGCTAATTTGAATACTGTTTCGCGTGAAAATCAAAATTTCAACTTTTTTTTGATAATTATTGATATTCAGTGTCCCTAGAAGATTTCTGAAGTGGTTTGGTTCCGATCGGACGAAAAACCTAGGACTAGTCCGTAAAAGTAGGTTTGGGATATAGGTCAATTTTGCGGAAAAACGGTGCTTTGTAGAGAAAATCTGTCGTAATACACTTTTTTTTGTATTGAACCAAGGATCGCAACGGTGAAAAAATTTTGAGTCTACGACAAAAAATGTACAAGTTAGGGCCAAAAACGTCTGAAATTTTTGTTTTTTGCGCTGTACCGCCCCCGTTTGGCCGATTGGGCTGAGACTTTGATACGTTCTTCACAGACTGAGCTCTACGATCTGGCCAAGTTTCAAGTCTCTAGGCCTTACGGTTTGGGCTGCTCGATCAGTTTTACGGCAGAATAATAATAATAATAATAAAAATCTTAACAAATACAATAGGGTTTCTAGCACTGCGTGCTCGAACCCCTAAAAACAGTTTTAGTGAATTGTTGGCCTTCTGGAAA
Organism: Spinibarbus caldwelli; assembly: GCA_039654775.1. Taxonomy (NCBI): domain Eukaryota; kingdom Metazoa; phylum Chordata; class Actinopteri; order Cypriniformes; family Cyprinidae; genus Spinibarbus; species Spinibarbus caldwelli. The sequence goes on along the minus strand of CM077264.1, from coordinate 13,750,299 downwards.
GTATGTTCATTTATTGTATATGTACTCAATACTTGGTAGGGGCTCCTTTTGCTTTAATTACTGCCTCAATTCGGTGTGGCATGGAGGTGATCAGTTTGTGGCACTGCTGAGGTGGTATGGAAGCCCAGGTTTCTTTGACAGTGGCCTTCAGCTCATCTGCATTTTTTTGGTCTCTTGTTTCTCATTTTCCTCTTGACAATACCCCATAGATTCTCTATGGGGTTCAGGTCTGGTGAGTTTGCTGGCCAGTCAAGCACACCAACACCATGGTCATTTAACCAACTTTTGGTGCTTTTGGCAGTGTGGGCACGTGCCAAATCCTGCTGGAAAATGAAATCAGCATCTTTAAAAAGCTGGTCAGCAGAAGGAAGCATGAAGTGCTCCAAAATTTCTTGGTAAACGGGTGCAGTGACTTTGGTTTTCAAAAACACAATGGATCAACACCAGCAGATGATATTGCACCCCAAATCATCACAGACTGTGGAAACTTAACACTGGACTTCAAGCAACTTGGGCTATGAGCTTCTCCACCCTTCCTCCAGACTCTAGGACCTTGGTTTCCAAATGAAATACAAAACTTGCTCTCATCTGAAAAGAGGACTTTGGACCACTGGGCAACAGTCCAGTTCTTCTTCTCCTTGGCCCAGGTAAGACGCCTCTGACGTTGTCTGTGGTTCAGGAGTGGCTTAACAAGAGGAATACGACAACTGTAGCCAAATTCCTTGACACGTCTGTGTGTGGTGGCTCTTGATGCCTTGACCCCAGCCTCAGTCTATTCCTTGTGAAGTTCACCCAAATTCTTGAATCAATTTTGCTTGACAATCCTCCAAGCAGGGCTCGCAAAATTTCAAAATTCCTGGTAGCCCTTCGGGCAGGTACTCTTCAGATTTTGGTAGCGCGAAAATTAATTTAACTAGCCCAAGTAAAAAAAAAAAAGACCTTTTTTTTTTTTTTTTTTTTTTAAAACATAGAACATCAGATAGGAGTCTAAATGTCAATCAAAAATATTTTCAATACACAAATATCAACAAGGAAGGAATTTTATTTCACTATTTACAGGGCATCTGCAGAATTTTTAAAAATAAATTTAAGACAATTTATGAACCTTTTTAAGAGCTGCACAAGGAAAATGAACAGTATGAGCGGGGTTGGACAACGTCTATGGTAACATACAGTATTAAGCCATAAAATGACATGATTTACAGTTCAGATACAGGTTTTCACAAAAACAAAAATCTTATACAACAGCATTTCAGCCTTTAGACCATTTTTATGAAAAGGGATAAATCAAGCATATAAATTATTATATTAATTTAAAACAAATAAATATTACTGTCTTAATTGTTTAGATTTTTAGAAGGCACATTAACTTCTTTCTCATTTACAACTCTGTGTTTGCTGAGTAAAAACATGGGTCGATTTTTGCATTGATCTGACCATAAACAGCAAGAAAGGCTTATTGGAAATGCAAATTCATTCTCTGCCACGAGGTGGCGCTTTAGGAGCGGCTTAATATAGCGAGTTTCCTCAGAGAAACTCCCTGTTAGCAGCACCGTCCGCGCTCATAAACGCTGCTTTATCAGGCATTATAGGTAAGATGAAATAAAAATGCCAACGACACATTTCTGAGGACAGTCGGTTCCCTTCAGATACATTCACATAAAGACATCTGCGCCGCGTTTTGACTTGAAACGTGCAGCGCTCATATTTATTCAATTGCATCATTGCCTTTCGAAGTTTAATCCAGCTGTATCGCCATTCTTGTCTTTCCGTCCCCAACTGTAAGACCTTTTGAAATTATAGTTAAGACATTTCTTATACCATTTAACGTATTTAAAACTTTTTATGGCCTTAAGTTTGATACAACTAAATTGAAGAGTTTTTAAGGACCCGCGGGAGCTCTGTATTTAAGGTAGTCCATCGGGCAGGGCAGTGATACATTTTGGTAGCCCGACTGGAAAACACAATAGCCCCGGGACGTCAGGCTAGCGATTTTGCGAGCCCTGATAAGGCTGCGGTTCTCTCGGTTGATTGTGCATCTTTTTCTTCCACACTTTTTCCTTCCACTCAACTTTGTTAACATGCTTGGATACAGCACTCTGTGAACAGCCAGCTTCTTTGGCAATGAATGTTTGTGGCTTACCCTCCTTGTGAAGGGTGTCAATGGTTGTCTTCTGGACAGCTGTCAGATCAGCAGTCTTCCCCATGATTGTGTAGCCTAGTGAACCAAACTAAGAGACCATTTTGAAGGCTCAGGAAACCTTTGCAGGTGTTTTGAGTTGATTAGCTGATTGGCATGTCACCATATTCTAATTTGTTGAGATAGTGAATTGGTGGGTTTTTGTTAAATGTGGGCCAAAATCATCACAATTAAAAGAACCAAAGACTTCAACTACTTCAGTCTGTGTGCACTGAATTTATTTATACACGAGTTTCACAATTTGAGTTGAATTACTGAAATAAATGAACTTTTCCACGACATTCTAATTTATTGAGATGCACCTGTATAATTCGTTTTGGGTAAATCTAACGGCCAGTCTTTGGTCTATTATTTGTTCCAGAGCAAATAATTTTGGCAAAATATTATCATGTTTATTTAAATTCAATGCTGTATATTGCGCTGTCTTTGTACGGTTGGCTGAATTGCCTAGCAACTTTTATGATGGCTGTTGTTGTTTATTACAGTAAATATGATTATCCAATAAATAATATTTTACATAAGTAATAATAGTATTTAATAATAGTGTTTAGTACCGAGGCATGGTGCGTGTTCGTGATTTTAATTACATTGTTCCGCCATTAGATGGCGACAAGAGACTGTTTTTATGAGTCAGCGCTGCAGTAAAGACTTTTACTTTGAAAAATAAACGCTTTTGTGAACAGTGGTTATTTTTACTTTCAACAACGACGCGGCTAACAAATGAGCAGTGCTGTCATCACAAATCACGCTTAACGGATAAAAGGATATTGACGATACGACAACGATAACGCTTTCCTCAGTGGACATTTAGACTTATGTTTTACTGTCCGTAGGAGATGCTGTATCAGATACAGGTAATCACAGTCGCTCAGTCCATCTCTCTCTCATAATACTTCACTCTACATAATACAAGCTTTTACTGCAGTAATACAGTAAGTTTTCAATGAAGCAACTCAACGTTCATTCGTTACTAATTCTAAAGTGACGTTTTGGAATTAGTAACGGAGGCTTGGGCTCAGCTGTTTAACTGTCAACTTTATATTTAAATCCGTGGCGGAAGGAAGTAGTTCTGCACAAAAGAGGGCTTTTAAAGACACGTTGTTGTTGTTTCTAATTTATTTACACACTCGTGCCGTTGAACTGTTGTATAAATGCAATATCACATTCGTAGACGTGCGATATGGCTGTATATTGCACGACTGTGATTACCTATGGCACTTGGCCTGCGGCCTCGTGCCAACGGCCGAATCACAGCCTTGCGATATATGAGCATTATTCCATGGTCTGTCTGAATACTGGATTCTGATTGGCTGGCAGGTATGCAGTAAAACCGTTTAATGCACAGGTAGTTCCAAGTCAGTTTAATCACCATTCTATATTGATGCACACTAACCAACACGCATCACGGGGGGGGGGGGGGGGGATAGAGAGAGAGAGACCGCAGATTGTGCTGCACACATACATAAACTTCCAAGGCTTCCCCGCGATTTTTATTAATAAAATAAAAGATAGATACTAGATCGCTACATTATATTCCCCAGCAACGGGGTGAGAAAATCGCTGTTTTTGAAGTGATTTTTTTGTAGGGAGAGACGCGCAGGTGCAGCAAGCAGGTACACACAACTGTCCTCTCTCTATCTCTCTTGATCGATCAATAATTAATTGAAACACATGCTATAATTCATTCAAATAAAAGTGGTCTTACTGCACTACAGGTGCATCTCAATGAATTAGAATGTCGTGGAAAAGTTCATTTATTTCACTAACTCAACTCAAATTGTGAAACTTGTGTATTAAATAAATTCAATGCACACAGACTGAAGTAGTTTAAGTCTTTGGTTCTTTTAATTGTGATGATTTTGGCTCACATTTAACAAAAACCCACCAATTCACTATCTCAACAAATTAGAATACTTCATAAGACCAATAAAAAAAAAAAAAAAAAAAAAAAACAAAAAAACACATTTTTAGTGAATTGTTGGCCTTCTGGAAAGTATGTTCATTTGCTGTATATGTACTCAATACTTGATAGGGGCTCCTTTTGCTTTAATTACTGCCTCAATTCGGCGTGGTATGGAGGTGATCAGTCTGTGGCACTGCTGAGGTGGTATGGAAGCCCAGGTTTCTTTGACAGTGGCTTTCAGCTCATCTGCATTGTTGGGTCTGGTGTCTCTCATCTTCCTCTTGACAATACCCCGTAGATTCTCTATGAGGTTCAGGTCTGGTGAGTTTGCTGGCCAGTCAAGCACAACAACACCATGGTCATTTAACCAACTTTTGGTGTTTTTGGCAGTGTGGGCAGGTGCCAAGTCCTGGAAAATGAAATCAGCATCTCCATAAAGCTTGCCAGCAGAAGGAAGCATGAAGTGCTCTAAAATGTCCTGGTAGATGGCTGCGTTGATTGTGGACTTCAGAAAACACAATGAACCAACACCAGCAGATGAAATGGCAGCCCAATTCATCACGGACTGTGGAAACTTCACACTGGGCTTCAAGCAGCTTGGATTCTGTGCCTCTCCAGTCTTCCTCCAGACTCTGGGACCTTGATTTCCAAATGAAATGCAAAATTTACTTTTATATGAAAAGAGAACTTTGGACCACTGAGCAACAGTCCAGTTTTTTTTCTCCTTAGCCCAGGTAAGATGCTTCTGACATTGTTTCTGTTTCAGAAGTGGCTTGGTAGCCCTTTTCCTGAAGACGTCTGAGCGTGGTGACTCTTGATCACGGACTCCAGCTTCAGTCCACTCCTTGTGAAGCTCTCCCAAGTGTTTGAATCAGCTTTGTTTGACAGTATTCTCAAGCTTGTGGTCATCCCTGTTGTTCGTGCACCTTTTCCTACCCCATTTCTTCCTTCCAGTCAACTTTTCACTTGATATGTTTTGATACAGCACTCTGTGAACAGCCAACCATTCAGTAATGACCTTCTGTGACTTACCCTCTTTGTGGAGGGTGTCAATGATTGTCTTCTGGACAACTGTCAGATCAGCAGTCTTCCCCATGATTGTATAGGCTATTGTGTAACCATTTTGAAGGTTCAGGAAACCTTTGCAGGTGTTTTAAGCTGATTGGCATGTCACCATATTCTAATTTGTTGAGATGCACCTGTATTTCATCTCTGTGTCTGATCTGAAGCTGGCAGAATGCTAGCGCTAACGAGCCGTAACTGACGAAAATAACTAATTTTTACCCATTCGTTCAAATATTGCGCTGCAAAGAGCAAGAAGTTTTAACTTGTCAATTACTTGGCAAATGACCATGGAATAAGCGGGATAATCAACTATTAAAGGATTTTAATGCACTTCGCGTCGGGCGGTTCTTTGCCTCCACATCGTGCATTAAAATCCTTTAATGCATGGCTAGCCGTTGATTATCCCTTACATATCACACAAGTAGACGGTTTTTGGATGAACTATCCCTTTAATAGAAACGCCTAATAGATTTGTAGACATACAAACCTCTGCAGCGCACAGGTAGCATTGCCCATGGTAACCAGTTGCACATTTCCACTATCCAGGAATGAGCCTGTGATAGTGAGCACTGTTCTGCCAGACTTGGGTCCAAACTCTGGGAAGATCTCTGTGATAACTGGATTCTAGACAGATAAAACGTTGTGTTAGTGAAAACTATTAGCACACGTTGAAAATCTTTGACAGAAATCACATCCATCATATATTTTTTTTTGCATCATGCTAGGTAGCCCCAACCAGAGTTGCTCTAAAATCCTACTCTAAAGTCTACATATTAGTGCTGTCATACAATTAATCGTGATTAATCGCATCCAATAAAAGTTTTTGTTTACATAATATATGTGTGTGTGCTGTGTATATTTATTATGTATATATAAATACAAACACATGCATGTATATATTTAAGAAAAATATGTTATGTTTATATATTAAATATATTTATATATAATATGAAATATAAGAATATAAATATCAATGTATATGCATGTAAATATTTCCAAAATATATGCTGTATGTGAGTATGTATATGTACATAAATATACACAGCAAACACACATATATTATGTAAACAAAAACTTTTATTTTGGATGCAATTAATCGTTTGACAGCACTACTACATATCTTTACAGTACATCTTACAAAAACATGCTAATTGGTTGCCATAAAGTTATTTTGTGACTTTATGGCAGCATTTCCCTTACAGTATGGATAGAAAATGCACTTGGCGCTGATTAGGACACCGTGCAACTCTAACCCGACTCCAAATAAGTGGGAAAATAGAATTGAATAACCTTGGGTCGTTGTGCACTATGAAAACCGCAATACTGGAAGAAAGCCAAAAATACATTACTCGAATGTGTGTTGAAACACTTATACTGAGATTTGTGAGGATTCTTACCACAAATGAGAAACCGTCTTTCTGGGCCTGTTCTTTGCCACTGCGCACCCTGACCACAGAGTCAGTGCTGGATGCATTCACATGATCTAGTCCGCAGACCAACCTGACATACAACACAAAGACATAAACATCTCCCGCCACAAAAACAGCAAACAAGATGTGGTTGTAAACCAGTGGAGTAAGCAGGCTATTAGTCTACGCTAATTTAATGATAACTGTACTACTCGGCAGAAACTACACAGGAGCTATTCTCCAAGGGAATTTCTCCATTCCTCTCACAATAGGAGGGTTGTAGGGTGGTATGTCCGGGGGCACAAAATCTCATGGGTTTTGTGTCTTAAATGGTACGAAAGTTTGACACGGAAGGCCGAGATGCACAATAGAGCACTTCTGCAGACCAATTTAATGTTCTGCAGGGTTGCAACACGAGCACTATGTTGAGAATGTGACCTAGCGTGTTTCTGAATTTGTATTTACACAGAGTGCAAGAGGATTTGCTTAAATTAAAGTATAAGGTTTATCTATTTTTTTATTAACTTACCGATTATTGCTGCTGTCTTTCCTTTCCAATTTACACTTTGTTCCAGCAACCACCACGTCAATCAGCTTGGTATCAAAGCGATCTTTCTTATTGAAACCAAAGTTTTTGCCACAGATTGTCATGGTGGTGTGGCCTCCAAGTGGAGCAGAGGAAGGAGAAATCTACAAAAAGAAAGAAGAAGCTGTGAGGTCAAACTGTGACAATACTTTTCTTTCAGTGTCTAAAGCTCCTGCTGCGTTTCTTTATGCCAAGCATTTTCTCCGCTCATGAGGTTGGTAACCACTGACAATAATTTGTTTTGGGTGTATGGACACTGAAAGCAGAGGGTCTTCCAGTAAATGGTGACAGAGACAAAAACTGAGAACAAAACAACCTTTCTGTGTTCCTTTGTGCTTTAGTCTCTTGGGTTAAAAGTGCCCTTTATGTTGAGCCACCAGCTGAGTACTTTAAAGGAAAAGTGTGTTATTTTTTTCTGTGGTAAAATACTTCACGTATCCCAGCTTAACATGCTCAGAAAACTGTAAGTAAGCCATTTATAGGTTAATTTAATAAAAATAATAATAAAATAAATAAATAAAAAAACATTCATTTATATATTCATATAAACATTTATTTAAGTTACTTAAAGCTGTCTCTTTGTCGCCATCTCTGTTTGAAACCTGAAATTGCAGTTATTTGCGGAATTATTTTCTTTGCGTGGGTTGTGCACCAGCACGGCTCCTCAGCGCGGATGAATCTAATGTTTTGATGTGTGGCTGTCAGTCGCCTCACTGGTGTGGCTACTGTACTTAGGAAATCACAGATTCTAAACTACGTCTAGGAATATATGACCCAAATAAGAATTTTCACAGGATATTGTCATGTGAACAAGTAAGTAACAAATCTGCCACTTTTGTTCTGACCAATTGAGGAAAAAAGCATTACAATAAAATCGCACTACCAATGATGATTAAATCTAACGATAGGTTAGATAAAAATTTGAAAAATAATAAATTGAAATAAAATAAAATAAATTAAAAATGTAATAAAATTAAATAAATACATTTTATTATTCATTTACTCATAATAAGTGTGTACAATGTGTTTTCTGAGTGTCCTGTTTCTGAGATGTTAGTTCTTTATTGATAAGCAGGTGGTGTTGCTTTGAATACATGGAGGACAAGGCCTCATTTTGGCTCGGAGTTAATAATTAAGTGTTCAGAGCGCCACTTATCATAAGCAAAGAGATCTTACACAAATACAAATATAGTTCTGGCTGCTCTGCAGCAATTTAGAGAAGGCACAGAAGGGCAAACGAATCCTTTCTGATATTTAGAATCAATTTGTGTCTTTAAAAGAAGCCAAGAGGTCCTTGAAATCCATGCTTATCCCTGAAAATACTGCAAAATAGGCAAAATCAATGGAGGTCAGAGTTTCGTATGTGCTCTCTGTACTTAGAAAGCACTTATTCTATTAGCTATGTGCTATTAGCTGCTTTAAAACCATGGTAATGTTGTTTGTGATGGGCCGGGGTGGTTACCGTGGTGATATGGAGGGGGCAAGAGTCCTGGATCCAATGGGAGGGGGAGCACCGAGGAGCCCTCGTGCAGCGATCAGTGGTCTTGCACCATCCGCAGCCCATGAAGGCTGGAGCCAGAAGACAGGAGCTACAAGTCCACAGCTGTTCACATCCAGGGCCTCTCAGAGGAACCTTAGAGACCTGAGGAACATGATATTAGATTTAAAATTACATTTAGCAGATGATTTTATGCAAAGCAACTTGTTGACAACATTTTTCAGAGGAGGTGACTTACTGATGTCTCTTTGTTTCTCTATTGCAGTTGTACCCTGTTTACTATATCAGTTAGTCTTAAATCACCAGTGTGTCTATATATTCACAAGTGATTGACCCGTTTCCCAAAGACATTTTTAAGAATGGCTGTGTCGTTCACCTTGTTTCCTGTTACCAACAATAAGGAGCCGTCGTGACGCTGTGGAGACAGCAGGGCCATCTCAGAGGACACAGGGAGAGCGTCCAAGCGGAAATCCACATGCGGCTCTGTCTTGCCAAAGCGGGAAACCACCACCTGCGGAGGATGCCAGCAAAAATGGGTGGCCTTTCACATCAAAAGCCTAAACGGTAAATGCAGGACCTTAATAGAGAATGTGTATGGTTACAAAAAGACCTCAACAGCATGTTTATCATTTACTGGAATAAGTCTGCATTCCACATTGATGATTAAATGCTGCTATTGAATGATTTAAACCTTGTGGTTCTGGTGTAAGCTATTTATAGAGGACACAATTTGGATCAGGTCAACAGCAGGTCACATGACATTGGTCTAATTTGTCTTAAATTTTTTTTTTAAAGTAGTCATATTTAAGGACCATTAAGATATTTTGCAGTATGACCTTATTTTCACGACAAAAAAAAAAAGGATATTTTATCAATGAATCCAGTAATGGATTAAAAAATAAATAAATAAATAAATAAATAAAATAAAAAAAACACTATAAGTAAATAAACCCGTGCAAACCCGTTATTTTTCCTTCCAGGTTATAAAACATTAAATTACAGATCATGTCTGGAATTTTCCTTGGGAAAGAGGAAGCATCAAAGGAGGGTGCGATCTAGAGGCAGTCTTTGTATGGGGACAGCCTCTGCTTTGCCATGGATACTGTAATAACCAGTGTCTCTGACTTTCAGGGTAAAAGATGACAGACTGAACTGCGATGACTGCGGTTGATGTCAAGGAGTGGGAACAGACAAAAGCTCAGGCCCTAGGGCAAGTGCAGACGTAAAGACCTCTGTCTATCTGGCATGTTGGGAGGTGTCAGAACAGTGGCTCCATCCACACACCTGGACTAACATTTATCATGGTTACATTGCAATTACAGGCCTCCAAGACAGCCTATGTCTGAATATTGCTTGTGCTCCATTAGCAATCAGTGGATCACATCATTATTAGCCCTGGGCTTTGAGCATGGGGCATCTGGTTGAAGAGAGTATGTCATTACTGTGGTTTTAGTGATTTTAGGATGGTGTGCGTGACATATCTCCATCTCATTCAATACAGTGCACTAATGTGACTCCTTTTGTGGTCTGTTTTAAAAGCCCAATCTTTAGATTAGTAAAATATCAGATCGGACTGTAGAAAGTGTCAATGTTAAGTTACCTTAAGGAGCTATTTTTTTTTTTTTTTCTTTCACTGGAGCAATACATGTAGCCAGGGCAATTCACAATACTGTTTTATTACATGAATAAAAGCAGTCCATGCAAGCTCTAAGTACATTAGATAGTAGAGCATAGTAGATTTACAGGAACACAAGTATCCAAAACCTCCTACAGTGTGGGAGGGAAATTCCTCGTCACATTTTTTTTACAGCCTTTAAAACATAGCCTGCTATAACTAAACATTTAATTTAATATTTATTTTTTATTTAATATTGTAAGTAATAGCAATTTCTGTTCTATGTAAATAGTATATTATTTTTTTTAAATTTTAATACATTGTAAATTTATATAATATATAAAATATAAATACTAAAATAATTTAATATAAAATAGTAAATTATATTTATTTTAAAAAATTTAAATATAATTATTCTGTGCCTTGGTGCTGCACAAATACAATGTGCTACATTCATGATTCCAAAACAAGAACCCACAACTAAAACTTGGCGAGTTTCACATGGCCCAGAAAGTTTCCAGTAGCGTTAAGCCATAAAAGGATTTCGAGTCCCAGAAGCGACCAAGCTAAGCCAGGCTTAATTAAGCCGGGCATGGCAGAAAATGGCTACAAATGGACCTGTTATTAAAGGAGGAATGTTACACACTCTGGGGAAAAATACGCACCGTGAAGCCCTAATAACTGTGTGAATTACAGCTCATTGTGTATTTAAGGGAAGTCCTACTCACAAACACAAGGCAAGGTGTTGAGTTTTTCTCACCGAGAGTGTGGCAGAGTGGGAGCACTTGCTCATACTGAATAAGGACCACTGGGACTGTTACTGCCCTGCAACCCATCCCCCCCCCACCCACCACCCTAACTTTTAAAAAGCTTGTGGGGCTCTTGAAACTTTCATTCACACAATTACCACTACTCACTGGCATTCCATATTTTATTCAACTTTATCAGTCTCTCACAATCTTTTTTTGCATTCTCATTGTCAAGGCCTCTTAAACACTCAGCCACTCTGTTTTTGAAAAAAATAAAAAATAAAAAAAATAAAACTCTCGAATGGGACAGCTGGACTAGCACTCACCCCTTACCAGGCCTCCCTCCACATCCAGACAAAAGAAGCGAGAAAAGTTGAGATGAAAAAAATTTAAAAAAAAAAGGAAGAGAGAAAGAGAGGGAACGACAGCTGCAGCCGTTCCAAGAAAATGCCATGCGAGGACGTGTCATCGAAGCCCAGTGCTTACTATTAACGTACCATTCGGTTCCTCCGCCACGCTTCCGTGCAGCTGTCACCCTTTCTCTCGCCACTCATTTCTCAAACATTTTCCTGTGGTATTTACAAAATACCACAAGTCTCTATCTAACACTTCCGTGAGCAAATAGTCTCATTTTTGGTGCTCAAGCAGGACAGATTCAACATTTGGGTCGGTGCTAGGCCTGTCGCAATAATCAATATATCGACTTAATCGCACAATATTTGTACATGACCTCAATATATTTTGGTGACGCAATATCACACATATTATATTTACTTAATTAATGTCACCATGTTTTTTGCATTCCACTTGTGCCTGTGTCTTTTGCAGCTTCTCATACATAACGTACATTTCCTGTAGCTCAAATAGTAGAGCATGGCGCTAGCAACGCCAAGATCGTGGGTTCGATTCCCAGGGAAAGCAAGAGCTCATCAAATGTAAAAAGTGTAACTTGAATGCTATGTAAGTCGCTTTGGATAAAAGCGTCTGCTAAATGCATAAATGTAAATGTAAACGTGGTGTAGTCATGAGGTGCTAGTTCACATTTAAAAAAAGCTTCTACAAAAAAATGATATGGCCATGTTTAGGGATCTGTGCCTTTGTGCATGCGGACATCTGACTGCTAAGTAGGGATTGTTTTTCAGCAATAGTGTGCACCCTTAATTTACAGAGAAAAGAAGATCAGGGGATAATCTGTAGATGGAAAAATCTCCATACAAGTTCTTTTCTCCATACAAGTGAATTTTTCTTTTTTTTCCTACTTGTTACTTTGCACTTTTTGTTAGAAAATGTTTATTTACTATTTATTCAAGTTTAAGGTATCTAATATTTTGATACTTAATTTCCATGATCTAAATATTCTTAAGAATTAAAAGTTTGTTGTCATTTAGAAGTATGTAGGCCTTCTTGCATTATTATGCTGTTACATTATGATTATATATTCAGTGGCATAAAATGGTCTTTAAAATGACAATAATATCGCTTATCGCAATTATTTCTGGGGCAATATATCGCACAACAAAAAGTTGTTATTGTGACAGGCCTAGTCGGTGCCACTCCTACACAATGAACATGTTGAGAAAACACTGATAGGCAAAGTTTCACCTTGTGTGCTTTTAGATTGGAGAGCTGGTACAGTGATGCTCAGAGGTCAAAGGTGACTCAAATGCAAACAGGAAAAGACCATATTTCCCAACCTGCCACTGGCACCTGCATTTTCCTTCATTCTGATCTGTTTTCACTAGTCACGTACTTACATCCTGTCTATTTACATGCACAATAAAACAGGGAAATAGTGTTGGCAACAACAGGACTTTGACAAAAAAATATTCAGATTTAATTTTAGATTCTGCAAATGTTTCACCATTTCTTTTCCCAGAATGAGGTCAGCCACATTTCTTCTAGCACTATGGCACATACTAAACTCTTAAATTCAATCTAAATGCTGACTTGCTAATCCAGACATTTTGTAAGTTTAGCTTTAATAGTGAATAAATAAAATAAATGTCTCACCTGGATAACACGGCCCTCAGCTGTACCTAAGCTGACCACAGTGTGGTTTTGGATGGGCACCACGGCTATGGAAGTGAGAAGAACGTTCCGGAAGCGTCCGTGGAAGTAGTCCCGACGTGGATTGGTGCTTGAAACCTCTAGCCGGTAGCCTCTTTCGTGTTTGCCACAGCTGAAGGAATCTCCTGCAAAGCTCTGGTAACAAAAACAGAAACACATTGACAAGTTAGACAAGTGGTATTCTACCTGGCAACAAGCAGAAGCTCTCAATAGCCTATTGGTGCGGATGAATTCTGCAGCATTGCCATTTTTCCAGAGGACTAGCCTCCACCATGCCAAATGCAATATATGGGTTAGATGCTTTTGCAAAAGAGTTACTTAGGCCCCACACAGTAAATCTCCATCTAAGCTCGGCATCTACTGTTTCATCCTGGCCAATGCAGTTGCGTGTTTTCTCCCATGGTGCTTGGATCATCCTTGCCGCAGTCTGACGGCTGTGCTCACAGATGGCAGGAATTCATGGGAAACTGTGAGGAACGTTGGGCTTGCTGTTGCTCTGTTAGAGCTCCGATTGAGGCCAGCTTTGTTTGGCTGGGATCTCTACAACCTGTGGAGTTTTGGAAGTTGCAGAGAGGCTGTATGGTCCCGGAGATATTAAAGGGGCCATATTCATAACACTTCTGTAGCATTTAATTTCTTTCCACCTGAATTACACTTATAATGCAGAAAAACATTCAGAATTAGGTTATGAAACTCAGAACCTGTCATCATTTATTCACCTTTATATCATTTTAAACTTGTATTATGTAAAGGAGAAATTTTACGGTATTTATTTTTTTCCATGCATGACCGGGTGTTAACCACATTTTCTACTGATTGAGAGAGGAAAAACTGCAGTAGATTGACTTAGAATGCCCTATTTTACTGTCATGATGAGCGAATATTGTAGAAAATTCCACACTAAATAGTGACTAAACACGACCCATTAATACATGTTAACCAGGAGTCACTCTCATTTATAATCGTGACATCGTCTGATAAAATCAACATGCATCTAACGTTACACTAAAGAGCGGCTATGCGGTGGTTTTGGCTATATTACTTTTTTGTCTCATGCAGCGCACTGCCTGCGTCTGAGTAACAAACTAAAAAAAACAAACAAACAAACAAACAAACAAACAAACAAGTGCATAATATTAACAGACGAACTATGCTCATATTTATCATTCCAAACAGTCAGTTAGCGGCAGGTGCTTGGAAATGCTGTTTTGCACTCATTTACTGAGGAGTCTGCTGTGGTACGGCCAGCTGAATGCGGTGCTTCTCTGCCGCTCACTGCACAGAACAGATGCAGAGAGAGGCGACACAGCGCCGGGAGAGTCAGATCTCGCGCTCGCGGGGCAGCACTGGTGACATCTTCCAACTGAACCATAGCTAAGGTTTATCCAAAAAAGTCACTAGGTTTGTCAGTTTGTATATTCTATGGAAAAAAGCAGCTAAAAGGGTCTGAAAGTTGCTAAATATAGTGCTAAAGTCACGCTCGTGTGTGTGAGACACGGGAACTGATGGCAGCGGGCGGTGGATATTGTGGATGAGTTCTTCTGTGTCATCACGTTCTACTAGTTCTACAGCTTCAGAACTTTCACGCTTAGTAACACATACAGCTGTGTCCTCGCCACAATGCAATAGTGAAAAGAGACCTCTCTCAAACAGTGTCGCGTTCCGAACGTTATTTAAACGACACCGGTATTGTGGTATTTGAAAAATTCATATCATAAGAAAAATAAACACCGGTATTCGGTATGAACCGGTATACCGCCCTGCACTAACACAGAGGTAAGTGAAATCAACAGAAGGTTTATTCAATAATGGCAATGGAACAAAGCCACTTTGTCGCTCTGGAGGCCTCAAGGGGCAGAGTTCGGGGACGGAAGGCCTCCAGGGCGGCGCCCGTTCCGGGACCCACGGCGGAGCAGGGAACACGGGAGGCCATGGCGGACCAGGAGACTCGGGAGGCTATGGCGGACCAGGAGACTCGGGAGGCCAATGGCGGAGCAGGAGACTCGGGAGGCCATGGCTGGACGTCCTCCTTGGCCTTGACCTCGCCACTCGGCCCGGCCACCACAACCGGTGTCCTATTACCCACCCCCAACTCCCCAAAAAAAATCCTTGGGGAAACTTATGGGGCTGAACTCGGGGACTGGAGCCCTCCCTGGGCTAAATGGGGAATCAGAAGCCCTCCCTGGGCTTAATGGGGGATCAGGAGCCCGTCCTGGCCTGAACTGGGGGATCAGGAGCCCTTCCTGGGCTGAACTGGGGGATCAGGAGCCCTTCCTGGGCTGAACTGGGGGATCAGGAGCCCGCCCTGGGCTGAACTGGGGGATCAGGAGCCCGCCCTGGGCTGAACTCAGAAACAGGGATGCGCTTACGTGGAGCTGACACTGGAGCGTACTCAGGGGCTGGAGCCGCCACTGGAGCGAGCTCTCGAGGAGCAGGCACAGCAGGGCTCTTTCGAGGAGCTGGCACTGGATTTGGCGCGGCCGGGAGGCGGGGCTTCGGAGCAGGCTTGAGTCAGTGGCGGCCGGCGTTTCTTGGCTGAGGATGAGGGTGGAGCTTTGGAGGATACGGGGGTATTTGGGGTTGGGCAGGCAGCCCGAGCCGTTGGTGCGGTATGTGGGGGTTCCTGTCATGAGATGAGCTGGCGAGACGCAGCGTGCTTCTGAAGGGGCTGGATAACGAGGCTTGGGAGGTTCCATAACTTCATCAACTTCAAAAATTAGAACCATTTAAAAATAGTACGAGATTAATCAGCTCGATCAGGGGAAAATCAGAGACAGGAAGATCGCAGCAGATCATCTCGTCATCCAGTCCCAACAGAAAGCACGCACGTCGTGCAAGAGCGGCATCGTGCCAGCTCAGCTGGTTAACTAACTCTAGGAAATCCTCAACATACCGTTCCAACCCCCGATCGGCCTGCCGCAAACCCCACAGCTTATCCTCAGCCGTCATCATTTAGTCTTGGTCTGGTCTTCTGTCAGCAGATAGACGCGGGACACAGAGGTAAGTGAAATCAACAGAAGGTTTATTCAATAATGGCAGTGGAACGAAGCAAGGTGGAGAGTCCAGGTGAGTGAGCAGGGAATAGCAAAGTTCAAAAGAGTCTTATCTGAGAGTGAATGTCCTTTTCCTTTTCCAGTGAATCCGAGGGAGTGATGGAGCGGGGAAACGGTGGAGAACAAGGAGAAAATCATCGGAGCAACTGGCAGATGAGTAAACACAGGTTAGTCTCAGGTAAGTAAAGCATGCAATGTATGTCTTGCGTTGCAAACCGTAGACCAGACAAAGAAGGAGAGAATAGTGACTGCTCATAAAGTGAGGGAACGAGGTGATCACTGACAGGTGCGCTGATTGGGAAGTCATTGCAGGTGTGGATCATGGGGAATGCTGGGAAATAGAGTTCTGAGCTGGTGACTGGGCAGGTGAACTTGTGACAAAAACGAGGTCTTGGAAAATAGTGCACAAGACAGGGACTACGTTCATGATATACAGACAGCTTGACAATCCTTATTCATTTTCATTACATTGAAAAGATCAACCTTTTGTGTTCCACAGAAAAAAAAAGGCTTAGGGGTTTGAATCACCATGCGAGTGAGTAATTAATAATAAGATTAAAAGAGACAATTAAAAGGATAGTTCACCAAAAATTAACGTTCTATTATCATTCACTTACTTTCATGTCGTTTCAAACCTGTATGACTTTCTTTTTCCTGTATGACTAATGTGTCCACAATGGTCACCAAAACGGTTTGGTTACTAACATTCTTCAAAATATCTTTTTTTGTGTTCTGCAGAAGCAAAAACGTCATACAGATTTGGAATGACATGAGGGTGTGTAAAAAATGACCAAATTTAAATTTTAGGTGAACTATTCCTGTAATTATCATAGTTGATCCAAGTTAGAGATTACCTCAGAGTAACCTGAAAAGAAACGGGGCAACTGAGGCCTACACAGTGGTCAAGCTCAAAGGGTCACAGCCCCTAGTATGAAAGTAAAGAAGTCATTAATAATTAATGAAACCAGACCCTGGTACCACAGGCCATGACTAAAATGTTGGAGTACAGAGAACAGGCGGTTAATGATTAACACCATGCTCACTCAAACTCTTCTCAGATGGTGTTTTGTTACACTGTATGGTGAAGGCGCCCTGACAAAAACACTAAAAAGACACCCATGAAAAATCAGACAGGCATAAAAAGGACACTCCATCCTGTGCCAGAAAAGTTCTCACTCTTTCTACCCCTCTTTCACTGGCAATGTGAGTAAGACGCATGAGTCAGTGGCATGACTGTGGTTGCAGCTTCATTTTGAGGGCATGTCTCAAAGGGCTGCTTTGAAGATGCAGAGAACAATACAGGTAGACGATAAATCAGGCTGAACGAGCGCTGGGCCCTGCTCTCATTACAGGGCCGAGCGGGATGGCTCAGAGGCACAGAATCGGTATACAGGTGAAAAAGCCAGCAAAAACGAGGGGGATTACAGGCTAGTTTATCCCAACCCCTGAAGGCAGAGGAGGACTTCTGCTTATTGAGGGAGCAACAAAACAACAGAGAGTGAGACACATGTAGCATAAAGCGGCCAGGGAAATCATCCAAATGTGTACAAGCCTGCCTTTG
This sequence comes from Spinibarbus caldwelli, assembly GCA_039654775.1. Classification (NCBI taxonomy): domain Eukaryota; kingdom Metazoa; phylum Chordata; class Actinopteri; order Cypriniformes; family Cyprinidae; genus Spinibarbus; species Spinibarbus caldwelli. The sequence goes on along the minus strand of CM077264.1, from coordinate 13,732,593 downwards.
ATGTGTCTTCAGCAGGGCACGTTAGCTTTGCCGGGTTATATAAGCCCAACGCGATCCATCATAACGGCCGAGCTGCCACATATTTCAATAGGACTTGTGTAAGAAAGCACCGTGGTTTGGAATTTATTCGCGGGGCTCTCTGAAGCCTGACCTATCAGCAGCTGAGCACAGCCCTAAGAGCCTGTTTTAGAGGAAGAGAAAAAAGGTTTGTGGGATTATTTTCATAGCAAATAAACATCACGTTTCACTGTGTTTGAAAAGGAAGACATTCCACGACTTAGCTCATGGTATTGCAAGGATCAAGGGTAGAAATTGAAAAACCTAGACAGTGTTTTGATAAGCTTCAGTTGCTCTGATCCTGAGGCTCCTGCAACCATTTGAGTGCCTAGCAGGGTTGTCGGATCTTTGTTCTAGTTATTTCTCGCTTCATTTATTAAAATGAATATTCAGGGTTCAACACAAGTTACACTCAACCAACAACATTTGTGGCATAATGTTTATAGAGTGCTGCAAGGATGACGTATTTTCGTAGGCCAACCCTGACGTCAGTATTACCCTCGTTCCATCAACCAACAGTTCATAGGACTTTTCCATTGGCTTTTGGATTATTAGAGAAAATATGATCTGTGATTCTCATATGCTTCGTTTATCAAGACAATCTTCACAAATTAACACAACTTTTATGAATTTTGAAGCCTAAATACAACTGACAGAAGTAAAAGTAAGGCTATAAATGAAATACACCACGATCACTTCAACATCACCACTACTAAGCTTCCGACAACTCTTTTAATCGTTATTTAAAATCTAAAATTGTAAAGTTTGAGTTAGAATAGTTTGTAAGAACACAACTGTAAACACAATGCGACTGTGAAAGCGGACAACTGAGTAAATGAGCTTTTCTGTTTGGCACAATGGTGTTTAATGTCCCCGACAACCTCTTTAGTCCCATTTAGCCACTTGTCAGCAGCCGTTAAAATTAACAAGTGGGTATTATTGCCGTATTTTATGTCAGAAGAAAATGTGAAAATATCTTGCCTGCCTTTGTTTTTTATTTTGTACTGTTCTCTGAAGTCCACTTATAATGTTATCGAGATTTCTTACACCAAAATTTTTTTTAATTTATAAGTAACAGGTTATTTTCTGTCTTGTTTTTAACCCCCCTTATTGGAACGCTCTTTTTGAATAGGTATGGTGGATTGTAGACTCTGAAGTAAACGCTCGCTGCTATGATTGGCTAACAGATGTGCATACCTGTTTGAGAGCCCACGTCCTTCACAGATAGACGCTGCAGTGATTTAGTTTAAAAACGCATAAATACTCATATAAAATGATCTGTAATAATAGATAAAGCAATAGTGACCATGTAATAAAAACAGTTACTCACACTTGTGTGATGCAACATTACTGTTGGATCTAATATAGTTGGCACAGCATCAATTCAGATTCAATCTTTCTGAAAATGCCGTGTCGATTTGTGCCTTGTTTGTAAATGAATCCGCAGTAAAATGAAGTGAACAAAGGACCAAGTTCTTACTGACGTGGTCTGGAACTTCATTAAAAATAAAGTTCATCCACTCTTTCCTAACACTGGGATCAAAAGAAGGCAATGCAAAGACTGTTCTTCCATAACTTGGCACTGAACAGCATCTTCTTGTGTTTGGAGCCAACTTTATCATTTGGTTTCTGTGTAGACCTGCGTTTGCCTCTCTTGTTATTCACACTACATGCGCGAATCAGTGGGCATGGCTAAACAGGCAGTGATGTAGAAGCAGATGATGATCTTCTTCTGTGGAGGCAGTGTTAGCCGCACTAATACATCATAGAGTAGAACAATTCAAAAGCTGTGGTTTTGGCAGATTGGCTTTAGGGCTGAAACAAATAAACGATAAAATCGATTATCATCAACAACGATTCTCATTATCGATTAGTCGGGTTTGCCCACAGTGCACGTACAACTTCAGCCGTTCGGGTCAAATTAGCGTTACAGCACTGAATAAAGCATTTCTGTGGCCAAAATGCATCTAAAAATAGTGGAGGAAACAGAATGAGATGCTGCGGGAGAAGAACGTGATCCAGGTTGCCCAAAACATGAGAATTCTTTAATGAGAATATCTGTAAACATGAGAATATCTGTAAATGTCACAAATTCACGTGAGCATTTGAATTTTTGCATAAAGTTCTGTCCTGACAGTCTGTGTTAAGTTTAAATCTTTACTGAATGAGCGCCGGCGCGGTGGGCGCGTGAACGCGCATCAGAGAGGGATTGATATTCAGTGCAAAAACATTCATTGTGCTGAAATATCTGTTGTTGAACATTAAATTAAAGTTTAAAAGTCAAGCATTTGAATTTTTGCATAAAGTTCCGTCCTGACAGTCTGTGTTAAGTTTAAATCTTTACTGAATGAGCGCCGGCGCGGTGGGCGCGTGAACGCGCATCAGAGAGGGATTGATATTCAGTGCAAAAACATTCATTGTGCTGAAATATCTGTTGTTGAACATTAAATTAAAGTTTAAAAGTCAACATGTAGTGCATGTATTTTATGAGAGTAGGAACTGTAAAGGGATAACCGCGTATAGTCTGAATATAAATATCAGATGCTTCATAGCCGCCTTTTACAGGATAAAGAAATTACAGTATGTGACTGTGATCAAAAAGTTGGTTAACACTGAGTTTGCATTTTTATTCGTCTTTATTATCTTTATTATTATCTTAATTTTTGATGAGGAGATTTAAACTATAGGCCTATAACAAATAATGTAAGCTTTGTGCCACTGCTGCTCTAAACTAACATTATTGGTGTTTACTAAAATCATTTTTTAGCTATCTGTATTGGTTAGTCCTCCAATATGCGTAAGCTCTTTGGTAACAGTGGGCTATTTCTAATGCTATAATATAATTATTTCTGTTATCTATGAAAGAATGAAGATCTAGATCTATGAAAGATTTTTTCAGATACCCAATTACAGTCAAAAAGTAGCTAAAAGTAGTTTTTTATGTGAATAAAAATTTAGTTGTTTCAGTTTGTTATTTTCTCAATAAATAACAATAACATTTTTTGATTTAAACAATTCTTTGACATTCCTAAAATATTTGTGTTTTCTTTTTATTATGACAGGTGGTCTAATAAATTAAGCACTGCATGTTTTCATAGCATTCAGTTGGCATGTTTGTTTGAAGGACAGGGCAGAATGTGGAAGTGTTTTTGTCAATAAAATAAAAGAAGAAAATTTTGCTTTTTTTATTCGATTAATCAAAAAAATAATCAGCCAACTAATCGATTATCAAAATAATTGTTAGTTGCAGCCCTAATTGGCTTCAATATATGCTGTTTTAGACTAACAAGAAAGTTTTGAGTTCTTAAACTTACAGGATTTTTTATAGCACAATGGCCTCTTATATGTCAAAAGATCATGGGAATTTTGGTTTCTCAGTTCACGACCCCTTTAAGCTTGTGTCAACCATACACTTTATATCATGCATTTAACCCCAAAAACCCCATTAAAAAACACTGAATTTAGGGCAGTGGAACCAGAAGTGCAAAAGTGCTCATTTTAGGGTTTTAGGACTCATTCCTGCAGCACTCTATATTAGAACAAAAATAATTTCAACTTGCCCCAAGCTTTCTTTTAAAAACATATAGAGATTACAGTAACGCACTTACAGCAAGAGTAAATAGTAAATAACAAAACTAAAATTTTATGAAAGGACTTGTACATGCATGAATTCTTCGATTCAATTTTGAATATTATTCAACCTGTAAAGCTGTTTAAATCAACATTGCGTTAGCAAGTGATTTTATCACATCGTGTTAAAATCTTGTTAAATGCATATTGTTTGCATCTCGTGGCTATACTATTGAAATGGTGAGTATTTTAACATTTATGCATAGGCCCCATTCACTTTTCACTGTAATCTTTAAAGAAAAGCAGGAACAAATTCAAATTTTTTTTTTTTGTGTAAAACGTTATGCCACAAGTGCTGTCAATTGAGGTTAACCTGAATTGAACCCGGAATATTACTTCATAGTTGAGTATTTTAAGTATTATTTCAAAGAATGCAGAAAAATATCCCACAAAAACATCCCGCAAGAATGGCAGGGCCAGTGCGTAGCTCCTCTTGGACACATTAAGCAGCTCTCATTGTGTGCAGCACAATGCTGAAGTGATAGAGTTACTGTGCCCCACCTTTGGTGCTTTATAGCTTTGTGGCCTTTGGCGTCACCTCCAAAAGGCTTGATATGAGTGAAAGGAGATCTGTACGACCAAATGTCACCTTCACAGACTTTCTGCTAACCCTCTGTACAGTTGCGACCACTTACAGCATACGTGAAGATTTCTGGACTGTCACTGCTCCACGCTGCCACCCTTCAGCTGCTTCTTGACGAAAATAATGTGACCTTTGACCTCACAAAGTTTTCACTAATGTTGTATATGTTTATATGCATGTGTGTAAGATTGCGGTGTGCCTCAACTGTGCATTTAAACGGCACGTCGCAAAGCAACCCGATTCTTGTGTTTATGTGCCTTTCTTGGATTACTAGGTCATGAAGGTCAGTAGTCTGGGGAGAATTAGAGAAGCTGACAATAATGTGGGATTAGAGGCTGGCAGTCACCATGCAGTCCTGGTGCCTGGCTGCTGGTGTGTTAATACCTGTGGACGTCTGTGAAGAACACTTGAAGAGTCTGTTGTAGGGCTGCACAATACATGAAAATTAAATTGATATTGCGATATGGCCTAATGCGATAATCAAATTGTGAAAGCAGATATTTAATTATATAAACATGTACACTGCCAGTTTCAGACTGTTCTCATTTACATGCATGCAGCTCATGATATGAAGTTTCAGAATTTCAGAAGGAATTAGTTCATTTAGCTTGTCTTGAGTTGCATGCATGTAAATGAACACAGTGCTGCGTTTCACTCTGATACCGGCAGAGCGTATATTTATTAAAATAAAAACTTGATGGGTTAACATTTAAAAATTAAGAAATTAAGCTGTAAATATCAGTATTGTAATTTTACAGTTGTACTATAAATAAAATCTTTTATTGTTTTATTAAATATTTAAATTTTAATTTTACAGTATTCTACAATTTTTCTTATTTTGTATTTAAATTTTTTTATTTATTAATAATAACAATCAAAATAAATATAAAAAAAATCAACAAAATAACCCAATCATTCTAGAATTATTATTTTTTTTTTTTTCAAACTTCAGTTGGTGAAAATGTCTGTGCTTTTTCATATCTCAATATATACGGCAGAAAATCAAAATATCTCCATATCATTTCTGTCAGTATCGGGCAGTTTAGTTTATTGTACACTGTCAAAGTTGCACCTTGGTTTTTAACAGCTGTTGTCTGAGAAATTGCCTGTTGTTATCATACTAATTGAAGATCTTCTAGACTCCTATTCAAGTCTTTTTCTTGTTTTCAGATTTATTCTCATGTTGCTTTGCCTTACATTCTTCTTTTTGGTGTTATCTTCTCTTGTTACTCAATTTTTGCTTCTTTTTACCTCTCAACTTGCTCTCTCAATGCAGCAGTCAAGTGATCTGTCAGCAGGGGTCTTTGTTCCTCACTCAGGTTTCCAACTGGGAAACAATACACGGTCCAGTACAACCGCTTGTATGTTTGCTAAAAAATTAATCAGTTTATTCAACTGCTCATGGTTAAATCCCTGCTCATCTAGTGAACTTGTCTTGAACTTGTTGCTGCATGCTACAATAAAATTCGCTTAAAGAGCACCATGATTAATAAGCCTGGACCAAACTAGTGAGACAAAATATATTTCGGCATAAGTCATTAATCAAACTGAAATCATGATTAAAATACAATTAATCAAAAAGATTTGTTAAAACAACAGGACATCATACTTGATTATTTTTCATCGTTCCTTTGCAGTTAATGAGCCATGTAGCACAGATTGGGCCAACACTAAACAATTTACACTAGCAAAAATAGCAACAAGCTAAACATAAGCGACAGAGAGCTATCATTCTATTGACATACACTATGGAAGTAATTATGAACCATGCTCATCCATTCAATTAGATAAACAGACATAAGCAAACGGGGGATAATTTAGTGTGGAGTCCATTCTGGAGGCCGGGAGGTCTGTCATTATTTATTCATGCAGCATGGATCTATTCAAAGCATTAGCAGAAACGCCCATTCATTACTGCAGACATGATGAGCACGGTCAAAACATCACTCTCTGCCACAGTCCACAAGCATGCTGGAATAAAAACCACCCTTATGTAAGGAGCATGGATCTGATAAAAGGGTAAAGAGCACGGCTTTAAAACCATGAAGTGTTGAGACCCTTTAAAAGATCAAATCCAGCCCTTTATGGAAGAAAAGAGAGGCAGAGCATTCAAATGCCTGGTTTGCAGTTGGCCAGAATAATCAGTTCCAATCTTGACTGTAAAGGCTTGGCAGGGCTTGCTTTTCTGTGATGATCTTATGCTTTTTCACGTGTCAGAGGGAGCAAAACGTGCCTCTCACTGGACAGATCAGACACAAGTTTTATTTTGGGAGCTGTTAAAAGAGTTTAGCAGATTCTCTGTTCCTAATTTCAGCTAATTTATTTCCACACATGACATTCTGCGAAGAACTTTGCTCCAAAGAAATGCCCTCAAACTCATAAAAAGCTGAGAATGAACATGTATTAAGCCCATCTTGACACATTTAGTATGCTAATGCTGTTAGAACAATAGGAAGAGGCTATTTGATGATAATCTTTTGTTTCAAGAGACATAGTGTCTTGGAAGGCATTAATGCACGGTTAAATGGCCTCTTATCAGAAGTTGGCATGAGCTGTCTTTCCTGTAGTTGACACCAAGAGGCAGATATGATGAAATCCTTATGTTGATGTGGGCTTTTACAAAAACACGCAGCCTACGCTACACGTTCCGAGCAAAGATCAAGGATTTTACTCACAAAATGCCCTCTTTCTGCCAGAAAAACACAACTAACGTGATAAGAGCATGAGCATGCAGCAAATTCTGTCCTTGGTAGTCATTTCTCAGCACTATGATTCAAAGCAAGCAGGTGGCATTCCTTTTATGACATATGATTTCACTGCCAGTTAGCTATTATATTAAGTGTGTAAAACCACGCAACAAATGGAAAACAAACAATTGAGCGTGGCAGCAATATGTAAAGCATGACCACATGGTAGAACAATGCATCATTGTGCTATCTTTTGGTAAACCACTAGAAGCTGGCATGTATTTTTATTGCCTTTTTTTGTGCAGATACCTTCAGGGATTACGGTCACTCTAATGCATTAATAAAACACATCTGTTTGTTTTGAAGTCTCAAGGAGGAGAAGGGGGGCACTGATCCACCTCTGACCACAGGCAGGCGAGACAGATTTGTTAAATACAATAGTGAGAAGTGATAACTTTTTGTCCTACTGTTTAGCTACGCAGCCTTTGAATATTACATAAGTAGAATAGTTTCCTTTAACAACGGTCTCTTATGACATGCTCAGTGCATGCATCAAATTTCTTCTTTACACTAGGAGAACCACATGATTTTCATGAAATTTAGTTCTATTAATGGATCACGAATTTGTATTCTGCTGTTGGTGCTTTTCATCAAAATCAAAAAATACAGCACAGCCACTGTAGACCAATTCCTAAATGAATCATTCTTATAAGCTGTGAATCAAAAACATACAGAACAGTTTATGTAGACCTAGTCCGATTCCTGAATGATTCTCTAACAAGTATCAGCTCATAGGAATCAAAGTACACAACAGAACCTGAATGAATGAATCTTCTTAGTTGATTCTTTTTATATAAAAAAAAAAAATGTGAATCAAAAACATACAGAATGATTCATGAAGTCTAGTTCCTTAATGACTCTCTAAAAAGAACCAGCTAATAAGAATCATAAGAAAAACATACAATGGGACCAAAGAAGTCTTATTCCCAAGCGAATGAGCCGGATCTTTTCAGTGAATCAAAATACTTTCAGTATGAATCAGTTAGCAGTTATATACTTAAACTGAATCTTTTACTGTTACTAAATGGTGGTTCATATGATAATGAATACGATATATGATAATCATTGGTATTTTGTTAATTTAGTAAATAAATAAATTTTAAAAACACTGAACATGAGAAGCCAATAAAAAGTCTGTGTAAATGCACATTTTGACAAAAGTTCTCAAACTTACTTCTGATTTATTGAAATCTGAAATGATCATTTGATGACAGAACACTGCAGTAAGCATTGAATTTCCTTTTTTCAACTGTTTCCCTCAATTGCTCTAAAAAATGGTAATAAAACCATTAATGATCAGGAATCATTATCTGAATCTGAATCTGAACAAGAATCATAAAATTCCTTTTGATTCTCATCCCTACTCACACTGCTACAAACCCTGCATGACTGACACCTGAAGTCCACTCCATTAGCTGACCAAACACTGGGTGTCATGCCCCACAAAACTCACAAGTCAGGTATCAGGTAAAAGCTTGCTGTCTTTTCACACGAACACACAGGCCGTGTCTACTGAGGGATAAGCTTGAGAATATCTGACTGACGTGCTGAATGAGGTGGAAGGGCAGCCGCAGATAAGCTCTTATTTGTGGTGCATTGTTGAGTTCTCAGCAGGTGATAAAGTAGAATAGTTCCTGGCCAATCCAATCCGTTCCATTACTTAAGCACACATTCATTCAAGCCTGCATCCCACGGAACCATTGTGTCGGCATTAGCACCAGGGCAGTATAGCGTAATAGCTCTTTTGACCTAGTGGGGGAGGTTGAGTCCTAGCAAACCCCGAAAAGTTTATTTGTGGTCCCCGCTGTGTAAGCCAAGACAATTAGTAGAGCTCTTTGAACTGCACCAAACAATTAGTCTGGATCAGTCAACTCTAGTCGTTTAGCGGTGTGCGTTGATTGAATATCCAACCTGACCGGGCTCATTAAATGCTTCAGTGGGTATTTGATTTACATCTGGTCAGGATGTCTTTAACCTTACATGGACGTTTCAGAATTGAGCTCTTTGATGAAACCTCGTGCTCACAGACCCGGAGAGCTGGAAATTACCGGAGGGAGTAAAAAAAATGAGGAAGTGAAGGCATGGTGGATGCCAGAGATGGATCAGCATGCCTCTGGGCCACTGACTCATCAGCCTCACCAAAGCAATCTCTCCCTTCACCTGACACTTACACGTTTCACAATTATGCCCAGAGAGCACTGACAAGTTTTTCAAACCTGAAGGCTGTGTTAAATATGGGCCAGTCATCACAATAACGAAGAAAAAACTGTAGAGCAATAAACCTGGAGTAAACAGTAGAGTACTAGCCAATCATATGTTTGTTCGCATGTGAAGTTCTTCTCGAATAACAGATTGTGAGCGCAGGCATTTATCAGTTGTGAGCTTAACTGCTTTATGGGAGTATTTAAGACACACAGGCACATCAGAGCAGAAAAACTGTAGCTTCTTGGAAGAGTTATTTCAAAAAGACCATTAATATAACATTTTAATATATTTTATAATATAATAATATTATAAAATGTTTAAATGAATATATGTAAATATGATACTCATAAAATGTAGAAAAATATTTTTCTACATTTTCTACATTTTTTCTACAATATTAAATATGTAATAGTAGAAGTAAATACTAAATATTATAAATATAAATAAATATGAATATGTATAAATACGAATATAATATATACTGTATATATATATATATATATATATATATATATATATATATATATATATATATATATATATATATATATATATAGCCTTAGCGTTAGTTCTGGCAGGTCACGTGAATCAAGCTTGCATCAGCTGACACTCAGCTGATCACATCTACCAATAGGAATACGACACCTATCACGGCATCCCTACATAAGCGCTATTCAGTATTATTCAGCAGCTTGCTTGCTCGGAAGAAAAATACCCTCCTCCATCCCCAACTCCTCCTTTTGCCACAGTCAGGACTTGGCTTCTGACATTCCTGTTGAATCAGACTCCCTAATCTCGAGTAATGTGCTACATTAAATGTAATTAAGTACATTAATGATATCTGCTTGGTTGTGTTCTGTTAACCCTTGGGGGGTTATTATTGCTGCTCTCCCTGCTCATTCATGACAGGCTGCATGGATGGGCAGGGCGTTTTTGCCCAGAACAGAACCATACCGCCAAACCAAACTGTATGCTAAGTGTCTATCATTTGACGATAGTGGTCCTGACAGAAATATATATTATGACAATTAAAAAAGTAATTACATATACATTTATACACACATTTTTTTAATTGTTATATTTTACTTTTCTATTATATTTGAGTTATTTTATATTATGAATTATATTTTTTATATAATTTAAATAATTTTATATAATTTTTTAAAAGTACACATTTTTACACATACATTCTATAATATTTTATTAATATTATTAAATTAATATTAATTGTATTATTCTACAATATTAATATAATATTAAGTAGATTTTTTAGCTTGAGAAAAGTTAAGGACATAAAAGTCAGATACATCCCCACAGGTGCTCTTATCCCCTGATGTAGATGAGATGAACAGTTCACACCTGGATGCCAGCTGTCCGGTCTCCTCTAGCTAACATTATGGTCCAAAGTCACGCAGGTTTCCCGCCAGGGCAAGGCTGCCAACATGAGCTCACTGCAGGGGCTTGACATTTTGAGAAAGCACACAGCTGCACATCTCCACCTGCCCCCTGGTCAGAGCTGTTTGTCTGTGATGTGTACGTGTCTGTGTTTTTGTGCTTTTGCCAGAAATGATTCAGGGTGACTTAATTCCTCAGTACAAACCTCAACTCACCCACATAAAATACATTTCTTATACATGCATACATAGACATTGAAACGCAACCATGCAGGTAGCTTATCGCAACTTCTCAGACAGGATACAACAAGTACCGTGTCTTTCAGCATGATTTTGCACCTCCCAGAGCTGAGACCGTGGCCTATAAATGATCTAGGTTTTGCCGATTTTGCGCAAACACATCTTGCATAAGCAGGCAGCAGCATGTACGCTTTTTATACATGCTAAGTACACTGCATTAGCGTGTCACCCTGTCCTTACATGACCAAAACACACTATAATGCAAAAGATTGAGTGAGGTACAGAGAGCTAAAACTATCTGATTTACATTGATATTTGCTTATTCACAGTCAGAAAGATGTGGGAAAAAGTGCACAAAGTAAGTTAAAATCAATGCACTGCCTATTTGCCTTTCCTTACACTTTAAGACTTGCCATCTCAAAGCAAGTTCATTTAGCCACAGTGGCAGTAATAATTAAAATGGTTGTCGATCAAAACTCCCCCTTCAGGAATTATATTACAGGCGGCAATCAATCAAGCTTCAGATTCAATTTTAAAGTAATCAGCATTTGCCAGTTGTTCCCCTGATCAATTGTAATCTAATGATAATTTTGACCTTAAATGTGGCTGTTTGTTATTGCCGGTCTCAAGTGTCCCCCTCCCCTCTGCTCTTTCAAGACAGGGGGTGCTGGGTTTGTTGGGGTGGTTCCAACTCGGATATATCCATTATTCCAAACAATAAGGACTATATTTCTGTCTGTTTTATTAACGAATATTGCTGAGCTCGAGCGGACTGGCCAATCAATAATTTTAAGAGCTTGGGTCAAGTCTGAAAGCTGTGGTGTCTTTTTCTCGAAGGGTAAGAGTCTATTACGGACTTTGGCGATTTATCTGATATGATATTCAAATAACTTTGGCTCCACATTAACAAATAAAACAGGAAAGCAAGGCTAAATTCAATCAAAACTGAAGCACAGTGTCAGATGCCCAATGTTTCCACATAAAGGCAGGAGATGAGGGAGTCCGGTTTGTGGAGTGGTTTGTCTAAGAGCAAAAACAAGATATTGGGATCAATTTATCATTCCTTTTTACAATGTAATTGTTTTATGACACTGCGTCAATTGCCCCTTTATGGGATGATAAGACAGACTCTGCATAACATATGCTACTGGTATCATAATTCTCAACGATGGCACCATGATTTGCCGTCTGCCATAGACACACACTCAGACACACACACACACACACACACCCAAAACAAACAAACGCACCCATTCACACACTTATGGACAAAAACCATACTGAAAACATGCACACATCCCTTTCAAAAGATGTTCAGACCTTTCAAACATTTCTTCGAAGACGCCTAGGGAAATATCTTCCAACTGACTTGTTGCTTTAAAAGCCATTTAAGCTATTGTACGTCCGCTTAATGAAAACTGATAGAAACGCAGCTGACTTTGAGCAGATGTTTGGATCAAGGATCCACAGAACAAAAATATTTAAAATGTCTTGAGTGCTTCAGTCTGCAGATCTTCTGCTCTAATAAATGACTGAGTGCACTTTGTGAGTTTGGCCAGATAAGGTTCAGGGCACTGAAACAACCACACCAGACTGGAGAGCTGTGTGACTCTGAGAAGAGGCCAGCCACTCCGATCTGGCCCATATGAACTGTTAAAGCGACCAGTACAAAGACTGTTAGAGACAGTTGAAGAACACCTGCTGAGTAGCGATCTGGGCTTCCCCGCTATATGGACTCTGATAAGACAACACTCAAGCAAAGAGAAAAGTGTAGAGAATAGGCATAAAGAGTAAAACTTGTCAAACAAGCCTGATTCACATGAACCTCAAGCAAATCCAGGTTTCCTATCAAAGAAAATTACACAGCTATCTGCAAATGGATATACATCTACACATCAATATAATTACAAAATACTTGTAAATATTAGCTGATTGTTATGCAATAAAAAGTTTGAGTGAACTATAAAAACAAGCAATAGAGGGTCATGATAAGGATTAACAGATTAATTGTTATCCTTATTTGAATCTAAGACACTGAGTTTTTGACTGAAGTGCTCAAGAGTTTATCGATTTTTTTTTTTTACACACTGACACTGTAATGGTTTTACACAAGAAATAAAATTTATCTCATTTTGCAGAGCAAAGAGTTCTGACTTACAGTTCGGATTATTATATCTGTTAAATAAGCACCATAGCTGAACTGCACAGTCCCTCTTGTTAATTTTTTTTTAAATAAATGTACTAAATAAATGTTGTTTTTCATAATGTAGGTTACATGATTTTTTTACATAGGTTACAGAATCAGCTGACAGAACTCAGAAACTGACAGAAACTCCTTTTATATGCAAGCAAAAGGAACATTTAAACTGAATTATATTAAAATAAATCAGAATCAAACTGAATCAAAATCTGATTTGAATGAATATTTTTCAGTTAATTAAGTGCATCATCTGGATATCTGAAGTGAACTTTATGGAATTTTCAGTGCACATACTATTTATACAAAAAAAAAAAGAAAAGAAAAGCAGAATAGTGCATAACTACACAATTCGGAACACACCTTAAATTTGTATTCGTACTCAGCCTTATCTTTAAGTTTGTTCTATAGCTTTGGACAATTTTTCCCATTCACCTACTGTGCGCCACGCTATCCAGCTTTAGTAGTTTTCTGTATACTTTGCCTATACGTATTCAAATCATGTGTCTTACTATGCAGATCTGAGCGATGTATGACTATGTTGTGTAATGAACTCTGGGAAGTAATAAGCCTGCATTATCGACTGGCCCTCAGGGAGTCGTCAGCAGTTAAATTTGTGTAATTTATTGATCAGCATGATTTACCGATTGATCCAACAAATGGTGATGGATAAGTAAAAAAGACAAGGAGGGTCAGTGATTTATGATGGCCAAGCAATTGGGCTGACAAGAAGTCAAATTTGTTCTTGGATGGGCAACATTTTGAAAGGGTCAGCAAATATCCTGTTAGCTAAAACTGACTTGGAGAAAATGCATGATTTGGTTGAAAACTTACCTGGTTGAAGTTTTTCTCCTCTGATCCTGGAAAGTGACTGAGCTTCCTCGTGTATCCCTTCTGCATGAAATCCCTGAAGAAGTTATTGATGTCTGTGATGGAGATAAGGCAAACAGCAGAGCTGGCTGTGGGCTCCAGTGAGTTGGGTTTGCTCCGGGCAAAGGCAGCAAACAGCACGTCCTCTCCTTCTTTCAGGCCCATCTCCTGCTGAAAGTCATAGCCGACTTTTGCCACATGTGCAGCCTGGAGAACATTGAAAACCACCTGAGCCGAGCGCTTCTTTCTTCTTCGCTCGGAGTAAATACACTCGAAGGGCATTTCAACGTAGCGCAAGATCTCAGGATCTGAAGAGCACATGCGTACGATCCTCGTGTGGAAGTTGTTTGAGCTGCCACCTTCTCGTTGAACGGTGAGAAAATACACGTATGGGCCGCTCTGGAAGGAGTAAACGTAGTGCAGTGGGTAGTTTCCACGCAGCCCTGGGGCCAAGTCCATGTAGGATTGTTCGGAAAAGAACTCAAAGCCATCTTGAGTCTCTCGCATCTTCCTAACGGAGATGGTGTGGTGGAGACGCGGGACGGTTGAGTCAAGAGGCTCAGAGTTTGCAACGAAGAACCTCACGACGCCGCTGCTCATCACGTTTAGGATCTGAGTGCCTGAAGGTCCTGCCAGGCAGTCTGGGCAACCGTGGCTACTGTCTTTGTTCTTCTTTGAATACATGCAACTAATTTCTGCATCCAGGGGTCCATCCTCTAACAGGTAACGACAGCAGACGCCATTCCCAACCGAACCACAGCTGAAGAGCTCAAGATCATAGAAAGTCTCCATCAACAGGGCCATATTGGTGTTGTTCTTGTTGAGGGGTTTGTTTTTGCAACCACTGCATGGATCTGGTGCACTGCAGTCATGACCCTCATGGACAGGTCCGGTATTATACTCATGTATCTTCTTGAGGTCTTTCGACAGAGCGTACAGCTTGTTGATAGCACCCACATACACAGTTCCATTGAATTCCAACAGCTTCTGGATGGGAGTGTCAGACACAAAGTGAGGGAGGTCATAGGTCACAGAGAGGTCGAGTTTGGAGCTTTCTATTGGTTCCTCACATTGACTATTCAAGCCCCACCACAGCGTCTGAAGGATGATGAGGATGGAAGTGGCTTCAGAATAGTGAATTCTCATCTTTGTTCTTCTGCAGAGTAAAAAGACAACATTTATTTAGCGTATTAACCATGTAAAGCCTGATTTATGAATTTTTTTTTTTTTTTTCAAATGGAAGAGTTTATTGAATCTTTAGACAATATTTAAAATATTTAAAAGAAAATCTACAAATAAAGGTTGCATAAGTGCTTTATGTTTTGTATCATATTTCATATATCTTGCTTTTATGGCTCACATGGTGAGAATATGGGGCTCATACTTGGGGAGGAAAAAACATTAATTTTATTCAGATGCCCAAACAAAAATGAGCAAAAATATGCAATTTGATGAAGCTGCTGTTATTTATATAAACAATAAGTAAGATTTCTGAAAGGAATTTTAAAAAATTTGTGTACTGTAAATCAATTAGCTTATAACATAAATCTAGTAAATGTTCATCTTGAAATTTTACTAAATAAATGTTTTTCTTACATTTACATTATGAAAAGTTTTTACAGCAAAAAGACATGTACCATGACCTGAAACTGGACTTTTTAGAATTACCTGTATGCAACAAGTTTTGATTATCATCTTCATTATCAAATTTGCATATCGAATATGATATTGTAGGATTTATGGACTTAAAGCATATTTAAAAGACTTCTGATTCTATACACAGAACCCATTAGTGCACAAAACACAAAGATACAAATCCTTTATAATCCAAGACAAGCTACTCAGAACAAATGACACTTGTAAAACACAGCCACACGCACTGCAACAACAATGATATCACTAGTTTCCTTGCATTGTAGAAGCCTCAATAATTCACCACTCACTGTGTATGACAAAGCCATGGATAAAAGAAAGAGGGCAACTCTAAACGGTCCTCGTGCCTCTGACTTAGACAGCACTTTTGTGGCGATGTACCAGAAGAGGCGAATCATCAAAGAGTCAGCCTACACTGAGTGCACTGCGGTGACAAGTCTAACTTTAGACAGCGTTCTCAAGGGAGTGGTTGATAAACTCAATTAAGCCTGGTAGGCTGCGGACGCCGGAGAAGTGATTTATTGTTGGTGTACTTAAACGCTACTCCTCTAGGAGGTCGCTTTTAAGGTTGAGAGGGAGAGAGCGGCGGAGCTAGAGAATATGGGATTCACCCTTACTGTTATCTAAGCAATTGAAGTGGACAGAGCAGCACTATAGGTCACTGCAAACAATGAGAGACTGAGGAACTGTTGCACTTGCTATCACTCTAGAAGGATTCAGCAATTGTATTTTGCTGTTTACTTACATACAGCATCTCCTCTTTAAAACACCTGATAAACAGACTTTCACATTGCCTTTCATTTTCTTTACATGCTCTTCTAAAGTACAGCAACAAAAACACTTGGCACACTAAGGGTCCTCACTCATAGTCCTTAAAAAAACTGTTTTCTTGGATGTCCCTGGAAAAAAAAATTGTTTATTAATTAACACACTGGGATACACATAATACATTTCCACGTTGTTCTTATATAAATAAAATGCATTTACTTTACAATTTCACCCTTTGTGTCTCTTATGAAATATAAAATATATTAACATTTACCTCAAGATGGTGAGTTTTATGCCAAGTTTAAGTCTCTGCAGACCTTTTTTTCCCATATCTTTCTCAGAAATTAAGCCCACTCACTTACTGTCAAATATCTCAAATGGATGTATCCCAAGAAAAAAAAACCTTTACAGGTGTTTAGAGATAAACAGGCCCACATTTCCAAACATTACGTTCCTAAAATGGACAAAAACCAAACAAAAGCTTTTCTTACCCGAGTTTCATGGAAACCTACGTATTTACAATGACTCATACTGTCAACAGCTAAACGCACAGCTTCCTCATATTTCCATGAAAACACCTCAACTAACATTCTTAGCAAAAACAAGTATGTTTATGTTTATAGTATATAGATGTATAAAAAGTAAGCTAGTTCAGTGGAATAGTTCAAAACAACTCAATTTTTGGTAACATAATTTCCCAAAGGAATAACCTGAACCTAAGCGTTATCACACTCTAAACGCTCAGAAATAAAACAAACGCTCACTCACCTGTAAAATAAAGACACCTGTCGGAGACAGAAAGGGAAAATAATCACATCTTTTAACGGTCCGTTTCGCTGGAGACGCGCGCGCTGTTTCAGTCTCGCGATGCGGCGGGGAGTTTCTGCGCGCTTTCTGCTAAAAAGTTGCCGTTTCTCTCTCTCTCTCTCTCTCCGCAACCCCGTAATCACTCAGTGAGAGAATGTGCAGTCTGAATGGGTCACATCAGTTTAAAGGGCTTGTTGTTGTAGGCTACTCTCCGCAAACGCTGCGGGTCGTTACTCCAGGGTGCGCGCGCCTTTAGATGGAACGGGTCTCTCAGGTGAGCGCAGACAGATCTGTGGCAGTTACGTCACTGGCGGTGGAGGAACGGAGTTCGATGATTGGCTGCTGATATTTTACAATTAATTATTATTGGGGAAGTTCCATAAACACCAAATAAAAGTGTTAATGTCTGTAAACATTTTAATGTTTTCTTTTTATGTCCATTTTCTCTCTCTCTCTCTCTCTTTTTGATACTAATGTAACCCTTGGCTGTATCTATAAATCTTTAAAGCAGTAAATATATAATAAAATAAATAATCATCAAGTAAAATGGCCTGACTCCAGTTTTGTATTATTTTGCACGTGGTTTTAAACAATATTTTAGCATTTTACTGAAATGCAAGTAAAAGTGAAAAACTCCTACCTATTTTGTTTTAGTTTATTATCCCTTTTCAGTGGTTTTTATTTTATTTTAAGCATAATCCGTTATATTTTTTAAATATAATATAAATACAATTATAAAAATAAATAATTATAAAACACCTTATTCAAAATCCAACATAAATATAAATAATAATATATTTTGTGTTTGAACATTTTATTCATAATAAGAAAAGTTTTTATAAAATTTACTGAAATTAATATGAATGATAACGTGAAGAAGAGAAAGAAGAAAAAACAAAAAAAATTAATATTCTTATATTACTTCCGTTCTTCATTTAATTAATTCACCAAACACTGCATTGAATGGATAGGCTATCATTTTCTGGTTGTAATTTTAATTTATAGTGTCATTAATCACCCTAATGACCAAACTGGTTAATTGCTAGTACACTTATTGCATTGTGTAGCATTAAAATCATACACCTTCCATCAGTGACTAAGTGAGCTCAAAACATCAATTATTACATGCAACGTCTCAATATTCCGCATTCAGAGGCTTTATGAAGTGTATCTCACCACACTGGATTGCCTTTCAATATGTATCATGGCTATTTATAAGCTTTATTGTAGCGTGATGGTTGTGGTTGGGCGAATATGCTGCTAATTGTCATATTGCTTCTCAAAAGGCAGATGAAAGGAAGTTTACTGTGGTCAACTTTACACTGTCTACCGGTATTCACTAAACCCGAAGTGTGAAATTCTGAACCTATGACTTTCTCTTCAGCTATGCAGGATCTTCATCCACCACCTGCCATGGTATGTTACTGGTTTTTTAAAAAAGGCCCCTTGAGCGTGACGCATTTGACAGATATTCTGTGGTTTTTGTGTCTTTTTTGAGTGGAGGATGCTTATCATATCATGGGGGAAAAAACCCAACATATTTTTGAAATGATTTGGCCAACGTGTCATTTTAACGATAGATTTGTGATAATGTGGTTTTTATTTGTCACCCTCATGTTTGCGCCACAAAATTCATATACAGAACAGCTATTTAAAGTGTCCTAACGCCACCTAGTGTTGACCTAGTCCTGGTTCTGTTGTTCCAGATTTATGAACTCATCAATATTAGGTGTGATCTGCTGTTTGACACGGTGAGTGGAGGGAGGACACCACAGATAATCTACAAAACTGAACCATATAGATTTACTACCCACTCTGACTTAGTCTCAGCTTTTATTTATGACCTTAAGGTCAATAAAATCCAGGTTAGTGCTGACCTGGTCATTCTCCTACTGTAAAACCTCATTGACGAATGATCATTTAAACCTGCCACGGTTCATTTGGAAAAGGGCTCTTAACTTTTGTGCACATCAGCAGCTGTAATTTAACTATCCTCTTGACATCAATATATGTTGTGAAGAATGACTGCTGAGGGATTGATGATTTTATTGCATTTTATGATTTTTAATGCAATAAAATTTTTAATGATTATTAATGATTTTAAAGTAATACACAGATGACTTTTCAGTCACACTTTAGATCTGAATCAAATGTAAAGAAAATAAAAAGAAAATAGAGTTTCTCTTGCAAAAAGCACCCTGATTTATATTCCTCCACCCTGGGCTGTCTTAAAACTATAATATATTACGAATTGAATTTGACAGTGTTATTTCAGGAAAGTTTTAAAAGGGTAAACACAGAGCTGCATTTTAAAAAATTTACTTTTAGACATACATTCAAACCAGTTTTACAGCACTTAAGCTGATTAGATCACCCAGCTGGCATTGTTTTCCTCTGGGTCACATGACCACTCACAACTCCATTTCAGATTCATTTCATAATCATAATAATATTGATTTTAAAACCTGGTCTGTGATAGACAACATAACAGGCTTTGTGATGTATTCTAATCGAATAATCTCATTTTTTTTAATTTGTTGAATGCAAGTTTTGGGTTCCTTGAGGAAAAAGTACAAAAGTACACTTTAGAGTATATATATATATATATATATATATATATATATATATATATATATATATATATATATATATATATATATATATATATTGTGTGTGCTGTTTTTATTTTTTTCCTTCATTCACTCAGCATAGTTGGTCATTTATCCCAGGAGGGACACGTCCTGCTTTCTTTATATTTTTACAAACAGCGTTAGTCACTAAAATCACTCCTTTGTTCATTCAGTAGGTCATTGTCCTGAAAACCTTTGAAAAACAAACCAATTTCACCTCCAGATTCAATAAACACAGTTATCTCAAAAAGACAACACAGACAAATACATTTATTTCCTTTAAAACAATTGAAATTTGGACAAAAATTTAGGGCATTTCCCTGATTACAATCTTCCATGCATCTGAATATATAGTGCGACGGGAGGTCCACTGTTTTGTGTGTGTGTGTGTGTGTGTGTGTGTTTGTTTCTACAGTAACGATGATTCAACTGTGCTGCCAGTGGAAATGTACACCTGGTGGTGGTGGATGACTGCTCAGAAAGCTACTGCCATCCGTGTGTGTCATTTCTGTTGAAACAGCTGGGATTCGATTGAACTTGACTGGGTTTGTGCTTTCATTGTAAGAGTTGAGATATCTGCAGAAAAAAGTGAAGGTCTATGACTCATAGCAGAACGCAGAAGATATTCTGACGATAACAACATCTGAAAGAAACAGGTGTTGTGATGCCCACGGGCTATAGAGGAAAATGAACAGTCTCCTAAACTATAAATCTTTTGTGTTATTCACTAACGTAGATTTTACTGGGTGTAGGCCTAATAGTGATATCAAAGTACGTAGCAGCTTGTATTACATGACATATTAAATGCACGTAATTGAACAATGACTCCCTGCTTCAAATGGACACAATGAATAACTGAAAAGATATAATGGTTGCTATTGTCTTTATTTAGCCTACCAAGAGGTGTTGAAACAACAATACAGTCCTCTAACAGAATAGTTTTGCAAATTGACAGTAATGATTTTTAACATCTCAATATTTACTGGACAAATAGTCCTACTTCTTTTATCTTACACATAGGGCCCTAGGCTACAGTATTTGTTTAGGCTACATATAGCCTATCTGTTTCAAAATGTACATTCATCATAGATTGCAATCAATTCGTCAACAAGAAATGAATTGCACTAGCTATAAATAATATTTTCAGACTATTTTAAAGGTCGAAACGATTCACAAATCAGATTAGGCTATACCAGTCTTGAATCGAACTCGTGCTTTCATCCCCAAACTTCTAGAGTTATTTTTTACTCAATTTTAAATATTAAGCTACAATTTTTTATTTTATTTTTTTTTAACCTATGGACACTTTTAATTAAAAAAAAAAAAAAAAAAAAAATCCGATTCAAGGATGAGAATCACTTCTGACGGTCCACCTGGTGATTCTGTGTGTTATTATCCACAGCGCCCGCAGGGAGTGCTAATATTCCTTTGAAGCATTATACAGATTTAAACATAGGCAATTTTCCTATCAAATGTAGGCTATCCTGCAAGATTTTCACATTATTTATGTGTGAAAATGAAAGGAAGTGTTTTCAGATTATGTTTTTCACGTCTTTATTGTGCTTATGATATATATGAAGCCATAGGCCAGAGTTATTATAGTCAACTAAAACTAAATCCATAAAAAAAGAAAAATACAAAAGCTTATTTTATTTCACCTAGTTGCCAAGGCAGTATTTCTCATTTCCATTTAGTTTAACTTTATACACACACACACACACACAAAACACTAGTAACAATGTCAAAATGACAAAAAAATTAGTAAAATTGAAACTAAAAATAAAATGAAAACTGAAAATCTAAAAATAATAAATAATAAAACTACAAAAGTATCTCAATGACACTAAAATATAACACTGATGTAGGCTACTTACGTTAATAGAAGAATAAAAATATTTTCATTTCATTAGAGGATCCATGAGCCGCTGAAATGTATTACAAAAGAAAAAGAAATGTTTTGATGTTCAATACACAGTCTAAATACTCACTATAGGAGAATGAATAAGCATTTTGATTCATTTCTCTCCACTTTATTTCAGTAACCATGAGCTTATTTCTGGCTGCTCTTTAAATACTGCATTATTATTTGCTGTGGGTTCAAGGACTGTGCCTTTTTTGTACACAAATAAAGTAAGTCTTAAAATGACCACACAGAGGTTAAAGCATCCCAAAAGGGCTTTAAACAAGGTCCTAAAAGCCATTTAATCAAATACTTTTTTTATTACAAGAAAGCAAAGGCTATTTCTGAGTTTGCAGCAATACGTCACAAATAAAATGTTGAATAAAGCAGACAAATGAAATCAACGTGATTTATATTAAATTTTCTTTAATGTGCACAGCATTATGTGAATTTACAGTAAAAGCAAGGAAAGAGAATTTGAGTTTTCATATAAAAATATGAATAAAAATACAATCTCATCTACAGAGGCAGACTCTTTGAAGCAAACGCGTCGCAATAGATACTAAGACAGCAGGTAGACAAAGAGGTGACCGAATCGAAGCAGGTAGACAAAAGGTGAGAGAAGTGAGCTAAATATCAGTACAAAATACTATATACGCCACATAAGCAGCAGCCTCTGATGCTGGAAATGTTAGTTTGCTGCCAGTCCTTGCCAGTGTGTGTGTGTGTGTGTGACAGTGAATAAACAGAAAAGCAGACAGTTTTGTTTACGGGACGAAACTCCAAACCAAATGATGTCACTTCGTTCTGCAGAAACAACATTTAAAAAAAAATGCAAAAAACAAGTTCTTCATCTTCAAAGACTGCAAATAAAGTTTAAGTAAATGTTAAGGCTGTGATAATGTGCTTAAAAAGTTCAATCTTCACGACCTGCTGGAAGACCTCACTAGGTTGTTGTCCTATAGTTGCTAGCTTCATGTGACGTCTCTCTGGAAGTTGTAAAGACATTCTCTGCCACTCAAAAAGCTGTTGCCATGATGGCCGGTTCGAAGCATTACATGTCAGAGCCAGGAACAGTCTCTTTGTTAGTATATGCTGAGCTGGCAAAGGGTTCAGTGAGGGCACCTCTTTTGCCCCGTGTTTGGGCCGTCCACCATATTCAGTGGCAACATGCAGTTTGATGGGCAGTCTTGACATCAGCAGGGCCACGCCTACTTTTTTTCTCTAAAATTCATTCAGTTTCCCCCAAGCCCTTTCCCAAAAATAAACATAAAACTTTTGGATTACATAAACCCCAGTGATGACACCAAAGGGTGATAGTACCCAAATGGAAGGATAAACATAGCAAAACTATTAGAATCTACTATATATTGTTTACACACTACAATGGAACTATTTTGGAACAGCTAAGTGGACGTGTCAATGAACGAAAGGGGACAAAAAACAAACAAAACCAAAAAAAAACAAAAAAAAGAAAACAAATTCACAGCCTTGTCCCAGCAGGCAAATCTTAAAGTTATAGTTTACGCCAAAATGAAAATTCAGTCATTGTTTACTAAACCTCATATCTTTCCAAATGCATATACCTATGACTTTTCTGTTGAATACAAAGTAGAAAGTTTGAGAAATATTTAACGTTAAATTTGCTGTCACATTTACTGTTGTTCAGCAAAATTTTGTGACTGAAATCCACTTATTTCAATAGGAATATATGCGATTGACTGGGAATTTCGCAAAAGATTTCTCCCCGAAACAATTTTCGCAATAAATTCAAGTTGGTCACGTAGATTTGCCGCATTGATCAAGAGAAAGCTGCTTGGGTTCATGCGTACATCACAACACTATTGACAATAGACAGTGCATGCTTTTTGCGCACAAAGTTTTGCCAAAATTTCACTAATGTGACTGCATCTTAAAAATAACATTTTTATCTATTTTATATTTTTGTTTTAAAATTTATATTTTATATTTTTTATTTATATTATATTTAGATTTTTATACATATATATCCTATTTAAAGGAATAGTTCATCCAAAAATGAAAATTTTGTCATCATTTACTCACCCTCCAAACCTGTGTAAGTTTCTTTCTTATGCTGAACACAAAAGAAGATATTTTGAAGAATTTTGAAGAACCAAACAGTTGTTGGTCACCACTGACTTCCATAGTAGGGAAAGAAATACTATGGAAGTCAATGGGGACCATCAACTGTTTGTTAACCAGCAAGAAACTCATACAGATTTGGAACGACATGAGGGTGAGTAAATGATGACAAAATTTTCATTTTTGGGTGAACAATCCCTTTAATGATAGTGACTACTGTCAAACTCCAAAAAGGACAAAAACACAAAAAATAGCACCATTAAAGTACCATAAAAGTGGTTAATCTGACTCATCCTCTATATTTCATATCACAGGACTACGGTAGACTTGTGCACAAGTCACATGAATCACTTTTACGGTGGTTTCAGAGCGACGATCATAGAATGACACGAGGGTAAGTAAATAACAGAATTTGCATTTTTGCATTAACTTCTTTAAAAGTCAGGCTGAAACGGTATTCCTATGGTGATAAATGCTAACAAATGACAAAAAATTAGCATTTTTGACACACATCCCCTATACCCCAAGGACTCTAAAGCTGAGAGAAGACAAAGCTCAAGGACAGAACAGAGACGGAGAGGACAGTCTTATCTAAGGGCCACCTAAATACAGTGCAACCCTCCATCTCTGTTCACTTTTTCTTTGCCCTCTTTTTTAGAGAGGTTACATTTGTTTTATCTTCCTGCATCGGACATTGGTCTCCATTCCCCCTACCCCACCCAATCCCTCTGGCTCTTTTCCTTCTACCTGTCCTTACACCACCTTGGTGGTGGTGACCCGGACGCTGCTGAAGCACTTTCCCATGGCTTCGAAGAGCGGGTCGCAGAAGGTGTGCACACAGATGGAGTAGACTCGACTGACACAGTGGATCTCAATTAGGTAGCTCTTCACGCAAGGCACCACCGCCCAGATGTGATGAAGGAGAGGATGGCGAAGAAGATGCCCCATATCAGGGCGAGCGGGATGCCCACCAGGGCCGTCAGCAGCCTGTAGCACCAGTATTTGGTTACTGTGAAGGTGGTGAAGCTTGCTTTCCACACGCCGTCAAAGCTGTAGGTGCCAGGAGGCTCGGCGATCACGTCCTCAAAGTCCACCTGGAGATGAAAGGGATTTCAGCATTATATCATTTTGTATCGGAATTGTACAATCTTAATTTTGAACAACTTGTTTCCAACTAACCCATATTTTACATTATCATGATCAAAACTTTTTCTGAACATCCTCAATCTCTAAAAACCTAAATATATTCAAAAATATATGTATAATTCTAATTCTAATAATAATAATTCTATTTTTATAAAAAGGTTACAGACATAACTTCATTTATAATATTTATAACTTATATTTTAAATTATATTTTACTTATAATTTTCTTTGTCTATCTTATTTATAATCAGTCTATCTATCTATCTATCTATCTATCCAAATATTTAAATACATACAAATATATAAAATTAAATAAATAGATAGATATAAAATAATACATCTATTTTAGTGATTACTGTAATACATTTCATAATGTGTAATGCCAACCACAATTAAATTAAAAATAAAATTAAAATATTTAAATATAAATTTACTAAGATATATTAAAATATACACATGTATGTATTTATATATTATTTTATATAATCCGTCTTTCTCCAAACGGTTCATCCTATGAGGGGTCATGGGGATACTGAAGCCCATTCATTTAATTTATTTATTAATTTTTTTTATGTAATTATTAATTATATTATTTTATTATTTTATTTAATTTTTTTGTGATGAAGAAATTAACAAAAATTGGAGTGTTTCTGCATGTTCTCATCCATATCAAGCAGACTGACAAGAAAAGCAGCATGACTCTTCTTCCTCCCCTCCAGCCATCTCCACATTCTTCACAGACAGCATCTTTACATTGTCCAGCAGCCCACTCTGCTTCACTCAGACCGGTACCACCCAGTTCATGCCCAAGTCACCGTGCTCTAAACCTCCAGTATCAACCGCAGACCGGATCAGATAGTGCCTGACACCAAACACTAACATTTACAAAAGACGTGTATATATAAATCTCATTTAATAAGCCCTGCATAGCTTGGTTTAGATGTTCCTAGAGCTGGCAAACCTCACACCATCACAGTACAGCAGTACACTTGCTTTTCAAAGCAGATGTGATTATTTCAGTTGATTATACAGGGAAAAAGCACACACAAACACACCCCGTCCTTCACAGTCACACGTCAAAGTCAAGTATAAGCTAATATTTATTTAACACCTCCTTTTTGAGCAAGCTAGTCAACAAAACATAGCTGAATTTCTTCTAATCAAAAGAAAGCAGTGTTATTTATGGTGAACTTTCAACTAAGTCACTCAATATGATTTTTTTCCCCATTCTTAAAAGACCAGTTTAGACTTTTTATGCATAGTCTTGATGTTCAATAAGAAAAAATGCTGCTTAACCAGCACAATCTAATAAAACTTGTTGACCAATAAAGGCTTGTTGTTTAAGTTAGTTAAGAAGTCATGTCTGGACGAAAAGGTAGAGTGTTTTAGAGTAAATTGAAGTTCCTGTAAGAGTAAAATGATAAATTACTACTTGTTCAAGGGCTTGAAACCATCATGGCTCAAGTTGGCAAAGAAACGCTAAATTATACAGTCTTACATAAGCCTGTCCTCCCCGTTCATTTATCTACAGTATATCCCAATTGGCCGGACACATAGTTTCCATTAGTTGAATATTACAACCAACAAAGTTAAAATAAACAGTTCTTGAGCTGACTGCACAGTGTTGTCTGATAACACCCTCACTGTACTGACAGAAGTATCAACTTGCATTCTTCAAACTTGGGGGCTTGTGATTATATGACCCGTCCACATAGTTCATAAATCACCAGTGTGCACTGCACAGTTTATGGAGGAGTACGAGTGCCACTTAAAAATGAAATCAACGTCAATTTAGTCATTTAAAAATAACTATATAAATCACTTTTGTCAAATAAGCAGATATATTTTAAAACTTACATTTTTTAATAATGTCTAAAAATGCAATAAAACAAAGCAAAACACAAGTAACCACATCAAAAAATGTTTAAAAAAATCTCTTTTTAAACTGACAAATAAATTGTCATATTTAAAAATGAAAAATAAAAATGAAATGAAAAATGAAAAAAAGAAAAGAATGAAAATGAAAAAAAATGAAAAATAAAAATTGTAAATAAATAAATAAATCATATTTAAAAATGCAACTATATTTAAAAATAAAATAAAAAAACTATAAAATATATGAAGATAAAATAAAAATGTAAATAAATAGATCAATTAAAAATGACAAATAAATAGACATTTAAAACAGTTTAATTAATTAGCATTTAAAAATGGAGCTATATTTAAAAACAAAATTTGTAAATAAAATTTTAAATAAAATAAACAATTTATTTTTCAAACTGACAAACACATTTAAAAAATAGAGCTATTTTAACAATAAATAAAATAAAGTAAAATAAAAATGTAAATTAATAAATCATATTTAAAAATGCAGCTATATTTAACAATATGAAGATTTTTTTTTTAAATAAAATAAGATAAAGATAAATATAAATAAATCCCTTTTCAAATAAATAAGACATTTTTAAAGCTGTTTATTTAGTGTTTAAAAATACAGCTAAAATACAGCTAAAATAAAATAGTATAAAAAGCTTGTTATCTTATTTTTAAGTTGTCCTCCAAATACAGTACACATCAAATATGTTGTATTTGGAGAGGCAAAAGTTGATTAAAATAATGCCATTGTTATGGAACGGCTTTAAATTAAAAAACAATTATAGCAACATTGTTTATTTTTTCTCAATCCTCGATCACCATGGCAACAGTCTGTGACTCATTTCAAATCTCAAATTCATATGCAGTGACTAAAAAAACCCACCAAAGCTGTATGTATTCTCTCTGGAAAGTTTTCCTCTATTGGTCAGCCAGAAATCATAGCAGCTGTGCAAAAACGACATACTACAAGTATAATGTCTCCCATTAGAGATGTCTACGTGGGGGTCTTCTCGTCGCGTGACCCGGCCCTAGACTATGCTCTGGCTGGATTCCCACGTGGAATCCTGTTCCAGTGTGCTATTAAAAGAATGCACTTTTATGAGAGGAAAATAATCTGTTCCAAGGGAAAGCTACGCATGTGTTTCTGCACACAAGGGCCTTTGATGTGGATGTCTGTGGGAGTGCATTTGGACCACGAGTGCATCATGATCCAGAGGAACGCCCCATGTGTGTGTGTGTGTGTGTGTGCGTGCATGTGTGTATGGAGAATTTGTGAAAATGGAGATGGGAATTCCCTGCTACACTCTCCTACACAAGACCACTGCGAGCGCTCAACCCCTTTTAAGGACAAAATAAAAGGACTGTGTGCGCCAAACGAGTTTAACTTGTGACATAAATCCTTAACAAACATCCAATTATAAGCAGAAAACTTCCTTTCAATGTGCTCTGGATTCAATTTTCAGTCAAAGCATAGGAAGCATTCAGTTGCATGTGTCCTCGGGGATGTGACTCAGTGTCATGTTGAGGAGGGAGGGAGAAAGACGCAGAATAAAAGGGATGGGAAAAGGGCAGAGATGGATGCAAGGGGATCGTTTTTGAAAGCCGTGTGTATTTCAAATATACATCAATGTGACCTGTTGACTTTTCTTTCTGAGAAAGTTTCTATGCAAGGCATCGCCCCACGCCCAGGAAAACTTTCATGAAGAATGTTAGGTGTGCAGCCTTTGCTCAAAAACAGGAAACTCTTAATATTTCCTCTATAAAAAAAGGCCTTACTTTGACAGCTCGTTACAGCATGGGAGTTACAATGTAACACGTCACTCAAAATGAGAGCAGCGTGATATTATTGCATGTAGGATTTCACAAACTCATGCCACAGTCCCAGTATTTCACATTGCGAAGACAGCTGCTCCAGTGATAATTGCTTCCACCCTGTTGGGAAATCCAGCTTAAGCTGGTAGCTGTGGAACAGCTGGTTTCTAGCTGGTCTAAGATGGTTGACCAGCTACCCTGCTCTAAAAACCAGTTTGACCAGTTGGTTCAAGATGGTCTATGACGTTGTACCAGCTAAAGTAGAAACACCAGCACTAAGGAATCCAATGATAGGGACCAGGTGAGAGCGGATGCAAGTGTGTTTAAGGTTTTACAAGTAAAGTAATGGATTTTAATTCAAAAGAACTTGAAACCAACATTGTATCAGTTTTCAAAGACAGCTGCTGCATGCAGTAATTGTTTCCAGTGCCACCTTGACAAACTGACCACTGACTCACCACTAAGTTATGAAGCCAAACTCTCTGTTGAGTTATAATGCGAAACTATTAAGATTTTTTTTAGCAGTATGCATAAATTGTAATGTTCTCCATACATGTTTCTAACAATACATAACATTTAATAGGTATAATATGTAATAATAACAACAACACAAATAGTTATTAATAAATTACATTTTGTCATTTGTATAAAATATAATACTAAAACAATTACTTATAAAAATTCGCGTGCACTTGTTTCATATTACGTAGGCTACACTATTGCGTGCACTTACAAATGTATCCATTTCTAAGTCTTTTATTATTATTAAAGTGACTTGCCAAGAAAGAAAAAGTTGCATATAGCAGAAAAGGTTCGCTGAATGACTTACCTTCACCACATCGTCATTTAAATGCTTTGGGTCCCGGTTGACCAGGTCAATTTCCTTGGTGTGGACATCCTGAAGTGTCTTTTCGTTGATGCTGTCGTTATCCATTTCTTTATTATTTGGTTTGTAAATGTTCCCCTGTTTCCTGATGAACGGTGAGTGAGCGTAGTCCTGCGGATCCAAAGAAAACAGAAAACGAAGTTCATGAGCGTGGAGGGGAGACTGGGGCGCAACTCAGCACTGCCCTGGCATGGGATGGTTTTAAGCGGATAGAAATGAAGCACCACACCCCTCTGGAACACAGAGGAGCGACCCGCCGCACGGGGGCGTCATTTTACACTCTGCGCGTGCTCTTATTCCGCAGCAGAAATAGCAATAAAATACACTCACAATTTAAAATATTTACCTGTTAGAACGTGTATAAAATATGTTAGTTATTCTGAACTAAAAAAAAAAAAGTTCTTAAGAAGTAATTGCATTGCGCTTCGACAGCATTGTATTGGATTAGTGAACAGTTCATATTTTAGCTAATATTGTTAATAGCTACTATTATGCGAAAGTGTGTTTAAAGTGAACAATGGAAGGAGACGTGCAAATACGTGCCAGAAAAAGATAAGACTTCAAATTAGCCAACATGCGCGAAAAAAACGCCAGTTGTAGAGCAAGTGCCAACAACCGCCTTCATGTGTTGATAAGTGTTTGAGTAACAAGTAGCCAACTTAGCTAAAGGTTTGTTGCATAAATGACTCAAGAAAACCTAAATTGACATAAAAAATACAAGATTTGTTAGGTAAAATAGGTGTCATTCTCACCTCTTCAGGTGCCCCGTCCTTGTATCCGCTTGTCATGCTGTCCCGCGCCTGAAGTGCGTTCAGATGAGTGTGTGTGGAAACAAGACAATCAGTGGAGAGGAAGCAGTGTGGGAGGCGTGGGGATACTGCTTACAGTGGGGAGTCCTTTCCCTTAAAACAGCCCTCTTTTCTGCATACTAAAGTCCAATAAAACTTTTATCTACTGAGTCGTGTTTTATCTCTCCTGGAGTCTCTCATGGCATAAAGTGGGAGTTCCTCTCTCGGTCACTGAGGACTAGGTGTGTGTTCAGTGAATGAGACTGAAACCCTCCATTAGCCTGCCACTCATAGAGCTACGCAGTATTAGTGGTTGGATATTTTGACATGATTTTTCCCAAATGGGAGGCATATTTGGGCATTGTACCAACTTCTCCTGAACGAATTCCATGTACACTACCAGTCGTTTTTCATTAACTCTATTTTCCACTGTAATGTTACTGTAATTGTAAATCATCACAATTAAGCAACAAAATAGAGGAGGTATGTGAGGACTGTGTAGTGACCAAACGTAAATGTTAAACAAATCAAACAGCCACTATCTTATCTCTGAGGTGCATCTTGAAATGGTTTTCAAAAAGTATTACGTTATTAACTTATTGGCTGCTTTCTGTCCAACTTAACCAAGAAAAGTTTTGGTTCTGTATGGAAATTCATACATAACTTGAGGAGTATAAACCTGAAATGTGACTATTCGGTTTGCATACCGAAATGTACCTCAAGGCAAGACTTGCACTTAGTTTGGAATGTTTTCAGCAACAATAGGCTAACACTGCACAGTCTTGTTTTTCTCATATTTGTCCAAGTTTACTAGGCTTTCGTTTACTTTACTTAACTATATATTTTAGCATGCATTTACTGTACCTAACAAGTATTTGTGTATCTAGGTCAGGTCCTGGCAAAGTGAGGGATGTGACAGGCAATGCAAAATATGCAAAAACTACAACAGAGGTAAAGTCACTCTCGCTGTATCTCAGGTAAAATACAACACTTTTTATTGTAAACCTATTATTCTACAAAGTCAATATGCATAATGAAACATTTAATAAAATAGCTGTTAAGAGCTCAATAGAAAACTTAGATCCTTCTACAAAAACATACACTTTATGCAGGTACACCGTTATCCTCGGGCATATCTGCTGCTTTGAACATGTCACCCTGAGGACTTTTCTCATTGCACAAGACGTTAAATCTTGTCAGGTTAACATTTCATGTGCCACACACTGATCTCTGTGGTATGGTCTCCGAGCAAAGAAAACAATCCATCCTTTAATTTCCAAAAATAATTTTATTTGCTGAACTGAGAGACATTTAGTTCTGTCTTTCATAAGCTGAGCTGTGTTCAGCATGTTTGCTACATGATATCATTCAACAGGGGCGAGGAAACGGCACCTGAGCCTCTAATGTTCCATTGCACAGTCAAATATTCCATTTACTCTGCGGAGCCACTAACAAAGCACAATCAATGGCAAACAGCATGTCAAATGTGGCTTTGCAAGTCAAACTAATCACCATTTGGGTACTTTTTTATCATTATAAAAAGAAGTCATTAATACAGAAGAAAATGTGTTTTATTTGTATAGAAACACTCTTTATAATATAGGAATGTTCCTAAAAAAAAAAACATAAATAGTTTATACACTGAAATGCCATCAAATCATTTAATTTACTCTTCTTGATAAATCATCTCCAAACAATATAAATATTAACTCAGAAATCGCACAACACCACAGCCCTATTGGAAGTAGTTACATCATTTTTTTCCTTACAAGCACATCATGTGCTTATTGCAATATTATCTATCATGTAGTAGCACAATACCTTAAAGTAATAGTTCATCCTTAAATGAACATTTGTTGACACTTTACTTACTCTCAGGCAATCAAAGATGTAAATGAATTTCTTCTTCTGAACAAATTTTGAGAAATTTATTGTTACTACTTGCTCACTAATGGATCCTCTGCAGTGAATGGGTGCCATCAGAATGAGAGTCTAAAGAGCTGATAAATAATAATCCACAAAACTTCAGTCTTTCAATTAATATATTGTAAAGCAAAAAGCTGTGTGTTTGAAGGTAAAAAATGTTTTAATGAATTTGTTTTTTACAAACACACAGCTTTTCACTTCACAAGATGTTAATTGATGGGCTGGAGTCGGGTGGATTACTTGTGGATTATTGAGATGTTTTTATCAGCTGTTTGGACTCTCATTCTGACGGCACCCATTCACTGCAGAGGATCTATTGGTTTGCAAGTGATGTAATGCTAAATTTCTCCAAATCTTTTCTCATGAAGAAACAAATTCATCTACATCTTGGACAGCCTGGGGGTGATTTCATTTTCAGCAAATACTCATTTTTGGGGTAACTATTCCTTGAAGGCTAAAATCTCAATCAATTCATTTTAATCTTTGAAAAGTCTTCCATTATATATAACACAAAAGCTTAATTAGACTTAACATAACAGTACTGAAAAAGCATGTCAGCACTGACGCCGCCCATTACGAGGCTGACACGTCAGAGCCGAAACAACGGAATGAATATTGCAACTGTGCATTGCAATGAAAGAAAACTTCTTTCTCTTCTCTGTTCTTCAGAAGTCAAGGATAAATGATCCTTCAGCTAATAACCCTCCAAAAGGTGGCCAAAACATTGTGACAAAGAGAATATGCAACACTTCTATGCGGAGTTAGATTTGCTCAGTTTTGCACAGTCTTGACATTGATGGACGACAAGCACCGTCCAATGCTGAAGAAGAATGGCCCAATAAACATGTCCATCAAGCTGGTCCAGATCAAGTGGATGGAGGGCAGTGTCATCATGCAGCCCTGGATCACTGGCATCACCACCCTGCGGAGGGAAAACAGCTCATCATCATGAGTGCTGATATGTAAGACTTACATAACAATCATATCAAGGTGAATTTGTTCCTCTCTCTTTGTTCTGGGGTTAAAATATAGCCTGGAATGTGTGCAAAGCATTAACCTTCATATCAGATGGTTCCAATAATCATCACCTTTGATATTGTTAACAGTCAGCACATATGCAAGATCTGTCAGTCAGCATGACTAACCCATAACAAACTTAACAAGCATCATTCATGTCTGTAACACCTTAAATTTGCAAAATCATTTTAGCACATTGCAATGCAATTGCTTAGATGTCCTAGGTGGTTGCTATAGTTTTCTGGCTAAATGCATTAGTAAAAACAGCCCATTTCCAAGTATTTATGATAATTACTTTCTTTTTTCACTTGTTTTAGCATCTACCAGGCTAAAATTCTAAATATAGATATTTAGTATAGTAAAAAAAAAAAAAAATAAAAAAATAAAAAATATGGACCTTTAACAAGCCACAGAATTTGTCACCCAATACTTCAAAATATTCACCAAGTAGACTTCTCTTCTCCTTTTGAGCTACACTGACATATTGACATTAGATCTTATCTGGCTATTTTGTCAAGTCTACTCATTCCTAAACTAATGGGGTCACTCTGTTACAGCAGGGTTAAGTTTACAAACATCCACATGTGCTAATATTTCACCTAAGGAACACCGACCCTGAAAATGCTCCTGATTTAAACTACACAAGGGTCAAGCATCAAGTTTCTGCTTGCATGTATCAAACCACTAAGAGGCCGGAGAAAAACACTTGACTAGAATGCTAACAATCCAGTGTGAGTTATGTGCAGATTTTTCCACCATGGAAATGCAGGCCCACCTGTGTTCTGCAAAACCAATATGCAAGACTTTCTCTGTGGTATTTTTTTAAATGCCAGTCTTTATCTAAGTGGGTAGTGGCCAAGGCAAATATTCTGCAATTGGGCTGTGGAAAATACAACAGAGAGCCAACAGCCTTCCCCAACAAGAAGCCTTTTCATACCAAATATGTATACAGCTGAGGATCCCGAAAACAATCCCAGCAATGAATGCCATGGGAATGGCCAGAAACGTGGTGAGGATCCTGTAGAAGATGAATTTCACCAGCTCAAACACAGCGTGACTGCCGATCCACACTCTGTCAAAGCTGTGCGTGGAGATGGGCTCAGCAATGATGTCTTCAAAACCAACCTGTGAAATCAAACACAAAATTAAAAAATCAATAGTAAACAAACTCTTTAGACAATCAAATTAGCCCACATATATAAAAAGAGAGTAAGTACCAAATTTATATTTGAACTACACACCCTTACAGTCCAATAAAGTCTGTTTTATTTATTTTTTACATTTATTACTATTGTTTTGTTTCTTCTGAACAAGAAACACATTAACCGGACAATTTAATCTGAAACTTAAGTTATTAATATTAACATACCTGCAGCTGAATCACACCTGTGCTGATATTCAATGCAACAGTCCTGTGTGTGTGATATTAGGTATTTTATTTATTGTATTTTGTTATTATCGTTTATATTAAAACTACTGGCACCTTATATGTATTTTCTTCAGTCAGTGTTTTTTCCCTTGTGTGTGTGTGTGTGTGTGTGTATTAATTCGGTATTGTATGCAAAACAATTATGCCAAAAAATACTCGAAATTTAATTGAAAAGATTATCGCGCACGTGCAATTACATTTATTCAAATAAAACAAATTCACTTCGAAAATGCATTAATATGCACATGAATGGCGGTGCGCGAAAACATTTGTCATCATACCAAAATAAACTAATATGAGCACGTTGTTAGCGCTTATATCGCTCATGCTTAGTCAGTTTTAGACGCAGGTATTTACAAATAAATGACAGTATGTAAGTGATAAGTTTCGCGTTGTCACCTACCTTTAGGTGCGCGTTAATATCTTTAGGATCTCTGTCCGGGACTTCTGAATACACGTTCGGTTTTTTTCCAAGTATAGGTTCAATCGATCTATTGAATTCATCCTCATCCATAATGACACTGGTTTCCATTTTTTCTTTTTCAAGCCCCATTTTTTTTGGTTTGGAGTTGCGCGGCGCGCTCTGCTGTGTGTTGAGCCTGCTGTACGCGCACTGTGCGCTCAGGGCAGGACGCGTCCACGCCCCTCACAAGCAGACAAAACACACAACGGCACTCAATTCACAGCTCCGAATAAATGTGGACCAACGATAAGAAACATTTTAGTGATAAATCTCTGTCTAGCCGTCCTTACCTCGACAAACTGTTTATTGAAACGGAACTCAAGGAATGTTATCAGATTGTTATTGTTATTTCCTCTATAGACAATGAACCTAGTCAGAGGATTCAAATATTTTTTCTCAGGGGTTTCCTCACATTTTACACATTCATTCATTCATTCATTCATTCGTTTTTTGATAACATTTTTAAACACTAACAATTTTTAAAACTTAAAGCCATGGCTAAATGTTGATCTTCCACAGCCAGTTTATTGCTTTTCATGAATCAGTAAGCTTCACTGGCTTCTTTGAAAAGTGTTTTTATTCTGTTTTACTATAAAAAGAAGATTCTTTACATAATGGTTCTATTTAGAACAAAGTAGTCCTGAAATGGTTCTTTTTGTTTTAGCGTAGGGTTCTTTATTCTCGCCTTTTTGCTTTTTGAATCTGTAACTTTCAAAAATCCTAAAAATAAATTTAATTTATTATCCATATTGTTAGAGTTTTCAATTATTACTTGGGTTTAAACATAAACAGTGAGGGTTTTGTATTTCTTAGAACCCTTATTACTTGAGAAGGCAGTATTTTTCATCTTTCGGACACAGTCGATGACTGTTAGTAGATAATTTGCCTGTCTTAATTTCAGACAATAGGCCACTCTCTGATACAGTGATGGTCTTTGCCTTCCTATTTGACTTTTTAAAGGGACAGTTCACCCAAAAATGAAATTGTTGTCGGGTGATGCAGATGCCTTATACCGTATCATAATGGAAAAAGCCTCATTAAAATAATTGCACTCTTGGAAAGAAAACCTTATTAATAGTTTAGCAAAAATCTTTTATTATTTTTTCTTATGTAAAATATTAAGCATTTTATATTAAAAATGTTAAAATAATACTTTAACAAAATTGCTTTGTTTTTGTTTTTTTGTTTGTTTGTTTTGCCCGCCAAATCAATGTAGCGTAACCAACAAAGCAGAAAAAAAACATGAATTAACATTAAAAACAATTAAAAATTCATTTAAAATTATTATTTTTTAAATAAATAAATAAATAAATATATATATATATATATATATATATATATATATATATATTAAAAAACATATATATGAAATGTCCAAAAATGTCCAAGCTGTTCTTTTCCACAATGAAAGTGGATGGTGACCAGCCTGGGCTGCGTTTCCCAAAAGCATCATAAGCCTAAGTTGATTGTAGCTCCATTGGTGGCAATGGATCTACAATGTACTTAGACTTATGATGCACTGCACTGCAGATTTTATAATTCTTACCAAACGTCTGAACATAATGATGATCTCTATAACCAGAAGGAATGAAGGGAGTTCCACTGGAGCTGATACACACGTAAACAACAAACTCATTGTGTTGTAACAGTCGGGAGGAAAAAGGGGAGAGGCCACGGTGGCTCATAACAGCGGAGCAAAAGCACAACAGTGGGAGTGAAAAGCACATTCTACCCACCAGGACATGCACAATACAGGCCATAATCCCTATGGATAAACACACAGCTGATTTCCAACAGCACAGCAAAGGTGCCAAGACCTTTCCCTCTGTGTGTGTTTGAAGTGGTGATCAAACGTTGTCAGCATCATGAACGGCCACTATGATCTCTACTTTGATGTGGGTGAACTATATATTTTTTTCTCTGATTTAAATTGTGAAACAGAGCAATCAGACTTAACTGCTAAACTCTTCATTCAAGGTGTCAAGTACTGTAATCTGTGATGAAGGGTTTAGCAGGCAAGTCTGATTGATCTATTCTGGTGCAATCTTTTACCATCATAATAACTTAAGTTCGCAAGTTCAACAGTTTTTCCCTTGAGGATACGGGACCTGCCCAACTAGCTACTGGAAGCAAAGTAATAAAACTATTATATGTCATTTTCATGACAACTGAGCAGGTGAATGACAGCTGCCCTTGTAAGACTGCACTTGGTTGAGCAATATCTCACAAAACCGAAAATTATTAGCTCTTGTATTTAGCTATTGCTTGCAAATCAAGTAAAGCTATTAAAACACAAGTACTCCCTGAGGACTTGGTATGTTGCTCATTACTATTTTTAGGTACTTGGGTAAATGGGTTAATGGCATTATATATTATATATATATAATTTTTGAGGGGACCATAAAGTCAAGAATGTGAAGGTGATACAACTGCCCTGATATCATAATGAAAAAGACTAATTTAAATAATTACATTATTAAAAAAAAAATTAACCAATTTTTACTTTTTAGATAAAAAATATATTAAATATTATTATATATGAACTAAAACATTAGAAAATATTCTAACAAAAATATGTCATTGCTTATATATATATAAACAGTCATGGCCAAAAATATCGGCACCCTTGGTAAATATGATCAAAGAAGGCTGTGAAAATTAATCTGCATTGTTAATCCTTTTGATCTTTTAAAAAATTCACAAAAATCCAACCTTCATTGGATAATAAGAATTTAAAATGGGGGGAAATATCATAATGAAATAAATGTTTTTCTCTAATACACATTGGCCACAATTAAAGGCACCCTTTTATTCAATACTTTTTGAAACCTTCATTTGCCAGTTTAACAGCTCTAAATTTTCTCCTATAATGCCTGATGAGGTTAGAGAACACCTGACAAGAGATCAGAGACCATTCCTTCATCACTCCAGACCCTTTAGATTCCCAGCTCCATGACGGTGGTTCTTCTCTTCAGTTCACCCCACTCATTTTCTATAGGGTTCAGGTCAGAGGACTGGAATGGCCATAGGAGAAGCTTGGTTTTGTGCTCAGTGACCCATTTTTGTGTTGTTTTTGAGGTTTGTGTTTGGATTATTGTACGGTTAGAAGATCCAAACATGGCCCATTATAAGATTTCTAACAGAGTCAGTCACTTATTGATTTTTTATCTGTTGGTATTTGATAGAATCCATGATGCCATGCGTCTAAACAAGATGTCCAGGACCTCCAGCAGAAATATAGGCCCACAACATCAAAAATACAGCAGTATATTTCATTGTACACATGGGTTTACTTTTTATCCCTGTATTCACCAAACTCATCTTGAGTGTTTGCTGCAAAAAGCTAATTTTTTAGTTTCATCTGACCATAGAAGCCAGTCCCATTTGAAGTTCCAGTCGTGTCTGATAACTGAATATGCTGGAGTTTGTTTTTGGATGAGCTAGGAGAATTTTTCTTGAAACCCTCCCAAAAAACATTTGGTGATGTAGGTGCTGTTTGAACCTTTTTTTTAAGGTTTTCTGACCCTGAGACTCAACTATTTTCTGCAATTCTCCAGCTGTGGTCCTTGGAGAGTCTTTAGCCACTCAAACTCTCCTTATCACCGTGCATTAGGACGATATAGACACACGTCCTCTTCCAGGCAGTGTCGTAATATTTTATGTTGATTGGAAATTTTTAATCATTGCCCTGATGGTGGAAATGGGAATTTTCACTGCTCTAGCTCTTTTCTTAAAGCCACTTCACTAATTTGTGAAGCTCAATTATCTTTTGCTGCACATCAGAAATATATTCTTTGGTTTTTCTCATTGTGATGGATGATTAAGGGATTTTGGGCTTTGTTTTCCCTCCTATTTATATTTCTGTGAAGGAGGAAGCCATGGCTGGATAATTTCATGTTCATAATCACCCTGGAGTGCTCAAAATTGTGAATATGAATGGGAATATACTTCAGAGATATTTTACTCATAAGAATTTCTAGGGGTGCCAATAATTGTGTCCAACGTGTATTTGAGAAAAACATTTATTTCATAATGATATTTCCCCCATTTTAAATTCTTATTATCCAAATGAAAGATTAGATTTTTGTGAATTTTTTAAATAAAAAAACAAAAGGATTAACAATGCAGATTAATTTTCACAGTCTTCTTTGATCATATTTACCAAGGGTGCCAATATTTTTGGCCATGACATATACATATATATAAACTTTGTTCAGCCAAATCTAAGTCATGTGGTGCACCCAACATGTAGGGTAAAATAAATAAAACAAATAAAACAGGAAATAAATAAAATAAATAAAACAGGAAATATGTTTCAGATTCAATAATCTCTTAAAATATCACATAATTTGATGTTTTAATAAGGCAATGTTAGTTCAGACAGTAAAATGTCATGTGGTGCAACTCTCCAAGAAATGTTATGATATTTATAAATAGATAAATATATAAAATAATGATTAAGATGTGTACACTCACATATACTCAGGGTGTAAGGAAAACACTTCATCCTACAGCACAAACAGTGCCGGAGATTCTTGATGAAGTAACCAAAGGTCACATTCCATGGTCCTGTGATCTAATTCTACCTGCAGAAAAACAATGACATGAGCACAATGATATCAGATGGGACTTCCTGACAGTCACCTCATCTGCTAAAGCTCTCAGCTCTGTGAATACCGGCACATCATAATAAACCGTGACATGCAGTAATCGTGAGAATCAGCCCATAGCAATCCAACTCTATTGTCATCAGCCTGCAACTCTGGGAGATCACATTTTCACAAGCAGTAGAGTACAATTGCTTGGTACAAAAGTTTAGTGTGAATATTACCGAAAAAAATATTCCTGGCTATTATTTGAAGAGTAAACAG
This sequence comes from Spinibarbus caldwelli, assembly GCA_039654775.1. Taxonomy (NCBI): domain Eukaryota; kingdom Metazoa; phylum Chordata; class Actinopteri; order Cypriniformes; family Cyprinidae; genus Spinibarbus; species Spinibarbus caldwelli. The sequence goes on along the minus strand of CM077264.1, from coordinate 13,692,596 downwards.
AGTTTTGGTGGTCATGAGTATATGGTTAACTGAGGTCGCTTTTCTTTTCTTGTAATAGACTGCTATTTTGTTCTGGCGTAAAGGTCTAAGAAAAGCTCACTGGCAGGGAATTGGCAATCAAAACAGAAGATTTCAATTAAAGTCCTCAGCAGAAGGAAACAAAAGTTTGGGAACGGCATGCGCTTTACATCACAGCACCGATGAAAGTCATTGCTTTAACATTGCATAACTCTTTCAGACATAAAAGCGGCCTTTGTTTTGCCATTGACTGCTTATAAAGACCGAACTTAAATCAACTTAAGGAAATGAAAGTAGACTAGAGAGAATACATTAGCCTTCATGCTCTCTGCCAGCATGTACCTTTGTCTATACAGATCAAATTTAGTGCTTTGTAATTTTTCCAAGCACAATAAACCTGTCAAAAACAACCAATCTCTTCATCTGTACCCACGTTGCTCGGTGTTTGTGAACACCACTGGCTGAAGGTGTGGTGAACACACCGGGGATCCGCCCAGAGCCCGAGGCCGTGTTAGTCAATGGAGTATATGTGCTTTGCGGGAAGAGATAAATATGTTTTTCCATTTGTACTAACTATGGAGCAGCTTTTGCCGTGCTGCATGAACAAGCCTGAGTCCTTACAAGCTTCAATCCTCCAGTTCTGACACAGTTACCCAGTCACACACGGCGGGATATTCATCTCCATCACATGACAGACCCCTCAAACCATTTTCCAGCATAGTTTAGATCAGGTAGATGAGTGTATCAGATCCTGCATACCGGTGCTGTTACTCAACAGCTTCAGGTGTGCTTTTTGCCTTTATTTTGAGCCAAGTCTGGGAATGCTGGCCAATGATCTTGCTTCATGAATGTCTATTAAGTTTATAAGCTGCCCTAGTGATAAACATGGTGTCAATTCAAAGTTTTAAGCTTCTAGATGATTTATACTTTGCAGTAAGTTTTTTTGTCACCTCACAATGTTTTTATACACTGGACTCACAATTTTAAGAAATCACATTAGTTATTTATTACTTAATCACATTTGGCTGAACATAGGAGTGTATTTTAACTAAGCCCCAAATAATTTTTTACATCTATTTTAATGTTAAATATTAATATGTATTTCTTATTTTAAAGTGTAAAGGTAAAACTTAAAAATTTACAAAATTAATTAAAAATTTCCTATTATCTAATTGTTTATTAAAGATCTTTTCTTGTGAATATTCTTTTAATTATAATCATTGCATTTTTTTTCAAAGTGTCCTCAATGTCAGTTTCCATATTGTTACCTCATGTCCGAATATACCTATTTTCTTACTGTATAATATGGAAAATAATTAATCCAGAATGAGTAGTATGTCTGAATATGCAGCATTCTTGAAAACTGGATGTGGCGTGGCTGATATCAGGTCACATGACAATTCCAATATGGCAACATCCTCCTCCAGGAAGTGACATCATTTTTGTATAAAAAAACAACAATCTAAAAGTAAATAAATCTTGCACAGTTAAATTAATTGCACAGTAACCCAATTAAATATAATTTAAGAAACTTTAAATATTTTTAAATTATTAAATAAATTTGATAATATAGTTTTCATCTTTACACACACATAGCCTACTTATATATCATATTATAATCTATATATAATTGTAATCTATTTAAAGATGTGTCAGTCCTTTAATCTGTTCTTATTTTTAGGGGATGACTGAGACAGACAGTCTTCACTATTCATGTTCATTCATGCAGGGCTAACGTACATTATGTCACTGTCATATTCAGGCCAGAAAATGACAAACATGGAGGAATGTGCAACAGCTCAAGATGTAAAAAGCTCCACAACAGCACTAGTGGTATGATAATAGCGATAAGATTTAAAAAAAAAAAATTAAATAAAATAACTTTAAAAAACCCTTTATTTATTAAATGTAAGCTTGAATATATACAGTGTATGCTTATACATACTGTATAATAGTAAGCAGAGCTGGGAAGTAACTGATTACATGTAATCTGGATTACATAATCAGATTCCAAAAATCAAGTATTCGTAATTAGAGTATATTACATTTTATAATGCTCATATTCAGACTACAGTTACTTTTTATGGATTACATATTCACACAATGGCAGTAAATAATTTTCTGATTCTCCCTAATTCTTCTTTTAAATGGATTACCAAATGTTTTTGTCAGCCAAAACCACTTTGACATGAAATATTTTCTTGAAATAACTATGAGGAAGTAAATATTTCAATAATTTAACAACACATTCGCATATTTACAGTTTGATGTTGCTTAATGGTCACATTGGCATGCAGGTAAACAAAATAAATATTTCTATTTTTAGTGTTTAATTAATGATTACATTTTTATTAAACTCACAAACCCACTGCAGTTCTTACATTAAGCCTAGTTTAATGTAATGCTTAATGCATTTTATGATGTTGATATTAAAAAATGGAATGTATTTTCTTTCTCTTTGCTTTTTTATATCAATATGGCACATTCTATGGTAAGTTTAAAACAAATTATATAAAAACAATCTAAAAGTAATCTAAAAAGTATAGAATACAATACCTAAAATGTGTAACCTAGATTACATAACTACAGTTTTCATCACGTAATGTGTAATCAGTAATGAATTACAATTTGTAAGTAATCTACCCAGCTCTGAATAGTAAGTATGTATAAGTATCTTGCATATATATTAATTTACTAGCTAATTCACCAATGCAGAATGAAAGTATCCTGGTTTCAACTCTGCCCTCATGAACTTATTTCCATTTCCACTGGTCTACATTGCACCATTTCTAAAAAGGCACTGACTGCAAAAACAAAAGAGAGTGATAAGCACTCAATGTGCCGGAACGGTTCACTGTTTGTCTTTTTAGAGCCAAAAGCATTTATCAGAAACTACAATTACTTAATAGGTCCTTTTGGTTCACTAGATTTCACATCCTTCCAAACCTACACTCTTAAAAATAAAGGTGCTTCACGATGCTAGAGAAGAACCTTTTTGTCTAAATGGTTCCATAAAGAACCTTTGACTGAATGGTTCTTTGTGGAACCAAAAATGGTTCTTCAATGGCATCGCTGTGAAGAACCTTTTAAGTACCTTTATTTTTAAGAGTGTGTAATGATGCTAAAATTTACGACAGAAGTTGACTGAGCAGAGGTTGAAGCCCGATAAACTTCCATTCATAAATATATATATGTACTATATTATAGAGTACAAAATGTTTTTAGTATATAAAAATACTAAATATAAACAGTCCTAAAACATGCATTTGCTACATGCTAACAGTACATCAAATTATGTTATTCAAGTTTTATAGTTTTTGTCAGTTAGCTATGTGTAAGTAAGAGACATTTGAACCAGGTGACACTGAAAACGCTCACCTGATGGATGCTGGAGTAGCTGTGTGGTCCAAAGCAAACATGATGTTAACCGCCACTGCTCTAGTAGTTTTCCAGACTTGTTTACACTGGAATATGAGGACTACTATTGAATGTGCTACCTGAATTAGACAAAAACCATGTTAGCGAGGGAAACCCCAAACTTAGCAACAGCAACATTTTTTACAGGAGCATTTCACCCTGATCCTGTGCCAAAAGGGTGTGGGCTGAAAAGAACACAATTAGAAAGAGAAAAGCCCTTTTGTTTTTTTGTTTTTTTTCTGTAGTGATTTTCATCATGAGTTGAAGGCTGTTCCCAGCAGGCACAAAACAGGCACACAACGTCATAAGACGTTGATATTTGGTTAAATTTTGGTTGCGACGTCGGGTGACCAAAATTCAACGTCTAATGTCAATGTTAAATTGATGTCCAATACCGACATCAGCTGACGTTGAGATTTTGTTGTTTTTAGGTTGTGCAACCAAAATCCAACGTTAAGTCAACGTCAAATTGACGTCAAATATTGACGTCAACCCGATTTTCATTTTCAACCAAAATGCAACGTCTGTCCGACGTCATGTTCAACGTCAACCTGACGTTACATAGACGTCTGGTGCCTGCTGGGTTAGCATGTTGCTAATGGGCTCTGAAGTAGTCAAACAGGCAAACTCTCATCTAGGGTTCCCCAAAGTGGAATTCCCAAGTTAAATTTAGTCTTTAATTACACCTCTCTCGTGCTCTCGTTCTTTCTCACCACACTATCAGCTCACACAGAGTTTTCCTTCTCTTTCCTTCCAAGCTACAGTGTTGAGACGGTTCTGCAGAGGCTATTTTAGGCCTCTGCTGCCTCCTTTCCACCTTGCTCCACAAACACCAACTCTGGGATCCTGATGAGAGGTTAATTGTCTCATTTCTGCAGTCTACATGAGAGTGTGTACTCTAAATCCATCAATCTATCATTATAGACATCAGTACATAAGGAAAACTGAGCTAAGTACACTGTACGGCCTTCACAGCGCTCTCTGACACTATGAACCCTGCAGGCTGAATTCCAAGCTCAGTGTCATCAAACCTTTTGTCTTTTCATGGAAAAACAGTGTGTGAAACCAAATACGCTGCTATCGGACCACACACTTCCCGCGGTATGAATGCGACCTGGATTAAGCGAGTGTGCGCGGGTGGGTGGAGTGTCCCGGGGAGTTCAAAGGAAGCTCCGGTCATGAACACACAATAATGAGAGCAGCGCTTACCCTGCTCGCTTGATTGAGGGTGTAATGAGTATTTGAAAACAGATGTGTGAGAGATCACTGCTCTTCGCTATCCCAATATTAGCACAAACAATGTGGAGACAAAAGACAAAGGGCGTGGTCATGAGGAAGCTGATTTTCATCAGGAGATCTTCAGGAATGTGATCTTCTTAAGACTTCTTTTGGCTTGCAAAAGCTTATCTAAGTTTGAAAAAGGTTTCATAGTTGGCACTTTGTTCTCAAACTGGCGTATGTCTTTGAATGTGTTCCAAAGGCCATGCTAATGCTAAGTCATTTAGCCTAGTAATGCTAGGTAGCTATTTTCAGTCATGCAAGTACAACCTAATTAAATGGGGAAATATTAAGGGCTAAAAAAATTACTTGTCAAAATCACATTTTTAATCATATATTTCAAAATCTGACCCAGAAGGTATCATAAATGATGCATCATACCATCAAATAATGGTAAGAAACCATATATTCAGGTTGGTTTTTTATATGGCTAAAACACAAAGCATTTTAGAATTAAGAAGATTAGAAGATAAATGGTTTACAGCAGTTATTTGATATTGTTTTATGATTTAATGTTACTTTTCTTGTAATTTGGACACATTACATAAACAGAGTGTCTATTTACACTAAATCCGCCCACCAACGTGTGATTAGGGTAGACAAAACTACAAAAGACAATAGTATAATAACAGCTCAAGTTCCGTAGATGGTAAAGTGTGCCATAGTCATTTTTGACGCGATTGACCCAGGTTCGAATCCCGAACTTTTTTATCTCCCTTTTCAAATTTCATATCACATCAGTAAGTTGAAATTAAAGTATTGGGTAGGGTTAGGGTAGGTGTAGGGAGGGCTTATATTGTCCCAATAAGGTGGCATCCAGTTAATAATTTGAATTAAAATGAAAATTTACACAATACGTTATTGAATACTGTTTTATAATGTACTACAATACTGAGGTGCAGATAATTGACACTATTTGCATTAAGTAGTATAAATAGCAGAAAATACTGCTATTTTAACAGTGTAAATAGAATATTTGTACTTAGTGTAAATAGCATATCGCAAAGAAAATACTGCTATTTGCACTTAGTGTAAATAGCCACTTCCTTAAATAAAACAACTCTCGCTCTCTTTTTAATTAAGGGGCATTGTCAGTGTCAAAGATGAAGTTCTGTTTGATGAAACCCTGAACGGACAATAAAGTTTAAAGTGTATATATAATATTAAATATTATACATTTATATTATTATAATATAAAATTATAGTTATTATAATATAAAATAATTTAATTATAAATTCAATCATTCTAATTAAATATTACATATTAATATTAAATATAAAATTATAATTATTATAATATAAAATTATTTAATTATAAATTCAATTATTCTAAATGATTTTATATATGTACAATCATTCATAATAACTATAATTAATAATAATACATAGATTAAAGGTTATCATTATCTTAATTAACTGATTTATCATTGAATAAATGTTGAATAGGTCTTACCATATGCAGCATATTTTTATTTTACTTAAAAAAAAACAAACAAACACTTATTACAGTGTACTTGTGTACTGCATAATGAAATGAAACATAATCAAACGTGCTTAATGACATTATTTAGTCACCAAGAATGACAGTGACCATGTTCGGTTTGTGGAAATGTTTGCAGGTTTTGTGGGCGTGTGGTTAAAATGGCGCTGCTGTGTCTTAACAAGTTAATGGAAAATCACATCCGCTTGTACAAAGGCAAGGAAGCACATGCCTCGGGCTGCCTTCTTATGAAGGCTAAAAATACCTTTCAGTGCGCCCAATTAACCAAAACGTGTTGTAAAAATTAACTTCAATTGAAAAGATTACACAGTCATTTCACACTAAATACTGTTAAAGTGTTAAACTGTGCGTGTCCCGTTCAGACTGATATGGAATATAATTAATAAGATAATGGGAATATGCAAAACTACATATTTTCATATATTCAAAGAATTAATGGACTGAAATTAATGGGAAAAAATGGACTGAAGTGAGTTCGTTGTAGTCTTATTTTAGCTAAATGTCTCCAGAGGTCTTAAGCTTGATGGCAAACTCTGCAAGCTAAACATGAAGGTCTGCAGGGACTTTCAACCGTGGAATTATAAACACACAGTCCTCAGGGTTTTTTTTTTTTTCTGCACTGACGGCAGGAGTATGTCCATATCAGCAGCTCAGCAGAGTTAAACGTTTCCACCAAAACCATGTAAGGAGTTTTCAGGGTACTTTAGGATCCTAGCTTGATCAGAGACACTGTAAGGGAGGAGATGGACGACTTGTAGAAAAATGAATGGGAAAATCACAACAAATGTAGCAGCTGTAAGAATGGAAGCCCCGCCTTTCCGTTAAAGAGCCAATGATCTTTTTAAAAGAGTTTGTTTACTTTAGAACACACATGAATTTTAGCTCTAACTGCTAGCCTGAAAATACACTATCTTAGTATGATTTGAGCTACATTTCTGATGATATTATAATATTTATTACATTTTTAAGACATAAAGTAGAAAAGAGCTTCACTTTTACGTCACTTGCCTTCCAAAATGGCCGCTGAGGTAACTGATTTGCCTTAAAGGGACTGGTACACTGCCAGCCTTCTGTACTGATGTTGAGTTTGAAAGTGCTTCTGTTTCTTCACAGATTCATAATACATCACCTCTGAAACACAAATGTTCTTCAGAGCTGATGCCAAATATCTGTGTATTTGCTCATCATTTCCTTGCAGATGTGCTGCCATCCAGCAGGGGTAGGCTGGGCGAATCTGTGATTGATTGGTTTTCAAGCCTATAGTTATCCACTCATCATTCTGTGGAGAAAAGGGAGGGTTCGGTTGCTATGGCATCATCACACTGTACGTGTTTAAAGGCAGGCACTTACTTTGCACTTTCATTCTCATGAGTATCCCAGAGGAAGTATGTACAGTGAACAATGTGGATTCAAAAGCAGGGCAACTGCAATGCCAGCAAGTCCTCTGAAGCATCTGTGATCTGTTAAGAAGACACGGAGCACTGTGGTGACACTGGTTTTGCTTCCAAGACAGACATAAGAAGGTCATTCAATTGTGATTCATTTGGAAATTAATTTTTTAGGTCTTCCGTTTCACTGGATCTGGACTCCATTTGTTGTAGAATGATTTACATTTCTAGGAATAATGTGGTTTTGTTATGAACAGATTGTCTGGGCATCACAAAATAGAAAGTACTACATATACATACACACACACACACACACATATATTAAATGTATAATGCAATAATTGAATAGTAATAGTAATAATAATTATCTTTTTTTTTTTTTTTTTACATATTTAACAAATTTCTTATTACTGTTTGTTCTACTTTTGAAAAACTTGTCAGAAATCATTGTATTTATGGTAGTTATATGCATAACAGCCCTAACTTAACAGTAAAAAATAAACTAAATCTATTTTAATTATTATAAAACTGGAGAAACAATGTCAACTTAATAAAGTAAATATTTTATGGCAACTATTTTATTTTAATGACAGTCCATGCATTTTACAGTAATAAATAAAAAAACTAAATCTATATTGATTGTTTATACATCTAAAATTATTACAAAACTGAAGACACAATGTCAGCTTAATAAAGTAAATATTTTATGACAATCGTTTTATTTTAATGACAGTCCTAACATTGAACACTAATACATTTTTTTAAATAGGTTTATACCTATAACATTATAATATTGTGCATACAATGTCGACTAAAAAAGCTAATATTTTCCGTATAATATGTAAATGATTTCTTTAGTATAATGACAAAATAAAAGCATATTGCATTATGAATATATCTCATTCATAATTTAAGGGTCTCTGTCTCTCTCACCGAACCGGATACGGGAGTCTCTCTCCGTTTCCGTCTCCCTGAGTGGACCGGCCTGCCTCAGTGCTCATACAGGAAGTCATGTACAGTAGATAACAGAGAAAACAGGAGGAGGGGGCCAAACTTCTTCCTGAAATAGGACGGCAGTAATTAGCAGAGACCGGGGAATAGCATTTGTTTTCCTTGTGCAGCTGAACATGAAATTAAAGCTTTATCTGGAGGTAACAGACCATTGATCCCGGGGGTTAAACACATGTAAGTGGACTCACATGAGTGGATCAAAAAAAAATAAATAAATAAATAAATAATACTCTACAGAATGTCTATTTTGCAGTTTACATGCAGTAAACTGTAAAAAGTCATTTTAAGCCATAATATGCTCATCTTACTAAGCCATTTTCTGTTTAAACTCTGACATCTCTCATTTTCACTCATTATGTTCCTCTAATTGCAGTTCTTGCTGCATAGTATACCTCTATCACTCTGTCTACACCAAAGAGGGAGTCCCGAGGAGCTGTAAGGCTATATAAAGCCCTTTGCCTCAAAACTCCACCAGTTTTTGCCCATAGTCTTCCCACAGTCAAGCTGCCAAGCCGACACACATTTTCCTGGCCGGAGTTCAGGAAAGTGCTGCTCTGAGCTGAAGGATGGAAACTTCAGACTGCCTTTGCCTGGATACAATAAAAAACACACAAACACAGGGTCGGGTGATTCACAGTGATGCAGACAGTACCTTCTTTATCAGGAAGGGGTTCACCCGGTGGATACATCTCTTATCAGACCTCTGTTCTCATTAGTACCAGATACAAGCCATTATAAACACACTGTCTGACATGTGACGAACCTTAACTGCTCTTCAAGTTCAATCTTTACATCCATCATTTCTAATGCCAACATACTACAAACCACAAGGGAAAATGCATTTCATTTGGATACAATAGTCATACTTGTCAGTGAGTCATACTTGCCTCATAACGCAACATTCTTGTCTCTCACAAATGATACAGAGGGCTCTGCTGAAATAGGTGCTGCCATTTCACTTCAACGTTGTGTGCGGATGACAAAGATTAAAGGAACTTGCCCTGGACCAAAATTGTATCATAAATAGGAACCCGGATGGTTGCATAAATTAAGGCACTGCAAAGTGTGCAACTAAATTCTAAATGAATGACAGAAGTGTCATAATTGATACAGTTAGTCCAAAATACAAAATCAAACTAGGGTCCAGGGAACCTAAGGGGTCCGTTGAAAAACTGACAATATTATTTACGTTTTATTATTTTATTTTATTTTACAAAATGTACTTCTTATGGTTGTCGAAGACAATAAAATATGCAAATAAATAAATACAAAATCAAAAACTATGTTAAACATTCACCAAATTTGACATTATTATTACTGTTTTGATCTGTTATCTTAAGCAATCACAAGATTTTTAAAAAAAATTTTTTATTGACAACCCTTTTAATATTAAAAAATAAGAAACTATGTGTTTTTTTAAACTGTTTTATAAAACATTACTCTAATGGTGCATGGTGACATGCTTTTAATAAAACAACAAAATTTATTGTATAAAATTTGTTTTAGCATTATGACATTGAAAAAGCAAATATATATATATATATATATATATACACACACAAACACACCCACCCACCCACATGCTTTTTAAATGTCATTTTTTGTATAATATTATCTGTGATATTTTTATTTGTGGTTGTTAAGATTATTTTTCAGTAACTCTCATCAGCAATAAACTCCTCAACATTATTATTGTCTACTTGTTTTCTTTTTATTTATTCTATATAAAAAAACCTTGACCCTCTAACACAACCGCTCTATTCTCTTTCTATTCTATCTACTTGTATTCTTTTTATTTATTATATATAAAAAACTTGATCCTCTAACACTTGCACACTCTATTCTATTTCTACTCTATCTACTTTTTATTTTCATATTTTATATATATATATATATATATATATATATATATATATATATTTGTAAAAAAAAAACTTGCGTATATTGTGTAGGGACTTGTCACATCACTTACATATTGTTGCTCTTTTTTGTAAATGTGCATATACATTTTGCTTCCATAGCCCAATTTTTTAACCTTTGTTGAACTAATCTGACCCGATATTCTTACAGAATACATCCCTTTTCCAGGCAGGGTATTGTACAAAACTTGTAGATCCTGTGGAAAAATGAGTGGATGTGACCAAAAACATAGTAATACAAACCCGCGCAGAACTCCGAACCCGAACTGTGGCAGAGAGGGAACTCCCTGACTGAGTGTTTATGGCCAGGCCCATCCAGGAACCCAACATGAGGAACATTCTGTCAACACACGCCACAGCCTCCTGCCACACGAATACACAGCTCCAGTTCCCACAGCGTTGCCATGACAGCAAAGAGCCCATTACATAATGCTGCTGTGACCCAGTCTTTCCTGCAATGGACTCCAGGCAGGATGTGTTGGAGTTGTGATGAATGTGAGCTCTCTGTGAGATTTTCCCTGATGCGCCACGTGCATAAATGAATCTGAGATCATGAGATTACAGGAAAAGATTAGGTATCCGAGTAAAATTAGTGAGGAAATAATGCCATTAAAGTGATAATTCATAATTGAATCTCTTTATGTTTTTGTCCATAAAATGAAAGTAAATGGGGTTCAAATCTTTGTGCTTGAGGAAAGCAGACTTGTGGTCTGGTTCTAACATGAGTTTCTCTCAAATGACTTTGTTCCTCGCAGAAGCACATGTGTTTGACATTAAAATTGGGAGACGATAAAGCGATACGGTTAACGGCAGACATCAGGAACAAAAGGAGGAACAGATGTAAGGTAGGAACACAGAGCAACGTCAGCTGGCTAAAATTATCCGAGGACATCCCTGCTCGTCACGTGGGTCGGCTGTGTGGGAGAACTCTTCTTCTGGAGTGGGGAACACCTCCTGTCAGTGGAAGCCCATACAAATGGGACAGACAGCATAAATCTTCCCCCCGAGGCCTTAGACACACCCTCATCCTCCGGTTCACATTGTCCTCCAGCTCGCAGTAGCTTGAGGAAACGACTGCAACTCTTTTTGGACAGGAGATGTGAAAACGGTTCCTTTGAGAGATGTCTACTTTTTCCATGTGGCTCTGACTGAGAGCTTTCGACTATTTACGCAGCTCATCTTTGCTTCTTACACAATGTGTTTATCAGGTAAAAAAGCAGATGGGAAGATGGTTGAGGGATGTTTCAATGAGGCATAGCAGATGTAAGAGGCATCATTAATCTTCTTCAACTTCATGTGGATTGGAGGAATATACCTGAATGGGAAAAGACCAAAGATTATATTATAAAATGTAAAATTGTATCATAAATGTATCATAAATTCTTCAAATCACCAAAGGAAAAAAAAAAAAAAAAAAAAAAAAAAAACTTTGTTTTTGAGTCGCTGTTGTAACTGAAAGGTAGGGATCCCATTCCTACAGCTGCCATATTGTGTTTTACAAGTTCCCAAATTTATTTTCCTATGAGTGGTCATAAAAATCAAAAGCATTAAATGGATAGTTCACCCAAAAATCTAAAAATTGTCATCATTTACTCACCCTTATGCCACATTTCTAAAACTTTGTAAACCAAATCACATTAGGATCCATTTACTTCCATTGTATGGACAAAAAAACCCATTGAGACATTTCTCAGAATATCTTCTATGTTCAACAAAAGAAAGAAACACATAGGTTTGGAGCAACTTGAGGGTGAGTAAATGATGACAGTTTTCATTTTTTGGTAAACTATTCATTTACGATGGTGCCGTAGCCTTTAGATTGCATCATGACTGCGTGGATGCACAATGTGGTTACAATATCTAGCTGTCAACAAATGCATGTTATTGTATTTTGTTTATAACCATGGTGGGATTAGTTTTTGCAAAGATGCTCAGACTTCAAAACCAACACTGTTTCATTCCCAAAAATCCAACCCATATGTCGGCTACGGGCAAAGTATTCCCAATTTCAATTCCAAACCACTTTTTATGTGTAATAATTCTCAAAATGACGCAACATTAAAAGAATAAAGTCATGTTTCGAGAATGAAGCCTTAGGCCTATTATGACTTAATCTCATAATAGGCTTATAACTGCATTCTTGAATTCGCACTTCGCGCTGCCTCTTCTCTTGAACTGAGGCGCTACAGCGATCTGTTACTCCACAAAACAGCGCCAGAATGGCATTTATTGTTTGACTTTTGTAATAAAATGGACAGAGTTTGAAATCTGAAACTTTGGGCCAGATTTAGCTATACTAAATAATTTAAATTCACATTACAGCACAATTCCATAAAAGTGCCGATGGGAGAGGAAAATTCTACATGTGATTTACTGACAACGCACACATTAAAGAACACAGACACAGCCAGATCATTTCCATAATGACCAGTGCAATCTACCAAGAGCAGCGCAAATTACCGCCTGCTTTAAGACATGCTTTTTTGGGCGTTAAATAATGGTGCAAATACCAGTGATTTAATGAGCGCAAACGTTAGTAAATCGCGTTGCATGATTAATTTTAATACTTTCCTCCCATAAATTTTGCGTCTAAAAGGGAAATTCCTAAAAATGCATATTTAATAAGGTCTGGCGCAAAAATAACTGTGTCCATGCCTTTTCAGCATTAATTCTTTACTGCACGTCTTTAGCGAATCCTGGCAGTACTATTTTAATGCCAAAAGACGGTTTGTGCTGGCGTAAGCTGTTAGTAAATCTGGCCCTTTGTTTCATCACAAGTAACAAAACTTATTGCGATTTATTGGATGGGAAGCGCGCTACAATGTTCTGTTCATTAACTGAATACAGGATAGATCAATTGCTGGGATTTAAGAATCAATATCATTTCGTAAAAATGAGAATTGATTAAAATTGAGAAATCAATATATATATATATATATATATATATATATATATATATATATATATATATTTTTTTTTTTTTACCCAGCCCTAAGAAAATACTGAGGGGCATCAAGATGACCTTACCCTTAATCGGCATGTAAACACACTCACTTTTTAAACACACAGTCAAGGTTTTTTACATTGTAAACAAAAAACAGATACTGGTGCTCTGCATAGCAAGACTAATTGCATTAAATGTGAATATGAGAAGACTGCACCTGAGGGGAACAGGAGTGGCCTGTACAGAAAAAGACAGTGAGTCACTTTAAATGCATTATACTTGAAGCTGCTGCCCAAGCATGGCACATTGTTCTGGAAAAGATACCTGGCATACTCCCATTTCCTACAGCTACAGCATTTACACATACATGATCATATTACAGCTTTTACCACACCTTTTAAATGATTTTTACTGACTTTTTTCTCTTTTTTTAACAAAACAGGTTCAAATTATTTTAAATTATTTAATTTTTATGCATTTATTTATTTATTTATTTAATGACCAACATATTTCTCTTGTCAGCTGACTGTTTATTTAATTGGGCCAGGTATGGTGGAATTTTTGAAATGCAGACACGACATGAAAACAACAGGGCACACACCAGCTGCATACATTGACATGAATCAGAGGTTGTTTTCAAACCAAGCTTCAGCATAGCAATATCATCTGGAAGATATTAAAAAAAGTTTAAATCAGGGCGTGTCGCTATCTTTTCAGTCTCCCACATTTTCTCACTCATTCTGTTTCTCTTATACAACACACATAAATTCTTCCCAAACAGATGAGCTGTGAACAGAACACAGAGGTGTGTCTGAAGCAGCTAACCGCGATCATTATACAGTGGAAGCAGTGCTGAGGGACACTTGGGAATTCACAAATATGTCATTCCTCCCCTGTCTCCTTGGAGTTCATTGTGAGTTGCTAAATTTATTGCATGGAAAGACCCCAAACGTTTGGCAGAAAATGGGGTCTTGGCCATTGATATGTCTGTCTGAAAGATAACCAGCTTTGACTGAACTCTGGAGGCCAAGAAGATGGAGCATCTTGGGTTATGTGGGAGAAATACTTGAAGTTTAAAGGAATAGTTCACGCAAAAATGAAAACTCTGGCATCATTTATTCATGCTCGAGTCATTCCAAACCTGTATGATTTGCTTTCTTACGTGGAACACAAAAGATAATTTGAAAAATGCTTTTTTTTTCTTCATACAATGAATGTCAATTAGGACCAATATTGTTTTGAACCCTATTGGGATTCATCATGGGGACACTTAAAACATTCTTCAAAACATACTCATTTGTGTTTTACAAAAGCAAAAAGTATTTAAATACTTTTAGAGGCCAATGTAACTTATATTTTTATCAAAGCAAAGTCTCATCTAACCAAAGGCAAAATTTTTAATTTGATTCTTAGTATTTCATGCAAGCTTTTTTTTTTAAATGCTTTTTAATACTTTTATCCAGCAAAGACATTTAATTGATCAAAAGTTACTGTAAAGACATTACATGTTATAAGATTTCTATTTAAAATAAAAGCTGATCTTTATAATCATATATTCAACTTGATATTCATCAAGTATCATGGTCTCCACAAAAATACTGAACAGCACAACTGTTTTCAACTTTGATAATAATACGATAATATTTCTTCAGCAGCAAATCAGCATATTAGACTGATTTCTGAAAAATCATGTGACACTGAAGACTGGAGTAATGATGCTGAAAATTCAGCTTTGCCATCAGAGGAATAAATTACATTTTAAATATTTTAAAACAGAAAACAGTTGTTTTAAAATGTAATAATACTTCATGAAATGACTGTTTTATTGCATTTTGATCAAATAAATGCAGCTTAGTGGCACATAAAAGACTTCTTTCAAAAAAACTGAAAAATCTAACTATTTGAGCGGTAATGTACCAGCAACTGTGTAAGAAAGAATCTCATTGAAAAAGCCCTGCCCTGGCACACCCCTCAGTCCACAGATGCCTACAGGGTGTATATGTGAGGGCGGGCACACAGATATAAGTGGGAGCTAAATGAGTGTATCCACCCTAAAGCAAAGACGGAGGGGAGAGGAATTTTCCAGAAGTGGTGTGAAAGGCCCATGTGTGTCTTCAGTTTAGACTGCAGCAACTAAAGAGGGAAACAGACAGAAAGAGGGAGGGAAGAAGAGAGAAAAAGAGCAAGATTAGCTAATGAAATTGGGTAAAGCGTGGCTTGCTCAATATATTGTCATTAGAGAGCAAATGAACCCACCCATGCTATCTGGGAGAGAGGTGAGGTTGGGAAACTCCTTCCACATGATGCAGGATTCTCCTCAGATGCCGAAAACATGACCAAGAAGTCATTTAAAGAAGTTGGTTTTCCATATACAATGTATAAAAAAAAGATGGACCTTTCCTCTGTGGGAAAAAAAAAAAAAAAAAGAGGACAGTGGGGTTCATAATGTTTTTTTTTTTTTATTATTTTATTATTTTTCTTTTATATGGACCAAAAAAGTTGAAGTATGAGATTTGAAATCTGCAATATTTGCTCACTGGACATTTTAGCCAACCATCTATCTGGACTAACCTGTCCCAAACCATAAACTATCATTAAAACCTGAAATTATGGTAACTGTTGCATTTCTGCAAAAACACAAATGTGATATCACATAAATAACCTCAAATTACAGTAGATTTCTCACACTATTAGACCATTTAGACGAGCTGCTGGTGGATCTCTAAGCATTTCACCCAGTGCCCGGTGAACCCACTTCACACAACTGTTAATCTTTCCACACTGTTGCCGTTTACCAAAGCATTAGCATGGCAACAGGAATAAACTGGTGCTGTTGCTTGAGGAGGTGTTTTGTATAAACAGTATCCTCTTTATTTCAGTGCTATCAGATTTATGATCTGAAACCAACAGATGAGTCTGGGGCAAAACACTCTATGCTCATTAGAATACAAGACAGAGTCCTTCTTACATGTGTATGAATGTAAATGTTGTTGTCCTTTGATCTGCACAACAACGTGGCTGCAAGCTGTTGTGTTGTGATGAAGGTGTTAGCGTGACAAAAATCTTTCAAGAAACTCAAGAGAAGTTACAGCCTGCTGACAGAAGCAGCAAAGCAGGTTTTCTCATTCTCACATTAACTCTAGCACAACAGTTATAGAAAACAGTGTACAGTATGCATAACTTCATCATCTTCAAGTTGTAAGAAAAAAAAGTGTCACAAAATAGTGAGCTTTAGTTGCAAACATTAAAGGCATGGTTAAAAAAAATCAGCACTAGCGCTTCTAATCATGTTAGATAACTAAACAGTACTTATGTTTACAACTAATATATATATATATATATATATATATATATATATATATATATATACACACACACACACACACTTATTTATTTATATTATTTAATAGTTTTATAGATGTTCTGGATTGTATTGGTTAAGTTTTTATACTAAATGGTTGCATTTTTTTACTGCCAGATCATGCTGGTTTTAACAGAAACACAAAAAAAGAAAAAGAAAAAAAAAACAAAACAAAGGAGAACAAAACAAAAAGCAAAACAAAATAAAAAAAACTTTAAAAAAAAACCTTTAACTCAAAATCAACAAAGTTTAACAAAAACAAACAAATAAGAAAAAAACAAGCAAACAAAACAAATCTTTAAACAAAATCTTTAAATTAAAAATTATATTAAAAAGGTTAAAAAGGTAGTATTAACAAAAACATACATGCATATAAACAAATACAAATATTATTTTTATACAACAAAATACCATACAAAATAAAATAGAAAGGAACTGAATAGAAATTTTGGTTTTGGGGTGAAATATGACCCAAGCATGTTCTTTGTGAGTTTCACCCAGTTCTTTCAGTTCTTCACATTATCATATATAAACACAGGAGGTTTCTGTGAAGATGCAAAACAGGATAGCAAATATTGCACAAACACTGCATATGATTTTGTTTCAAGGGAATTCATGTAAATGTACATAAGCTATTAGCATAACCTGCCTGATCACCTTACACTGCGAGTCCCAGCGAGGGTGCAAACACTCCAGCTGAAATGATTGCCCCATACATTTCTGCATTTACTCCATTACCTCAGACTCTAAGAATTCCAGAGCCACAGACTTATCAGTACAGCATGTTTGTGAAAACATTAGGACATGCTGTTACCAATTCATTCCATGAAATAAATGGTATTCAGTTTCAGAGAACTGAATGAGGTAAATATAAAGACTGTTTATATGTATAGACTTTAACATCATTGAGACCTGGCAAACCAAGGCAATCATAAGAGCAGAAACAATAGGATTCAGTTTATTTTCTCAAAGCCGACGTATACATGAATGCTTCTGACGTCAGATTCGTATATAGAAAAGAAACGGTAAATCATGAGTGCTTATTGCTGCTTTAACACTATCTTATCCTTCTAATTCACTACAGCACAAATCCTCAGGCTTAGTGTTTCAAGGCAAAGGAGGTGCATCTAAGCAACATCCAAACAAGTCTGTGACAGTTCGTATTGTTTATGATACTTGGCTCGAAAGTTACAGTGATACAAAGACCGGCATTCCATGAGGTGCATTCTTTCAGCAAGCATGGACCAGCACTCTAGTGAATCAGTCTCAGGGGAAGGGAAATGACTATGTTGTGTAATGCCAAAACAAGCCAAGCACAGCCATGAAATAATGCTAAAGGTTTATACTCTCACAAGCTTGTTAGCAATCAAGCAGTAAGCAGGCCAAATCGATTCAAATACCTTTTGAGGAAAAGGTTACACTGACCAGGACAATTTTGGGAAAAACCTAACCTAACAGGGTTAACGTTATATAAAGATTGTGTAAATGTTATGGACAAATACTCATTCATCCAAAAATGAAAATTCTATCATCACATACTCATACTGTGTGGGAAATGCGCTATACAAATAAACACTGGCTCACATACCTCTCTCATTCACCACAAATCTAAATGTGTGCGCATGTTTTGCGCACTTGATATTAAAGGTACGGTAGGCGACTTCAGAGTGGCTAGCAATAGCAATCTAGCTTTGAATGCACAAGATCCCACCCTCCTTGCATAATCGCTCTCCAAAGCCACACCTCCAAAACACATGACTGCACACAGGCTAACCAGCAACAAGTGAGGCTAATACTGTTATCATTATAGTTGTGCTGTGGACTATTCTTAAAACTCTACATTGAACAAGCCTTTAATCAGCTCTTTTTGTATATGAAGAGTTCATTTGCAAAAACCGACAACTTTTTTTTTTTTTTTCAGAAATCACGTTTTTTATTGTGCATTCCAAGTAATATCAATCAAACTGCAGTTGGGTTGTTTTGATTAAGTAATAATAACTTAAACAGTTCATTGAAAGTATGTTTTTTTTTTTTTACATATTAAAAGTTTGTTTTTATAGCAAAAGCAGATAACTCCAACATTCATTTTTTGGCAAAAGCAGGTAACTCCACATTTCATGTTTTAGAGTTTAAGAAAACACTCGTTTAATCTTTGTAATCTCCTCAGATGATGTAGATGCCTGACAAAGGTTGTTGTTGTGATCATAGATTTATGGATGTGATTACACGCAATACACTGAGTTTTTTCTCTCACCATTATAATGCGCTGCTTTTGCAAGGTTCCGCGAAAACGTTTCAGCTTTTATTTTCCTTTTACGTCCTGAAGAAGATATCACAGGTTCATCAAGTTCGTCGAAATTATCCATCCTCGATCACTTTTAGTCAGCTTTGACGAAACTCCTCTCAGCTAGCACGTCTTTTCAGAGTGAAAGTAGCCTTGACACCTGACCTGAATACAGCGCGCTGATTCGCTAAAATGGACTTATCGGCTTCTGTTCAAAAACAACAAGGGCGCTTATCGGCTTCTGCAGTAAAACGTGAACTCGCGATGTCTTGAAAGTGGACAATACTGGCTTTTGGGTTCAGATCGCGCTATATGTGGAGAATAATGCACGGCAATCAGCTCATTTTTTTTAAAGTGGCGTTTATCGGTTTTTGCAAATGAACTCTTCATATAAAGAGCAACATCAGCAAACATATTAAAATCCTGAATTAACTTATGCTTAACTAATATCCATGAGGTGGACACTCTTTTTTAAAGCAAACTTTGAATATTGCTTTTGCTGGAAAGTAGCTCTGAAAATAAATGTTATGACAGATGTAGGTGTGACAAGGGTCAAAGGTTAAAAGTTAAAGGCTAAGAATTGGGCTAATCCTGACATTTCTGTGTCACCACCAGCAGAATGTACCGTGCAGGATGGGAATGGAGAGATGTGCTGTCTCACTGTCTTTTGATGTCAAATATCCACTTTTCTCTTTGATCCAAAAGATGGATGGGTGGAAAAAACTGATGGAGATGTAAAAAAAAAATAAAAAAATACAAAAATCTGAAACGTTACAAGAGCCAGATTTTGACCCCGCACATTCTCACCTCAGTACTTCTCCTTCACAGAGAGGTGATACTCAAGTCACATCAGCACCATTCAGGAAGAGGAATCCCCTGCTTTCTGTACTGCTTTTAAAAAGGTCCTAGAATGAGAGAAGATAAAGCATTTTTATCTCTGTTTAACCTTCCCACCTTTACAAATCTCCCTTATTTAAACCACATTAAAGTAAAGTAAACCCTTTCGCTGCAAAAAGATTATAGAAAAAAAAGAAGCTCTTGATTTTCATGCCCATACAAGGTAGTCACACATTCCTGCTGGAGACGTTTATTAGCCCTTCAAATTTTTCTCCAATAGCTTACTAAATCCAGAGCACAGCTTTTAAGACTTCTTATCTCTCTATAGTAAAAGCATATTAAGTGAGGAGTTTCATACTTATGTAAAGGTTAAGTGCTTCAGTCAGCGTGCATCATAATTATTGTAAAGTACAGCATATCAACATGAAATACTAGAAAACAAATAGTCATACAGAAGCGCTACTACAGTCTCCAGGCCAGTCAATTAAATACTGTATACAAATTAAATTATTATTGCTATTTTAATAAAGGATCAAATTAGAAAAAAGTTTTAAAAGCTTATGTACCTTATTGTGTGTTGCAAGAGTTGGCGAGACAATAGGATGGTCCTCTTCTAGGTGGATTGGGGCTGTATAAGACAAGAAAATAGTATTGCCCAGAATGCACTGCATAACTTGGTATGTATTTGGTTATGCAGTGCCACTGGCTCTTCGAAGATTGTAAGATACAGTGAGAGAGCAAGAAACTCACTTACATGCTGCTTTTTTGGACTCTTTTCCCCAAGCAAGGAAAACTACAGTAGTCAATATTTGAAGTGAATCAAAAAAGTTCATCAAATTTGTCCTAAGACAAGAATACATTTTGTTTTAGGTTTTAGGACAACTTTGATGAAAGGTTTTGATTCACTTCAAATGCTGACTAGTGTATTGAGTGGATGATTAAAACATGCAAAACAACCTATAACTAGTCACTGTAAGTATGTTTTATCTTAAAAAAAAAAAAAAAAAAAAGGATTGGTAAAACTAAACAGTTGAGTTGTGTGAGAAAAATCAAACAAAAGAGGATCTATTGAATGAGTTAACCAGATGTTTTTTGGCATTCATGTCAAAACCTTATGTCATTTTCACTTTTCTTGGTCAAATTACAGTGTGTGTCTGAGAGGCTGAGCACTGATGGATTGTTTGCCTCTGCTTGTACGTTTTTCCAAGGTGAAGTGGGGGAAATGAGACAGTGTACAAAGGCAGGAAACTGAGGCAGTTGCTAGGCTATGCAAACTGAACCTGGAGAGCCCATGGTTAATGGGGCCCGTGAAATCTGTGTCAAACACTGTTGAATAAACATTAGGACCAGCAGTAACACAAAGCAGCAAGAATGTACTGGAATAATCGTTATCATCTTTCATTGTTCTATAGATTCTCTGCATTCTTGACTTAAGCTGTGAAGTCCACTCATGTACTTTGTAAATACTTCAACTTTGATCTGTGATCCGTCTATCTTGACTTAAATAGTTTAAAGATTTGTTTGAACGGAACACCTTAAAAGGTCTCACGTGGACAAAACGCAATCAATTTGGGAGTAACTACTACTGCTATTCTAAACACAGTGGCCCAAAAAAGTATTTAGACACTTACGCCAGGTTTTAAATGGCACAGAAATAACAAACATAATGACATAAATTAAGACATTTATGCAAGAACTTCTGAGCAGTTTCAATGAGTAACATAAAACAAGTAGCTAAAACTGAGCAAATTGCGACAAAAGTGCTGCAGATGATTTCGGGTCCCACTGACTTCCATAGTATGGACAAAAACATGGAAGTCAATGACACCCAAAATGGTTTTGAGCCGAAACATTCTTCAAAATATATTCTTTGTGATCCAGAGAAAAAAGGAACGGATGCAGATTTGGAAAAAGTAAACGATTTTTGGGTGAGCTATCCTTTTAATTGTGGTCTAAGTTTCCAAATTATTTTACAATACACGGTGTTCAAATTGGATGTGCCACAATATTAACGTATTATCTGACATGTAATTTTATATTTCTAATATAATTCTAAAAGTTAACCCAAATGTCCAAAAACACCTTACAGATTGGAAATATACAAAAAGTGATCTCATCCTAATCCACTGTGCTTAAAACATTTTTGTGCTACCCAAAATAAATAGCCATCATGCCAAAGAAAAACACTCCCAGTGAATAATAAGTTGCACTAATGTCTTAAATGGTCTTAGTGGAATCTGGATACCACATGGCTCTTCAGCTATGTTTGGGGAGAGCTACAGTGTCTCTGGGTGGGGCTTCTCAATATTGCTGCCCTAGAGAGAAAAAGAGATAAACAGAACGGGAGAGAAATAGATAAGAGTAAGAACATCAAACAATGGTCTAATAAACCAAAGGTGGGTGTGGAGAGCTCATTTAATATCATATTTGAGCTGACACACAATGAAAAAGGCAGGAAACAGAGGAGTGTACGAGATAGACAAAAGCACAAAAGAGTGCCGAAAGAAACCAAAGCCAACCGCAGATATGATTTAAAGACCATTTGGGTTGTGCCAGGGATTTGCTTTATTTGCTTGCCCAAAGTTGGTATGAGCATGCCCAGATGACAAGAGTACACCTGAAACCCCGGATGAAACTGATCTCATTTGCTTCAAATCAGCACAACATATGCTAAAACAGCAGGGCTGGGTCTGGGTTAAAAATATTGATTTTAATCGAATCTCATTTTGATGAACCAATATCGATTCTTAAATCACCAAGAATCGTAGATGCTGTTTTCAGTTGATCAAACTTACTAAACATAATTGTAACATGATGCCTCCCATCCAATAAATCACAATATGGCCTACTTTGTGTTTTGTTACTTTTGATACGAAAAAAAGTCTCAACCTTCAAATTCTGTCAGTTTTATTAAGAATTCTAACCAATAAATACCGTTTTGGAGCTCTTTAGTGTGGTGTAGCCGCCTGGGTTCAAACGTGCGTATGAATATGAATGATCATCAGAAAGTATGTTGAAAGATACAGTACAACTTATAGGAGGAATGTTGCTGGAGAAGTTTATCAGTCAGTCAGACAGCTGACATTTATCTTGCATTCTGACTCGGCCTCCCCTCTCTTTAGTCAGCTGTAGCCTGTATTCACATTCCTATCACACTTACCTGGAGCATCTGGACGAGTCCCATGCCGTTGGATCATTTCTAAACAAAGTACAACGAAAAGTCACAGAACTTGCCAAGTCAAGGTCATTGCACACCGAGTCCGACATTTTCACTTTTTTCGTATTCCTCATTATTTCCTATCAAAATGCATGCTATAGATGCGAAATCGCATAAAATCGAACCTGATCCTTTTTTTAAAATTTTTTTTATGACGGACGAAAGTTTCGCAGGCAGTGTGTAAACATGATTGACACAACGTGAGGGTCGTATTTATTTTTTAACGTGTGAAAATTTCGGACGAAAATGTTGGACTCAGTGTGCAATGGCCTTAAGGGTTGGACAACTTTTCTTTGACAATATTGTTGCCATAGAATCATAGTCAAAACCTTAACCACACACTTCCCAAAAGGGAAATGACAGATTGATAAGAATGCTGTTCAAACCTCAAATGAGCCCTATGCCAAACCCCAAACCTGGTTGACAAAAATGTGTCGTATCCACACTCAGGAAAATCAAGGTGAGCGGGTTGCCATTCACAAGCGTCAGTTGCGTATTGCTATAAACAATATAATGAAGGCTGGTACTGTGCAACAACATATAAAATGTGGAAGAGCGCCTCCTGTAGGAGCATCTCAACTTGCTGCTAAAACTGATTGACCCAGAAGAAACAGGTGGTGTTCATATTAACAATATATCTATTTTTGTAAATAATACAACATGTAAATCCTCTATAAAATAAAAATATTTGTATAAACAGATACCCTAATAAAAAAGTAATATATAATATTACTGATTACTGTATTGTATGATCTTTGAATAATATCGGTCTTTAAGTGCAAGATACTTAAAGCGTACCTAATTACCCATAGTATACTTCCACTTTAGCTCAATCAAGTGTACTTCAGTATATCTTTAGTAGGACTTCAGCACTACTTCTGCACAATTAAAGTGCATTAAGTGCTAAATTGGAATAACTAATTTTGTAGACTTTAAGTATACCAGTTTACTATACCAAAAGTACAATTGCAGGGTATTTTTATTAAGTACATAAAAATGTATTGTATTTTTAATATACTTAGCATGAAATAAATTTATTTCAAATACACTTTAGTATATTTATTTTTCACTAGGGTGTATATATATATATATTATATTATATTAATATATATATATATATATATATATATATATATATATATATATATATATATATCCTACCATCTACGTACGTATCTGTTTATCTACAATTCTATCTGTCCATCTATCTCTCTGACTATCTGATTTATGTGGCCATGTGCCCTGTTATAATGTGCTAACAACAGATTATTTTACAATAACATGGTTTATATTACACTACACAATGAACCAGTTTAGTTTATACATGCTTATCTAGGAACATTTTCTCAGCTAAAGGCCAGATAAACATGACCGCGATGAGAAGGGGGGTCTGGCAAAACAAACGCTTTAAAACTCAAGCTGAAAAGACACCACTGCATATTTAGCCAGAATATATATATATAAGCAGATCCCTGACATTCATATTTTTCCATACTGTCAATTCTCAAGTGTCTGTAACAAATAATCTCAACAGTTTTGTGAGTAACAAGTATAATTCCAGGACCCTATTTGTCACATTTCTGCTGTCACCCATAGGATCCTCCAGGGATTTAGATCATCTGCCTGTCCTGTCTTGACTCTTCATGTGTGGGGCCTGTGCTATAGTTTCACTAAACAGAAGCAACGCTTTGCATCTGGGTTTCATCACCCCGGGGAGCTACAAATCAATAATCATCTCTCTCACACCGTTAGTGCTCACGGGGAAAACAAGTGCTGGGGAGGCAAGTGTGTAAGTAAGTGTGCTTCGTGTTTGGCAGGGAAAGCACCATGTAAATAAATTCCTGTGTGAGGGGCTGACACTGAAGGAAAGAATTCCCTCCTGGAAAACTCCACCCTAGTGTGGCGTGAGGGGAGGTAAAACAGCCGAACCCCTCGTGCAACTGCAGAGGATAGTTACGATGGGAGGAAATGACGGTATAGTTTTAAGTTCGCCGCCATTAGAGACAATGGAACCGGGCTTCCTTGAATTGTGCCCAGTTTCCACAGCTAAATGTAAGACAACACGCGGAGGGCTAACTTTTCCCTAAAAGTGCCGGCCTAGATTGGAATTTTCAATGGTGTGAAACGGTCAAGACATTAACACAAGCGTAACACCTGTCCCTTGAGATCCCAAACTTGTACGTCATAATATATTTGGATACACAGTTGAACCACTTCACATGGGAAAACAAATCTATTCATATTACTGCAAAACACTTATTGGATTACAAAGTGAAAGCTACGGAAAAAAAAAAAAATAAAGTGCAATTTTAGACATAAGAAATAAAGGCAAAAAATGAGAGTAAAATCGATTTTTCAGTAGCCGAAGAACAAAAGCCATCATAGCTTCTGTTTATTAATACTAAATCATTAATAATAAAGAATCACGTCGACAACACTTATTCAGCCGCTGCTCCACCGTATTGCTTGTTATTTCCCAAAAATGAGGACTTGGAATAACATTAAGATTAGTCATACAAATACATTAACTTGTCAAAATAAAATGATGGCAGAAATTATGTGTACTGCATTAGGGAGAAACTGGCTTGGGGTGCTCTAAGCACTTTTCCAAAAAATAATCCTAGATGTTCCTTCAGGAGGCCATGATCTTCTTCTTGCACTCTACGGAGCACAGCAGCATGCCCTGCATGGCCATGAAGCGCTGGCCCATAAGGCACTTGGAGCAGCAGGAGCACTGGAAGCACTGGGGTTCGGCGTGCCAGTGGTGCTCTCCGTACGACACACGCTGAGCCTCAGGCTCGATGGGGTTCTGACAGGCCGCACAACACTGTGAACGCAGAGGGATACAGATAAATTCACAGGGAGTAGTATAACAAATCGGTTTGTTTGACTCTCTCACAAACGTCTTTGATTGCACTTGTTACAGGCACAATTAACCCAGTAAAATATTTAAAAAATCTGCTCTATTTGAATATCTGAACTTTCCTTCCTAAGCAGATGAGTCATAAGAGCTGTGTGTCATAGTTCAGGCAGGCGCTAAGAGAGATCGGTGGTGTCCGATATCACACAACTCCATTAAGAGTGCTTCCACCCTCGCTGTCTTCTGATTATCATGTCACTGGCACTTCTTAAATCTCCTTCACCTGCTCCTGAACTAATATGGATGACGAACACATGCCGAGCCTGTTAGTTTTAATAGCCCAAGCTTAGCAGGAATTCACTTCCAATTAGGTGTGACATGAATGATACTTGGACAGCGTGAGGGGATGTAAAACTAGCCTCTAAATGTTTCACTTGTTTGAATGCCCGAGCAGCATAAAATAGTTATGAAATATGTTGCGTTGCATGACCTCTTGTTGCAGGTGCTGATACAGTAATCCTAAAACGCATTAATGCGTATGGGAATTACAAGAACTATACAGTAACCTATCAATTAAAATTAAAAGAATTAAAGAAATATTCAATAGAAAAAAAGATACTCCTGAAAGTAGTTGTGCAAACAAAACAAAACTTTATATCTTATGACTACTTTGCATAATTATAACTTTACCTCTTGTACATATGACTTTATCTGAATATTACAAATTTATTTCTCATATCTATAAAATTTATTTCTCACAAATTACTTTATATATCATAATTTTCACCTTAATTCTTGTAATAATGAATTTATATCATAAAGCAACTTTTGCATACTGACATAATTTCTCATAATGCAAATATTAGATGTAATTGTTACTTCTTGTATTTATGATTTTATATCTCATGATTACTTAATATTTGTAATTATTTCTCACAATATGACTTTACATATGCACATATATATATTCAAAAAGTATTTTGCATACTGACTTTACTTCTTGTATTTATGACATTATATATTTAATTTCTGTAACATTATTTCTCACAATACAACTATAATAAAACAAAACATGTTTCTTGTATTTGTGACCTTATTTCTCATAATTTAAATATTTTGCATAATTGTGATTTTACTTCCTGTATTTATGACTTTATGTGATTTATTTCTCATGTTTCTCTTAATATGACTTAACATCTCATAATTATGAATTTATTTCTTGTATTTATGACTATATCTCAATGCAACAAATACTTGTATTTATGACATTATATATCTTCTGGTATTCATGTCATTATAGATCTAGTTTTTATACTCTTATTTTTCACAATATGGCTTTATAACAAAACAAAACAAAATGCAAAACAGTTTTTAAAAATAAGAAGCTAAAAACCCTTCAGTTACAAGGCCCTAGCCTAAATATATCACATAGTCACTGTCATCTTTGTATCGAATAGAGCAGGGAGACAGAGAAGGAGAGAAATTAAGGAATGTCTCCTATTTACCACAGCGTGGTTCTTCATGTAGCAGGGTTTGCAAACAGGTTTCTCATTCTCCATGACGTAGGTCTCTCCAGCCAGCACACAGTCACAGTCAAAACAGCAGAAGTGCTTCAGGTGCCAATTGTGGCCCTCAGCCTGGGTGTACTCATTACTGAAGATGAGCTGGAGACCACACACACACACACACACACACACACACACACTTCCCCCTCAGTATTGTGCTTTGAACCATATGGTATGTTAAAAACAATTTAACAACAGTCGACAGAATTGCATTCATTATTTTACTAAGATTGTTTGAGATTTTAACACAAAACATATGGCGAGGTCTAAATATCAGAGATGACATTGAAATTCATTTAAACCTGGAAATAATCAAAGTTAAGGTTTTCAAACAAGTAGAGATCCTGCACTATTTGTAGGTCACTAATCAAATGTAAGCAAATTCGTGACATTGACCATGTGAACTACTTTGCCTCCACTCACCTCATCGCAACCTGCACATCGAGGCTTTTCGCTGTCTCCATAATGGCGGCCACAGTACAGCTGACCCGTCTTCCAGAAATAGATCATGTCCACCAGTAGCTCGGTGCAAGTACAGCACACAAAGCACGCCGGGTGCCAGAGTTTATCGTAGCCTGCCCGCTCTGCGTACACCGCCGGCTCACCCTTCTTCATGGGCAGCTGGCAGCGGTGACATGACTGTGGGCAGAGATCCGGTGATGAGTTCAGCTTGGCAGAAACATCAGTGAAGAATGAAAGGGGGAAAACACTGTGAGGGCAGGCTGGTTTTAATGAACAAGACCAGAGACTGTTTACTTTAGCAATTCATCTGCCCAGGTGGAGTAAGACTTAGAAAACATGAATAGGAAATAATTGAAATTGAAAAAATCCTGTAAAGTTTAGGGAATACACCCAAGATTCAAATTTCTTTATATCATACAGTTTAACTATTTCTTGCTTCTATTTCTGATTTCATATCTTACAATATGACTATATATCATAGTTACTTTATTTCTCACATTTATAACGTTATTTCACAGAATATGACTTTATATCTTATAATTACAACTTTATTTCTTGTATTTGCAACTTTTGCGTAACTTTACTACATATTTATGGCTTTATATCTCATAATTATGACTTCATTTGATTTTTTTTATCACATATTTAAAACTATTTCTCTCAAAATGACTTTATATCTCATAATTATGACTTTCCGGTATTCATGACTTTATATCACAACAACTTTTGCATAATGACTTTACTTCTCACACATTATCATTTCATTATCACATTATTTCTCAAATTATGACTTTACAGTATATCTTGTAATTATAACTTGTCGTGTTTATGACATTTTCATACAATCCAATTATTTTGCGTAATTATGACTATTTATCAAATTTATGTCTTTACATGCCATAATGTGACTATTTCTCATAATTGATTTCTTGTATTTATGATGTCATATTTCTTGTATTTATGCAATAACCTATTTTTGGAATATGATTGGAAAGTTGCAGCAGAGGGCAAGATTTTCATTGAATAACAAAAATTTTGGTTTGTTCATCCAAAAGCTGTAGTTTGACTAAAGAAGACTTGAAATATAGTAAACAAATTTTATGCATCACATTTATTGTGCTTTTTGGAGCTTGACAAATGTGATTGCTATGACATGTTGTTCTAAGGAAAAGAGCTGGTAAAGATTTCAATTCTCCTTTTGTGTTCCAGGGGAAAAGACTGGAAGGTTTGGAACAACATGAGGGTGAGAAAACAATGACCCAATGTTCATTTTGGGGTCTTTAAAAAAGGCAAAAGCATTAAGCTGATGACATACATGCGTTTCCATCATGAGATTTCAAATGCTTACAATAGATTTTGGAAAAATCCACCAGAGCTTGAACATAACCACAGGGACTAAGTGTGGTAATTTATGAAGATCTCTGAAAGAACATAACGTTCATTCCAACTGCCTGACTAACACAGGCTTGGCAGAATCTGAACTGCTCTTATGCTAATCAAGTGAATCCGGAGAAATGCGCTGGAGAACGATTCGACTCCCGTAGCGCACATGTGGTGGAAATAAATACTGCTGCTCAACAGCTCCAAAGCGGATTTTTCATTAATAGATGGTGACATTTAAATGCCTATAAATTAAATTGAGTCAATTAGATGTAAAGGGATAATGAGAAGAGAAACGTTACAAAAGCTATTTGTATGTAATAAAAAAAAATGTATCCATGACAATCAACTTTCACAAATGGAGTTGCATTTAGCAAAACATACATGTAGGAATGGCACACTTACATAGTTACCAACAGGTCCAGCGGGTGACATCCCAGCAGCCCCTGGGGCGCCAACTTTTCCCATTGTAGCAATAGCATCACCTTTGTCTCCAGGAGACCCTGTTGTTCCAGCACCAGGTTTCCCTCCTGCCCCGAGGCCTTGAGGACCCTTTTCCCCAGCCATACCTGCCTGTTGTCCCATCTCCTCAGGCAGGGTGATGTCGCCTACGCCCAATGCCTCGTCCTTGTACTTGCGGACATACTGCTGCATTTGCTTAACCTCGCCAGGTGAGAGTTCGTGGCAGCGCTCGGGGTCTTGGTCGTGGTCAGGAAGCTGTTTGGCCATCTGTTTCTTACGGTAATCTGCTCCTGCTGTACCAGCGATGGGCCGCCGCTCCGGAGGCAGAAGCTCCATGTATTGCAGAGCCTGAGAGGACAGAAGTGATGTTTTTTTTGGTTAATATGAAATTAGATGTGGAACCCATTTAACTTTTGTTATGTGGTGTATTTTTGAGTGAAACAGAATATTTAAAAATAAATGACAAAATTGTATGGAATTGGAGTGACAAGACATTTAGTAAATGACAGGACTTTCATTCTTGGTCAAGTATTACTTGCATATTTTTTCATTTATTTTGGATATTCTAAGAGAAATGTTATAATTATTTTATGATAACTGAATTAATAAATAATAGTGCTTCCAAAATTAGCATGTTAATGCAGGCGATTAATGTTTCCAGTTTAACAGCGTTAAAAATATTTAAATCAGGGGCGGGGCTAGGATGGCCACCCCATTTACAACTGCTTCTTCTGTCTCTTTTTTCTTGACAAGAATTGCATTTATTTAGACGCAAAACATCTTTAAGACTACATTACACAGAAGACTTTTTAGACGCGCACTCCAACTTCGCCTCAGCGACAGGCACTAGTGAAACGAGTGTGGAAAAGGTACAGGTGACGAGGCAGCTTCAGTAGAACAACAGTGAATTGCGATCAGATGAGATGTTGTCAGGCCATATGTCAGTAAAAATGAATTTTCCTGTCCTGTCAGCCGTTATACTGTGCTTGTGACATGTGCTCTTCAATTGCACACGCTGTAGCCTGTATCATTTCATATTAAAGCGCGAATGAAACTACGAGCATACGTATCAGATCTGCATCATGTTCAGCAGCGGAAGCTCTTAAAGTAATAGCAGTCAAATAACCTAAATAACCCAGCTGCTGTGATGTCTGTTAATCAAAGAACAAAAGAAAAAAAAAAGACTAAATCAATAACTTTTGTTGCTTTCATCTATATTCAATTACATATAGATTAATCTATATTTAATTTAGAATTTAGTGTTTGATAACTTTATTAAATTTTTGTATATTTCCTTCTTGCTGAAGGACACAGGTATGACATTTATTATAAAGGGTTTATGTGAAGATTGTTTTAGGTTCACTTCCTGTAAATCAGAAGTTGTTATTTTTTAAAGTCTTATAAATGTTAATACTGATAGCTCTCATTTATACTGTAATGTTGAATGGCTATAGTCAATGGTTAAATATTAGGGGAAAAAAAAGAAATTTTCCTATAGACAGCAGCAGGATTGGTATCAGTGATACTTGCCTTCAGTCATAAAAAGATGCCATTAAACAAATATTAAAAATATACTGTCTTTATGTTGTTCCTACATTAATTTGAAGACTGAATGTGAAATTATTGCAATATAAAAATATATTTAAAAAACTTTAATGTTAGGTGGGATTAATCACAATTAATTTCAGAAAAAAATGTGCAATTAATTTGATATTTTTTTAAATGATTGACAGCACTAATAAATATATTGTAATACCAAAAAATCTTTATTTAAAATTTTATAATAGTTAAAATTATAATTAAAAAAATTTATGTATAGTTTTGCAACAGAATTTTTAAAATTAAAAATAACAGATTTATGCAGGCCTACTTTTTTTTTAAATAAAAATGAAAAGAACTTATGCACTTTATTTTATTTTTTGATTTTAATTATTGGCTAAATTAATAAATGCTCTTGTTTTTCTAATATTTAGCTATTCAATTATTTCTTTAAAAAGAGGAGTCTCAAAAAATGAAGTGGAGAACAGTGACCTCTAGTGGACCCAAGTATCACAGTACAATTACAGTAAACTTCGCCCTCAAGCATAAATTCCTAATATATATATATATATATATATATATATATATATATATATATATATATATATATATATATATATATATATATATATATATATATATATATATATATATATATATATATATATATATATATATATATATATATATATATATATATATATTATAACATAATATACCAAGCTTTGGTTGATCCCAGGTGGAGCCCATTCATAGGTAACGGACTTAACCACATCCGTTTTGGCAGGCACTGGGGTAGGGGATGGAACAACAGTAGTAGCAGCAACAGGTCTTTTAGTTGGGGTGGCAGCAGACGAAACCGCACTATGGCCTGGCCCTGATGCAGCAGTGCGGCCGGTTCCTGGGGCAGCAGTGGAGCCTGTTCCTGGGGCAGCAGTGGAGCCTGTTCCTGGGGCAGCAGTGGAGCCCGTTGCAGGGGAAGCAGGGGAGTGAACTGCAGCAGCAGGTGGGGAATGAGGAGGCTGGGCGCTGGAAGCAGAGATCTGGCTGGAGCCGGGGATAAAGCTGGCAGCAGGGACAGGAGTAGCAGTGCTGACGGTGGTGTCCGGGATGCAGATGGTGACTTGGTTGCCTCTATAAGATGGGATGCCATCTCTCTTCAGCTTGGCTATAAGGCCTGTGTACTTGGTGTCCTCAAAAAGCTTCCCCACCTTCTTATTCTCCTCAGTCTCGAGCTGCACGTCATGGTCCTCAACGCCGCACTTGCAATTTCGACAAATCTTTCTGTTAAAAGAGAAGACAGAATTTTTTTTTTGGGTGAATACCTGTGGAAACAATTTAAACCATACACTACCATTCAAAAATGTGTGGTCATTTAGATTTTTTATAAGAAATCAATAGTTTTATTCAGCAAGGACTTAAATTGATCAAAAGTAACACTAAAGATACTTATATTGTTAGAAAGGATTTCTATTTCAAATAAATGCTGTTCTTTTGAATTTTATATTCATCAACAAATCCTAAAAATGACAGTTTCTGCAAAAATACTGTATTAAACAGCATAACTGATTTCAACATAAGAAATAATGTCACAATATTACTGCTTTTACTGTATTTCTAATCAAATAAATGCAGCATAAGAAACAGATCCCAAACTTTTGAACTGTAGTGTATGAAGAACCAAACCAAACAGCAGCATACTGAGAAAAAAGGCTCGTGTTAATGTATTAACCAGTGATTGATAGAGAATGAAAGGAGCATATTTTTACTGTAGGATGAGCTGTCTCTCTGAGTTATGTCTGTTTTGTTTAGGTAAGAGTCTGATAACATTATTTTGGATCGCTGTGCACATGTCAAGTTAAGGCATGCACAGATATTCTGTAATTACTTGGAAAAAGAACGGCATGGGCTACATACTAAATCACTTTCGGCATGATTTTTTGAGCATTTCTATAACATATATAATTAATTCACACTAAAGCCATATTGTGTTGCATTGAGAGCTGTAAAGATTTAGAGATATGGAAAAATTCATGTTTTCTGGTTACATTGTTGCTGTCATTGTCAACGCAGGCTCAGTAAGAGGGAAGAAAATGGTCATGAAAACTAAATTATGACTTTTGGTACAAGAAACCTTGACTAACATTAAATGAAGAAAATAAAATGCTATAAAAGTAGAATGTGGCCCCTTTAAAGACACTTTGGGCTGTTTAACATATCAATGAGAGCCAAGGAGCAAGAAAGATGGCGTTTGAGAAATGCTAAACATAAATCGTAGCCACAAATCCAAAGAGGCTTTATCTTCACCCAAAAGTAATGTTTCAGCATGTCAGTGATCCAAAGCATCAAAGCACAGATGCTTTTATCCAAAGCCATTTACAAAAGAATAACTTTGAATTAAAGATGAGGCACAGGAAGTGAGTCTAATCCTGTTTGAGTCACAACATGGAAACCTGTGGAAGCTTATTTTAGCCACGGAATAAAAACTTAAAAAGTCTTTGTAATTTTTTTAAAACTCTTAATTCAGACTTTTTCTCTCACAATTGCGAGTTTCTACCTCACATTTCAGTTTATCCCCTCACAATTCTGCATTAACATCTCACAATTTTGACCTTTTTTTTCTCTGAATTCTTAGTTTACATCTCACAATATGGACTCTTCTGTCGCAATTCTGTTTCTGTCACAGATAAAAAGATAAATACAGGTAATTTTGACTTTTTTTCATAATTCTGACTTTATCACAACTGTCAGTTTATATCTAACAATTCTGTCTTCCTTCCTCACAATTGCAAGTTTACATGTCACAATTATAACTCTCAATTCTTACAATTGTGTGAAAAATATATTTATATTTTTATTTTCCGTGGTGGAAATAAGCTTCCATAGAAACCCTACCAAGACCTGACTAATTCTGTTCAGCACTGGATGACTAGTTGCCCTTCCCTGCTGCATAGAAACAAACACAAAGATGAAGTCTCAGGCTCTGTATCCAATGACCTTTATCCACATTGATGTCTTTTCATTCAAAGAATTCCTGAAACCCCATGAGAGTGATTGGGAATGGCACGCACCACTGATAGAGCTCTGGCACAGGCATCCTGGCAACAGTAGTGAAGCAACAAGAGTGCAGCTAATGGCCAGAGCTCTCTCAGTGTGACAGCTTTTTGCCAGATAGATACGGTATTGCATGTTGGTGAGTCTGACAAAATGATGATGATGGACAAAACAAGAGAAGTCAAATCAATGATGACCCAACATGATTAGATAAATTTTTCGCAATGAAAACCACATGCATGAATGATAACATTGCACAAATATGTAGGAAGGAAGCAAGCACAAACCGCCAGAAGTGAAGCTCAAAGCCTTCACATTTGTCCTTGCATTTCAGACAGGCAGCTCCAGCTCCAATCTCATGGCCCAGGGTTATCTGGCAAAACAACAGGAGACATGAGCAAATCCTGTTTCCCGAGTCACAAACACATATCAAACACAAGTATTGGTCAAATCATCAGAAATTCAAAAAAGCACATGCATTTATTTTATTTTAATTAAATGGTGACCCCTCTGGCCCTTTCCTACTAATTTTGAAAATCACTAATTTCATTTTCTAATTATCAACTTGTACATGTATATGACTTTTTCTCTAAATAAATTCATTTTATTCAGCATTTATCAATTAAGTGCTGTTCTTTTAAAAACTTCCTATTCATCAAAAAACTGGAAAAAAAAAAAAAGAATCATGGTTTCCACGAAATATTAAGCATCACAACATCAATCAGCATATTAGAATGATTTCTGAAGAGACACAGAAGACTGGAGTAATGATGCTGAAAATGTAGCTTTGCCATCGAGATATCTGACTTTTTTATTTGTAATAATATTTCACAATATTACTGTTTCACTGTATTTTTTGTTCTGTCTTATATAAGACTTCAAACCATTTAATTTTCTAGCAATAATGTTTTTTTTCTTTTTTAATTATTTATTTATTCTCTAACATGTCAACTAGATCTCACGAGATTTGCATTTCTAGTTCACAACTTAAAAAGTCATTTGTGCTTCTAATAATTTATAAAACAAAAATTAAAAAAGAAAAAAAGACACCAACATGTAGCATGTTCATGACAAATGCTCTCTAAACTCTTGTAGCCTATGTATTCCTTTACTAATTTTGGATTTGACAAAGTTGAAGTTGCATTTCTTCTGGGGTCTGCTTTTTATAAGACAAGCAGACAAGGTTCACTAAAAGGCGGATACATAAAGTTTTTTTTTTTTAAAGTATTCTCCTCAATTACATGATCATGTGCTTCTTGAAACTTCATAGAACTTAGCTACTATTTAAGACAAAAAAACTACAGGCCTTACAAAATGCTCTTTAGTTTGAAGCAGGACATAATTTCCATAATTAAAGGAAGGAGAAGAAACTACTCTTCCATTTCTACAAGAAATTTCTAGAGCGATATATATTTGAGAAACATCTGAAATCAGTCTACCTCACTAGATATTATAATGTTTATTTTATAAAGCTTATTCCAGTCTCAGCAGTTCTCAACACTAAAGCACCTCAGCTGGAAGACCACCTTATAAGGTCAAGTATTATCAAGATGGAGAACGCCTTCTTCTGTGTTAAAGAAGAACATTTTTCTGATTAAAAATCAAGACCTGAGGAGTCACTTTTTAACAGCGAGACAATGAGGCCCACTGTGGCATTTCGTCCATAAACCTGTACCTAATATTTATACTGTACCTACCTACACTAGCTCCTGAGAACACAGAGTGCAAATCTCAATTAATGCTTTTAAAAACATCAATTTGACAGAGAAAATCATGCGGCATTCACAAAGATTTAGCAAACGAAAAAAAAAAAATATCATTGCATCTGTTAAAGTTGTTTTAAACATTACAAACGTTAATATTTGTTATCCATTTCCTTGTCAAACTCTTGAACTCTTACTACATTATTTTTTAAAATTGTACGCAAATGTGGAAATGTTATGTAATGTAATATTCATTTCTTTTAAAGGGATATTGTTTGAAAGATTGTTGGTTGTTCTTTTCCATGCAATGAAAATGAATGATGACTGCAACTTTCCGGCTACAAAAAGGATGCAAAATTGCCGTAAAATAGCATTAATGTAATCTATAATACATTATATTTAACTCTTCTGCCATTTAATAGGTTTGTGAGAGAGATAGGTTGAAATAGCATGTTATTAATTCGTCGAAACTGTAGTGAGAAGCTAACCTGTTATGGTTAGATCATAATAGATTGAGACCGTGAGCTGAACTTGAGAACTGCATCAGATTTGTGAACGAATCATTCAGATTGGTTTGTGAATCGGATTTAAATAAATCAAGATTTTAAGTAAAAAATGACTTAAATCAGTCAGTCCATTCATCACAGTGCAAAAGTCATATTAACTACTTATATGAAAGTACACCCTTTTTGAGGCTTGACATCTTCAGTCATCATTCATTGTCTCTGAAGAACTTTCTTCAAAATATCTTTTGTGTTTCACAGAAGAATAACGTTATACAGGTTTGGAGCTACATGAGGGTGAGTAAATGATCAAATTTTCATTTTGGGTTGAACTAAAACTTTAAGCTGTAGAGGAACTTCACATCTTTACATCACCTCTTGCAAAAACCCACTTCTTTCTTTACCGTACATGTGCTGTGTGTCAAAACTGTGTGTCAAAACATGTTTTATCACATCTAAACTTCTACATTACAATTTGGCCTGTGGTTGAACTGCTGCAATAAGTGATGAAAGAAACCCACTTGCTGCAGTGACAACCATATGAGATTAGTAAATGAATCTATGGAATTAAACATAATATTCACAACAACTTCCAGCTTGTTACAGTTTGGAAAAGGAAAATCTATAGGTTCTAAAACATGAAATTCAATTCATGTTTCTATCAAACAAAGAAGAACCAGGATCTTCCTTTTATGTTTTACTTCCTATTAATGACCACTTCCTATTTCTCACTAAATGTAAAGAAGTTTTTTAATCACTCGGCCTCGAATGTGAGAGTTGTGATGCCAAATGTTTCGACATGTAAAACAATGGCAGTGGCTTTACCTTTAAGGGCGTTGCCGAATGTTTCTGCAACTAACCTTTCTGACCATGACCAGTTCAGTAAGCGTACCTTTTTAACTTCTTTCTCGATCTCCATTCTTGTCGAGCTTGTTTAGATGTGATAACCAGCGCTGACTCTATTCCCACCGGCAACTTTCCCTGACGGGTCACTTTTGTTGAACGGGACAGTCTCCCTCTGTCCCTCTGGCTCACGCTCACTCACGCTGAAAGACTTCCGCTCATTGCCAATGCGCGCTGTTCAGCCAATAGCAGCAGAGATGTAGATGTGAACTACCAATCAGAGCCATGCTCGCGGACAGATGAGAGAGCTGTAGGCTATGAGACATTACTAGTAGAAAAGTATTATAGTTCGTTGGTAACTGCAACGTGGAGTTTTTTTAATGACACTTGTTTTATATAATTATTTATAAGATGTATGATTCATTTGAATAATTAATTATCATTATTTGAATATAATTAATTTAATTAACTATTAAATTATTATTAATTGAAATTAAATATTTTTGTTTTGTATAATAATAATATATATATTATTTTAAATTGTTAATTATATTTATATGTTTGTGTACATATATATTCACAAACACAAAAATATAAATATAATTAATAATTTATTATTTATTATAATTCAATAATCATTTATTCATACACACATACACGCATATATATATATATAGCAAATAAATTAATATATTATTTAATTATTTAAATTTATTATTTATATGTTTGTGTACATATTCACAAACACAAAAATATAAATATAATTAATAATTTATTATTTATTATAATTCAATAATCATTTATTCATACATACATACATACACACACACACACACACACACATATACAGGTGCATCTCAATAAATTAGAATGTCGTGGGAAAGTTCATTTATTTCAGTAATTCAACTCAAATTGTGAAACTCGTGTATTAAATAA
Source organism: Spinibarbus caldwelli (assembly GCA_039654775.1). Classification (NCBI taxonomy): domain Eukaryota; kingdom Metazoa; phylum Chordata; class Actinopteri; order Cypriniformes; family Cyprinidae; genus Spinibarbus; species Spinibarbus caldwelli. The sequence goes on along the minus strand of CM077264.1, from coordinate 13,654,114 downwards.
ATTCAATGCACACAGACTGAAGTGGTTTAAGTCTTTGGTTCTTTTAATTGTGATGATTTTGGCTCACGTTTAACAAAAACCCACCAATTCACTATCTAAACAAATTAGAATATGGTGACATGCCAATCAGATAATCAACTCAAAACACCTGCAAAGGTTTCCTGAGCCTTCAAAATGGTCTCTCAGTTTGGTTCACTAGGCTACACAATCATGGGGAAGACTGCTGATCTGACAGTTGTCCAGAAGACAATCATTGACACCCTTCACAAGGAGGGTAAGCCACAAACTTTCATTGCCAAAGAAGCTGGCTGTTCACAGAGTGCTGTATCCAAGCATGTTATCAGAAAGTTGAGTGGAAGGAAAAAGTGTGGAAGAAAAAGATGTACAACCAACCGAGAGAACCGCAGCCTTATGAGGATTGTCAAGCAAAATCGATTCAAGAATTTGGGTGAACTTCACAAGGAATGGACTGAGGCTGGGGTCAAGGCATCAAGAGCCACCACACACAGACGTGTCAAGGAGTTTGGCTACAGTTGTCGTATTCCTCTTGTTAAGCCACTCCTGAACCACAGACAACGTCAGAGGCGTCTTACCTGGGCTAAGGAGAAGAAGAACTGGACTGTTGCCCAGTGGTCCAAAGTCCTCTTTTCAGATGAGAGCAAGTTTTGTATTTCATTTGGAAACCAAGGTCCAAGAGTCTAGAGTAGGTGGAGAAGCTCATAGCCCAAGTTGCTTGAAGTCCAGTGTTAAGTTTCCTCAGTCTGTGATGATTTGGGGTGCAATGTCATCTGCTGGTGTTGGTCCATTGTGTTTTTTGAAAACCAAAGTCACTGCACCCGTTTACCAAGAAATTTTGGAGCACTTCATGCTTCCTTCTGCTGACCAGCTTTTTAAAGATGCTGATTTCATTTTCCAGCAGGATTTGGCACCTGCCCACACTGCCAAAAGCACCAGAAGTTGGTTAAATGACCATGGTGTTGGTGTGCTTGACTGGCCAGCAAACTCACCAGACCTGAACCCCATAGAGAATCTATGGGGTATTGTCAAGAGGAAAATGAGAAACAAGAGACCAAAAAATGCAGATGAGCTGAAGGCCACTGTCAAAGAAACCTGGGCTTCCATACCACCTCAGCAGTGCCACAGACTGATCACCTCCATGCCACGCCGAATTGAGGCAGTAATTAAAGCAAAAGGAGCCCCTACCAAGTATTGAGTACATATACAGTAAATGAACATACTTTCCAGAAGGCCAACAATTCACTAAAAAATTTTTTTTATCGGTCTTATGAAGTATTCTAATTTGTTGAGATAGTGAATTGGTGGGTTTTTGTTAAATGTGAGCCAAAATCATCACAATTAAAAGAACCAAAGACTTAAACCACTTCAGTCTGTGTGCATTGAATTTATTTAATACACAAGTTTCACAATTTGAGTTGAATTACTGAAATAAATGAACTTTTCCACGACATTCTAATTTATTGAGATGCACCTGTATGTATATATATATATATATATATATATATAAAACAAATTAATAATACATTTTAAATTATTATAACAAATAAATCTAATTTAAAAATTAAACATTTTAATCCATGTTTACATTTTACAGTTAAGGGTGAACTATAATACTATTCGACTAGCCACATCTCTTAAAATGTTTAATATTGTAATTTAAATACTTAATATTGTTATATTACTGGAAATTTTTCATTTGAAGTATTTCATTTTATATCATAGCATTTCTTTGTTCATAATTATGTGTGTGTGTGTGGATGTTAATATATTTGGTAATTAAAAAAATGCAATAAAATAGAAAAATGTAAAATTAATACATTTTCACCCGTGAGGCCTTAAGAATCTGTATATACAGTATATTAATTTGTTTATCATGCTCATTCTTGGTCAACATAAAATACACATCCTAACAGGTCAGAGCAAGTCATCGTAAGTGCACATTATGGGGCGGAGGGCAGGAAACAGCCGTACTCTGACAGAAACTGATGTGCTGGCCTCAAACAGGAAGCTGCGGCTTATTCAGTGTTTGTGTTGGTTTTGGAAAGGGTGTGGTGATGTAAGACTTTAAATTCTGACATACTAAATTCTGCTTTTCTGCCTCTCTTTTAGAGGTTTATTAAAGATTTGTGCAGACTTGTCTTCACTAAGCCTGTTTCAGTCATTTTGTTGAGTTGATGTGGACATGAAGCACTAACAGCATGGCCACTGCTTCATTGTCATGACTAACTATACTGTCACCAGCTATGATGACACTGTTGTCTGAATATAATCAGAAGCTGGGTGTGTTTCCTGTCTTATCTTGTATGTAATTACTGCTCATTCACTCAGTCAATCACTAAAACACAGTCACTTCTTTATTTAGCTCTGTTTCATCTACATTACAGAAGTCTTTCAGTGCATTACAAGGGTAATGGAGGTGTAGGTTTGAACTAACAGCCTTTAGTTCAACCACTAAGCAGCAACATCATATTTTTCACCAAAGTTCCATGCACTAAATTGCATCACAATCACTAAAAATGAAGATGAAAAACAGCTGCATTGTTCTCATCTATCAGACTCAGTGGCAGTGTTACACAAGGTTGTGAGAATCTAAGCAGCAGGCCTGTCTGAGCTGATTTAATGTCAACAAAACTGTACTTGGTACAAGCATTTCCTGCTATTCTATTCCACACAGCAAGATCTTGTTTTGCAAAGAGCTATAAATGCATAAACTATATAAATGTTTATTTTCATGGTTTTCTAATAACCATTCTAACTGTTGACGTATGGGCTTTTGACTAACAGTACCATGACTAGCTGTGGCTAAAATAGCAATGTTGTGTGAAAGGATGAGTTTGTTTACACATGTGGGTAGGCTATGTGATGTTTAATCACCATTTAGGTGTAACTTTCCTGTGAAATTATGACTTATTATGAGGTTTTGCAGATGAGAAAACTGCAGAAGAATTAAATGATTACCATGGTTTGGTCATCTTGACCTGTATAATAATATCTGATAACAAATGCATGAATGTCATTAACATATTCTGTCCATCAGCAGATAGATAGATAGATAGATAGATAGATAGATAGATAGATAGATAGATAGATAGATAGATAGATAGATAGATAGATAGATAGATAGATAGATACCATATCTTGGACCATATTTATATAAAAAATACAAAGAGTCAGAAAATATATTCCATTTGTTGTTATCAACAACATGAAATGCATTAAACATTATATTACTTCAAGGTTTCCCAAACTGGGTTTGTGAAGGAACCGCAGGGGGTTTATGAGTTCAATGAAAAGCTAATAATTAAGTAAATCATAGAAATGTTAAATTAAAACAAATAATTTTAAAATGAACCAAAATAAAACACTTACTGAAAAAAAGAAACATTTTATTTGTTTACCTGCATGTTATGATGTGACCATAACCAACATCAGAGAACCATGAACATGCAAATGGGATACTTCATTATTGAAATATTTATTTTAAAATCGCAGGGGTACTTCAAATAAAAATATATTAGGTGAAAGAGGATCAGATGACAAAAATGTTGGCGATTTTTAGAATTTGTGCATTTTAATGTGTTTGAAAGACAAACGCCTTCCAAAGTAATGCACGGTAAAACAACTGACTGAGTGATAATTCAAATAAAAATGAATGTGTTCATCAGTAGTTGATGCAATGTTGAAACACTTCTTAAACTCAAAATGATTTTTGCAAGTCCAGTGGTCAAATGCTGTGTAGCCACCTGACTAATGACTGATCTCTGTGTGAATGCCCACAAAACTGAAAACTTTCTGAGTGTATAATTTAATATGTTTATTTATAAAATCGACTAACAAATTAATTTAGCATATTTGCTCCAACATGGTCTATACAGTTGGACCTCATCGTTTATTTGGTCTTGTTTTTATTATCTTTCTATCTCAAGTCAAACCAGTTAAGGCACTATTGATTACATTTACTAGTCAATACACCGTATGCTGCTATACTAGGAGAAATAGCTGCATTGCTCTCATTTGTCAAACTTCAGCATTAGTATTGTATAATATTGTGGGAACCACAGCAGCAGGCTTGCCAAACCGTTACTACCTCAAATACAAGGTCATAGCCACCAGGGCAGTATATAAAGGATGACTCTAGCTAGAAAGTTCTACTCAAGCAAGATGAAGGGGCTACTAGTGCTGACTGCTCTGTTTGTGGCCGTGTTTGGCAAAAAGGCCTTTGAAGGGTGAGCTCAAAAATCTTGTTTACAGTCTCTTAGGTTAAAAAAAGAGAATATATATATATATATATATATATATATATATATGTATATATTCTGCATGGTTATGCACTAAAAAAGATAAAAGCGGTGCAGAATTTTACATTGAGTTTGAGGGAGGAAGCTGTGGTTTATTCAGCGCTGAGTGTTCAGGAGGAGGGTCATCATGGTGATAGCTACAGTGATAAAATATAAAGTGTGATTTTTAATGCTGATAGCTTTACTTTATAAGATGATGAAAGGAATAATATTTTTAACTGCTCTGTTTGTGGCCCGTTTTTCCAAAAAGACTTTTGAGAGGTGAGTCACTTGCTCACCTTCATGTTGTTCCAAAAAAAGTTGTTGTTTTCAAAAATGTCAGCGTTTTTGTCTATGCAATGAATGTCTTTCATTGTATGGACAAAATATCTTAATTTGCGATGAAAATTCAAATAAAGCCACATATCCTAAGAAGTATTCCTGTATATGTTTTGATGTATCTACAGAGACCAGGTTCTTCGGATCACTGCAAAAGATGAGGCACAGATCTCTCTCCTGAAGGAGCTTTCTGAACAGGAAGACCTCAGGGTCAGTTTCACATCAAAACGATCTACTTATGTTTCTCATATGCATTTGGCATATAAACATTGTACTTTCTGAACATCTGATTTACTTGTTTCTGTCTGTGTTCAGCTGGACTTCTGGAGGGAGCCCGTTCACGAATCCTTGCCTGTGGATGTTCATGTCCCATTTCACAGCCTACAGGCAGTCAGGGCATTCCTGAGATACAATCAGATCCAGTATAATGTCATGATTATGGATGTCCAGGTGGGACTATATTAATTAAACTTTTTGATTGCTATGATTATAATAGCTTGGAGAGAATCATCATACGACACACATTCTTTGGATACACCAGGAAACTTTTTTGTCAATCGGACTCCTTTTGATCTAAAATATTTCCTTGAAGTACCCCGTGGGATTTTAAGTTAATTTTTCAATAACTGACACTTGTTCAAGGTTCTCTGGTGTTGGTTAATGGTCATATAACATGCAGGTAAACAAATAAAATATATATATATTTTTTTTTTGTTTAAATTTTTTTTTTTTTTTAATATTACATTTTTATTAATTATTAGATTTCCATCAACTCAGAAACCCACACAGGTTTGCGAACCCCGGTTTGGGAAACCCTGGCTTACACCACAATTAATCTTTGATCATATTTAACATATAATTTGGGTAATCACAAAATGTAAAGTTGATTTTTATTTATTTATTTTTTTTACATTTTTCATTCTTCTTTCTCTGTAAGGATTTGCTGGATGATGAGGAACGTGAGATGGTGAAATATCGTACCTTTCCAAGAAGTACTGATGACTTTGTCTACACCAGCTACCATGATCTGAACTCTGTAAGTTCTGCACAACTTTAATTATATGAGTGCATTGCAAGACTTGTTGGATGTGACTATGTTGTTTCATGTTTTTCAGAATTTTACCATTTTGTATATTTTAAACAATTTTACACACATAATACAAACAGTCATTTGATAACCATGTTTCTCTCAGATTAACTCTTTCATAGACATGCTTGTGGCAGAGAACAGTAATCTGGTCAGCAAAATTGTGATTGGTCAGAGCTACGAGAACCGCCCCTTGAACGTCCTGAAGGTAGGTCATGATAAATAATGATAAATGTGCATACTTGCAAGCAGCAAGAGACCTCTAGTGAAAATGCTATTATTTCACATTTTTCTAATTTTATATATTTTTTCCTATTACCAGTTATATTAACTATATTATGAATTTGCAATTATATTAACAATTTGAGTGAAAAATTTAAATGGAAAATTAACATAAATTTTCTTTAAGAAAACATTAATAAATGATAAGTTAGTCCACCGAACATCAACAGACGAATTAAAAAAATAATCTTTAAGGAATTTATCTCTAAAATATGAGGTCACTCCTCAGTTTCAGTTTTTAATAAATTTTTATAATAAAAGGATGTATGAAACGCATTTGTCCGTGTTTCACTCCGTCTCGAATCACGCTCATGGAAAGAGCTCAAGAAACGGTATCTCTTTCGTGGCTTGGTACGCTTTCAACTGTTTTTTTTTTTTTTTTTGTCTCGAGCAAGAGACTGTACACTCTAAAAAATGCTGGGTTAAATACAACCCAGAGCTGGGTAAAATATGGATGAACCCAGCGATTGGGTTGTTTAGACCCAGCGGTTGGGTTACTGCCCAGAAAGTTGGGTTAAACATTTAACCCAACTGTTGGTTCAAAACAACCCAGCATGTGCTCTGTCCAATATTTACCCAGAACTGGGTTGTATTTAACCCAGCATTTTTTAGAGTGTACGACATTCACGTTACATGATTTGACAAATTTTTACGTAGAGAGGGTGACAGCGCACCGCATTAAAAGAAATGATTATTCATGTTTTCATAACCGCTGGACAAATTCAAAAACGGAACTAAAATTAAAACATCTTTGAGAGCAAAGGGCCCCAGCCTGTGTATTCTGCGTATAGGGAGGATCAGCTCTGAGTATGTGTAATATAATTATGATTTTATCATTGTGACCTCATGTGCTCTTACTCAGTTCAGCACTGGAGCGAACCGTCCAGGTATCTGGATCGACACTGGCATCCACTCCAGAGAATGGGTCACCCAGGCCAGCGGAATCTGGTTTGCCAAGAAGGTAAAGTTATTAATTGGCAAACACAACATGCTATAAAGATTTGAACAGGAATAGACTAAAGCACATATTCCCATGTGTTCTGTTGTGTGCAGATTGTGACCGACTACGGACGTGACCCCGTCCTCACCGGCATCCTTAACAACTATGATATTTTCTTGGAGATCGTCACCAACCCTGATGGTTTCGCATACACCCACAGCAGAGTGAGTTTTAAAGCCTGATGCCTGGAAGACTTCACATGCACATTCAGTTCAGGACAACTGTATTTTGAGAACGTATTCCAACAGACTGCTTTTCAATTGCAAATCTGTTTGGTTAAGGATCGCATGTGGCGTAAAACCAGAAAGCCGAACTCTGGCTCCAGCTGTGTTGGAGTTGACCCCAACAGGAACTGGGACGCTGGCTTTGGAGGTGAGATGCTTTTATCATGGCAGTTATACTCAGAGTTGGGTAGATTACTTACAAACTGTAATACATTACTGATTACACATTACATGATAAAAACTGTAGTTAGTTACTTTTATGCATTATAGGTAATGTATTCAGACTACACTTTAGATTACTTTTTTATCTAACTTGTTTTAAACTTACCATTGAATTGACATAAAAAAGCAAAGAGAAAGAAAATACATTTCATTTTTTTTTTAAATCAACCTCATAAAATGCATTACACATTACATTAAACCAGGGTTTCCCAAACTAGGCTTAATGTTAGAACTCCAGTGGGTTTGTGAGTTTAATAAAAACGCTGATCATTAACTAAACACTAAAAATAGAAATATTTAATTTGTTTACCTGCATACCAATCTGACCATTAAGCAACACTGAACTGTAAATATGCAAATGTATTGTTAAATTATTGAAATATTAACTTCCTCAGAGATATTTCAAGAAAATATTTCATGTTAAAGTAGTTTTGGCTGACAAAAATGACTGGGAATCCATTTAAAAGAAGAATTATGGAGAATCAGTAAATTATCAATGATTTACTGCCATTGTGTGAATAATATGTAATCCATAAAAAGTAACTGTAATCTAATTATGAGCATTATAAAATATTCTTATTACGAGTACTTGATTTCTGGAATCTGATTACGTAATCCAGATTATATGTAATCAGTTACTAAGGTTATACTGTAAAGCAAGGCCATAATGGATTAATGGATTTATGGGAATAAAGAAAAAGAAAGAATAACAGTAAAAGAAAAATAATACACACACGTTCAATCTTAATTTTAAGCCTAATACATTAAACACTGAAAATGCTTCTTGTCGCTTCACATTCAGTTATGAATTACAGGCTATATTTTGGATTCAAAATGCAAAAATTTGAGTTCATTGCATCAAAGGATATTAGCTGCAGTCATTTAATAGTTCTATCGTAAAACAGAAATATTAGCCTAAATTAGCCTAAATTTATCCTAAACTATATCCTAACAGTTTGTCAAATATTGTCAAGTATCAAATATAGACCATTTTGTTATTTCTGATTACTGTTACATTCTAATTAATCACTATGGTGGTTATGGCCCTACTATAAGGGGCTATGAAAATTCCAATAGTATATAATACTGTCTTGTTTTTCTGTTTTCCAACCTCAGGTGCTGGTTCCAGTAACAACCCCTGCACTGAGACGTACCGCGGACCCAGCGCTCATTCTGAGCCCGAGGTCAAGGCCATTGTGGACTTTGTGAAATCTCATGGCAAACTCAAGGCCTTTGTGTCCATCCACAGCTATTCCCAGATGCTTCTCTATCCATACGGATACACAAGCACTCCTGCAAATGACAAGGCTGAACTGGTATGCATGTGGAAACACACTATTCTAGATATATGTAGCATCAATTAAATCAAATTGTGTATTGTCCCTTCAGCATGAGCTCGCCAGGAAGGCTGTCTCTGCCCTGCAGTCACTGTATAACACTCGCTACAGATATGGAAGCATCATTACTACCATCTGTAAGTTTGAGAAGATTCATTTCAGTTCATATCATATCAGTTTTGCACCCTTCTAACAATCTCTCTGTCCACAGATCAAGCCAGTGGAGGCACTATCGATTGGACCTACAACCAGGGCATCAAGTACTCCTACACCTTTGAGCTGAGAGACACTGGCCGCTATGGTTTCCTCCTGCCTGCAAATCAGATCGTCCCCACTGCTGAGGAGACCTGGCTGGCCCTGATGGCCATCATGGAGCACACCAAAAATAATCCATATTAAACAAGCTTCTATGATGAGACAAAGTGAATAAAAGAGTGTTAATAAAAAAACAACAAAAACATTTACCATTTTATGGACGTTGCTTTAATATACATTACAAAGAATATATTGTTCAGCCCTGAAAAGTCTCTGGATACTGACTGATATATCTGTACCATATGAGGTATTGGTGGTTATTAGAGATTTTATAAAGTGATCAGAATGGGTTGATATTAGATATTTAATTACTCATTCTCATTTCTTCTTTTCCTACATTTAGATTACATTTGTTATTATCTATTGGCAGTGTTATTAGCACCATTGAGATACTATTATAGGTTATTTATGTATGTATGTATTTATTTATTTAAATTCTCAATTAGATTTTGTGTTATTATTTTCATTTTGATTTTAGTTAAAGTTTTGATAATTTATTTCGGTTTTGGTTGTAGTTATTTTATTGCATCAAGTTAAACTAAATAAAAATGAGAAATGTTGCCTTGGCAATTATAGCTGACATAAGTTTTCATATATTTTATTTTAAGTTAATATTTTAGTTTAAGTCAGCTATAATAACCCTGTCTAACACTCACTTAAAGTTAAGCTTTAAAACACCAATAATTAAATAACAATTAAATGTCAGCGAATCTCAAAATGAATCTCTATTTATTCATCATACTGTGTACATCATAACATTATGATGTCAAAATTTACCTGTAGCAATAATTTTAGTTTTGAATGATTTTAACAGTTGATTTTAGTTTTTAGTGTTTTATTGTTTATTTATTTAGATCGACCATTTATCAGTTATTGGCCATATTATTAAAATAATTACCAGCGAATCAATTTTATCAAATTTTATTATTGTTTTTGAAGTGAAAGAGCTCAAAACTTCCTCACCAGTACAAAAAGGGCATTTACAGAGAGGAAAAAAATTATTTGATCCCCTGCTTATTTTGTACGTTTGCCCACTGACAAAGAAATGATCAGTCTATTTTAATTGTAAGTTTATTTGAACAGTGATAGACAGAATAACAACAAAAAAAACTATGTAAGTTATAAATTGATTTGCATTTAAATAAGTCAAATAAGTATTTGACCCCCTATCAATCAGCAAGATTTCTGGCTCCCAGGTGTCTTTTATACAGGTAAGGATCTGAGATTAGGAGCACTCTCTTAAAGGGAGTCTCAGCTTGTTACCTGTATAAAAGACACCTGTCCACAGAAGCAATCAATCAATCAGATTCCAAACTCTCCACCATGGCCAAGACCAAAGAGCTGTCCAAGGATTTCAAGGACAAGATTGTAGACCTACACAAGGGCTACAAGACCATCGCCAAGCAGCTTGGTGAGAAGGTGACAACAGCTGGTGTGATTATTCGCAAATGGAAGAAACACAAAATAACTGTCAATCTCCCTCGGACTGGGGCTCCATGCAAGATCTCACCTCGTGGAGTTTCAATGATCATGAGAACGGTGAGGAATCAGCCCAGAACTACACGGGAGAATATTGTCAATCATCTCAAGGCAGCTGGGACCATAGTCACCAAGAAAACAATTGGTAACACACTACGCCGTGAAGGACTGAAATCTTGCAGCGCCCGCAAGGTCCCCCTGTTCAAGAAAGCACATGTACAGGCCCGTCTGAAGTTTGCCAATGATTCAGAGGAGAACTGGGTGAAAGTGTTGTGGTCAGATGAGACCAAAATCCAGCTCTTTGGCATCAACTCAACTCGCCGTGTTTGGAGGAGGAGGAATTCTGCCTATGACCCCAAGAACACCATCCCCACCATCAAACATGGAGGTGGAAACATTATGCTTTGGGGGTGTTTTTCTGCTAAGGGGACAGGACAACTGCACCACATCAAAGGGACGATGGACGGGGCCATGTACCGTCAGGGCCAGGGCATTGAAAATGGGTCGTGGATGGGTATTCCAACATGACAATGACCCAAAACACATGGCCAAGGCAACAAAGGAATGGCTCAAGAAGAAGCACATTAAGATCCTGGAGTGGCCTAGCCAGTCTCCAGACCTTAATCCCATACAAAATCTGTGGAGGCAGCTGAAGGTTCGAGTTGCCAAATGTCAGCCTCAAAACCTTAATGACTTGGAGAGGATCTGCAAAGAGGAGTGGGACAGAATCCCTCCTGAGATGTGTGCAAACCTGGTGGCCAACTACAAGAAACGTCTGACCTCTGTGATTGCTAACAAGGGTTTTGGCACCAAGTACTAAGTCATGTTTTGCGAAGGGGTCAAATACTTATGTGACTCATTAAAATGCAAATCAATTTATAACTTTTTTGGAATGCGTTTTTCTGGATTTTTTCGTTGTTATTCTGTCTCTCACTGTTCAAATAAACCTACCATTAAAATTATAGGCTAATCATTTCTTTGTCAGTGGGCGAATGTACAAAATCGGCAGGGCATCAAATAATTGTTTTCCCCACTGTATATTGCATAATTATAACGTGATACATTTAACGGTAAAAATAACTCTGTACTCTCGCAACGTTGTGATATCACCCAGACCCGTCATTTACATGTCTGGCACCTATTGGATGATTAGAAAGTTGGCCCATTTATCATGTAGTTATGTAATGTAATGTATAAATTTATTACGTAATGAACAGAAAGCAGGACAGATTTTTTTATTCTTCAACATTAGAAAAACTAGTACTATACTATAATCATAAAAAGAGTATTGAGCTGTTACTGCTCTTTACATTCCTCCAAAAGATCTGAAAGCCTGAAAAGTTTATTTTCAACAGGTGTCCGATCAGTTAAGTCTTCTGATTCATGAATATGTCGCTACAGCAAAAGTATGTGGAATATTTAACCACTGTACAAGCATAAGAGGCTGTTAATGAGTAATAGATCATTTCACATGCAAAGGGGGTGTTTTTTGCACACCCACAAAAAAAAAAAAAAAAAAACTTAAATATTTGACTGTTTTTGGTAATAAAAAATAAATAAAAATCAAAATAAATAAATAAATAAATAAATAAATAATAGATAAAAAAATAAGATGTAAGATGATAATAAATTAACTATAACATTGTATGTTCAAATTCAGAAAAAATTGATTTAAATTTTTTTATTTCAAAACCTTATTGACATATATTGTTGCTCTTAATGATTCAGCTTATTCACTTTTTGTCAAATAAAAAAAAAGTTACAGCAAATATGTAATAATAATCCAGCCATAATGTAACTCCATAGCAGCTATAAATTCATAAGTGTTTCTACTGGAAATTATGGCATACTGTGCAATCATTACTGATTTGTGAATAATTTTAAACTCATTCTGACTGGCGCTTACAAAATGATCAAGTCACTCATAATTTCTACAAAAACTTACATCAGCAATGTTCGTAAATCATCAAAAAAACATTATAGAAAACACATGAGTACGTTTGCATAAAAGACAAGATAAAAAAAATGTGAGATATAGTGACTGTGGACTGAATTTTCAGTTTAGCTCCTCATTTGACAGGGAATTATGATATGAGGACTTGAAATACTGTAGGTACAGCAACTTGTTTTCTTCTCAATAAACCCTGAGTGGCTATATTAAGAAACAGGTGACAGAACAGATGCAATGTTCTCATCCCTTAAATTCCATCATCAGTTTTTATAAGGTTATGAGAACCAAAGCAGCAGGTTTGTCTGACCCGTGACCTGTTAGCTCAGTCATAATCACCATGTTAGCATATAAAGGTGGTAGCTAACTGTGAGAAACTCTACTTCAAGCAGCAAAATGAGGGGGTTACTGGTTCTAACCGCTCTTTTTGTGGCCGTGTTTGGAAAAGTGACTTTTGAGGGGTGAGTTCACAAATCTTATGTCTCTATATCTCATACTTTCTGCTTTCAAATTCTCACATTTACATTTAAACATGTGTCGGAATAGTTACTTATGTCCTATGACATACTGACAGCTGAAAAAAAAACTGTGACATCTTAATTTGGCTGTTATTCTTTTTGATATCTAACATACATTTTAGATGAACAAAATTTACATTTGCAAAATAGGCCTACTGAATGTTTAGAATATTATCAATAAGTATTAACGTCTCTACAGAGACCAGGTTCTTCGGATCACTGCAAAAGATGCAGAGCAGATCGCTCTCCTGAAGGAACTCCCTGAAGAGATACTCGGGGTAAAGCCCATTGATCATGTTTAAGATCATCAGCATTTCAGATTTGTTGGGATTATATTATATATACTTCATATTATAATATATAATATAAAATATATCTTATATTTTGCTCTGTGTTCAGCTGGACTACTGGATGCCGCCCTCTCGTGCATCCCTGCCTGTGGATGTTCATGTCCCATTTCACAGCCTACAGGCAGTCAGAGCGTTCCTGGCATACAATCAGATCCAGTATCACGTCATGATTGAGAATGTCCAGGTTGCATATAACACTAAATAAGTATTTATCAGGAATAATTACAAAATGTTAAGTTGAAAATATTTATTTGATGGCTTTCTGTACCATAAGGATTTGCTGGATAATGAGGAACGTGAGATGGTGAAATATCGTTCCTTTCCAAAAAGTACAGATGACTTTGTCTACACCACCTACCATGATCTGAACTCTGTAAGTGATGCAACTTTAATTCAGTATTAGTACAAGACATTGAACTTTCAACATCAGCCTTTTAAAATAAACTATGTTGAATTGTGCTTTAAAATTGTTCGCATCAAATGTGTTTCTGACTAGAGTTTAGTGTGTTGTTTATAAACTTACACAGCCATTTTCAATCATTTGATCTTCACCATGTTTCTCTCAGATTAACTCTTTCATGGATATGCTTGTGGCAGAGAACAGTAATCTGGTCAGCAAAATTGAGATTGGTAAGAGCTACGAGGGCCGCTCCTTGGACGTCCTGAAGGTAGGTCACGACTCATGATCAATAACAGTCTCATGGTTTTCTTTACTTACTTTACTATTTGGAAACTATTTTTATTTTTGGCCCTTAATTATACTTCAGTGTTAGTGGAAATTAATTATTAAATGCCAATTTGCATACTAACTTTCATACTATTTATAATACATAATATTCCATATTAGTGTGTCCCAAATTATAGCTGATAATTGTATATCAAAAAATAGCTTCATTAGCAAATTTTGCACACAAGCTACTATTGCGATTATGCCACAATTCTAATAAATTAAAAAGATAGTTCACCCAAAAATGAGAATTACCCCATGATTTATTCACCCTCAAGCCATCCTAAATGTCCTGACTCTTGCAAGCTTTATAATGGCATTGAATGGCTGTTGAATTTGAAGTCCAATAAATTGCATCCATCCGTCATAAAAAGTTCTCCACATGGCTCCGGGGGTGAATAAAGGCCTTTTGAAGCGAATCGATGCATTTGTATATGAAAAATATCCATATTTTAAACTTTATAAAGCGTAATCTCTAGCTTCCGTTAACTGCTGTACACGAGTTCATGAGAGAGTGGCGTTTCAGTGGATGACGTATAAACGAATGCGGTGACGAATGCGGAAGTGATGAATGCGAAAGCGCTGAGGAGAGAGCAAAACAAAACACCAGACACAAATTAGAAGTACAAATAGAGGATTTGTAAAGAATATAAGCCAAGAGGATTTCGATATAAACCAAGAGGAGACTGGTTTTCCTTTGCTTTAAACAAAACTTGGTTCTCACGAGACTAGTTTAGGCTATTATGCAATTTGTATGCAATTCAAAGGTCAGAATAAATTAGTATTTCCATTGGTTCAATATGACTAATATCCTGTCATTCAGTTCAGCACTGGAGCGAACCGTCCAGGTATCTGGATCGACACTGGCATCCACTCCCGAGAATGGATTACACCGGCCAGCGCAATCTGGTCTGCCAAAAAGGTCAACTGAAATTATGAAACACAATCTACTCAATCTACTACCACTAAACTACTGGTCAACAACTTTCCTACTCGTGGTTTCTATTGCATAGATCGTGACCGATTACGGACGTGACCCCATCCTCACCGACATCCTTAACAACTATGATATCTTCTTGGAGATCATCGCCAATCCTGATGGTTTCGCATACACCCACAGCAATGTGAGTCTGATGCCTGGAAGACTTCACATTGAAAGCTAATCTCAGTTTTAATAAAATTTGCCCTCTTTCTTGTGTAATCCAATTGTTTGTTTGGTTGGTTAAGGACCGCATGTGGCGTAAAACCAGAAAGCCAAATCCTGGCTCCAGCTGTGTTGGCGTTGACCCCAACAGGAACTGGGAAGTTGGCTTTGGAGGTGAGATGCAGCTTTGTTTGGGATATTGGGGTTCTGATGCATTTATACCGTACATCCCAATGATATGTAATCTTTTTTTCATCTACAGGGGCTGGTGCCAGCAGCAACCCTTGCTCTCAGACTTACCATGGTCCCAGCGTTCATTCTGAGCCTGAGGTCAAGGCCATTGTGGACTTTGTGAAATCTCACGGCAATCTCAAGGCCTTTTTGTCCATCCACAGCTATTCCCAGATGCTCCTCTATCCATACGGATACACAAGAACTTCTGCAAAGGACCAGGCTGAACTGGTATGCATGTGGAAACATGTTGATCTGGATACTGTTAACATGATAGATCTGTTCAAATATAAAAATTCTTTATTGTCTCTTCAGCATGAACTCGCCAGAAAGGCCGTCTCTGAACTCCAGTCTTTACATAACACTGCCTACACATATGGCAGCGTCATTACTACCATCTGTAAGTACATTTAAAATTAATCTGAAGCTCTAATTTTGTCAATATTACAGTGAGTATCAGAATGACTATTATTTATGATAATCTCATTACTATCCCTCTGCTCTCAGACCAAGCTGATGGAATCACTATTGACTGGACCTATGAACAGGGCATCAAGTACTCCTACACCTTTGAGCTGAGAGACACTGGCCGCTATGGTTTCCTCCTGCCTGCCGATCAGATCGTCCCCACTGCTGAGGAGACCTGGCTGGCCCTGATGGCCATCATGGAGCACACCAGAAATAATCCATATTAAATAACAATACTTCTGAGCCAAACTTCATAAAAGAGTGTTAATAAAAGACACTTAATTAATGTTGCATAGGATAATGTACAGTGAACGGGTCAATATGGCAAAAAAAGGGTTATTGCCATAATGACTGTCAGATTGTAGATTATCCAATTTATTACACTGCCTCTTGACTAATAAATGAATAGGCCTACACCGACATGAAACATTGATTTGAGAATTTTTTTTTTTTTTTAATAATCTTACCTGTATTTTCTCTCAAAGCTTCTGCTATTTCATACAATGTGCAAACCATGAGGCTTAGCAACGACAAGCACTACAACATTAAAGTAATGTTAATATTAGAGTCCTTGGAGGCTCTTTTCACTTCAGTCGCAAGATGGATATAAAATATGGCTTAGCAACAATACGGCACTTAAACGGTACAGTAATGTTAATCTTTAAGTCCTCTGGGGCCATTTTCAGTACAACTCAGAAAGTAGCGAAATAAAAGTAATGCCGGTTAATTATCGCTGAATAGCGCAACTGACCAAACAAAATAAGAGTGTAGCGCTAGCCTTAACCGTCTGAAGGTCCTAATTTAGCTGCCAGTTGCATAAACATAGTAGCTACAAGCAGTTAACCAATGGGAAATCTTACTTTTCGGATTCAAATTAGACCAACCTACCTTTTTGTAATTGATTTCAAAAAGTTATGACCAGTTTTGAAGAAAAAAAATTAGATGACTAACTTACATTTAGCCAGATGAATAATTGGTATGTTGTTAAACATCTGTACAATCCATTGAACGCACTGTACTTTTATGCCTCACAGCTTTGTTTTCATTACTGTCAAAAATTATATGTCGCTCTGTACATACATGAGAAGTAGGCTATTCTTACAAAATCATGTAGGTATCACTTGGGTCTACAATATAAAATTGACTTTATTCAGCCTTCAATACAAAGTAACAAACCAGGTAGTTTTCATTGAATAGATTAAATTAAATTACTTTAATTGGTCAATAAAACAAAGTCTACGATAGAACAGGAATAACTGATTTCAGTCAATAAGCACAGAAACATGGACAAAGGCCAAACAAAGCACCTTCTACCACTTCATGTACACATTCCATATACAATGACTGCAATAAATGCACTTTAAGTTCCTTCATCAGGCTCTGCAACAGACAAAGCAAAGTTTCACACAGAAACATCATCTTCATTAATGCCTGCAATAACATCTACAATTCATCACATTCAAATCACAGTCCAGTAGACGTCGATTATGAAGGAAAATTCTGCACTGGCATTGACCGTTAAAATAAATGCACTGAACAAACAGAGAAGCTCTAGCTTTAAGGCAGGATCAGCACATCTAAAATATTTCTAAAGCACTGCGGCATACATACCGTACCTACTGAGCAAGTAAACATACAGCATGCTCAATGAACAGATCATGTCATAGCACAGTTAAAGCAAAAACGATGACCACCAAGAAGTGGAGTCTTTCCACTAAAACCTGCTTGTTACTTACATAACATATAAAAGAACCTACATATGCATTAAAAGGGATAAGATGTCAAACCCTAGACATCTTGTACCATCATTATAGTATTAATGGCCAATGATGCCAAAAAATTTACAGTGGCAAATCAGAAACAGATTTAGATCTTAAACATGTAGTTTGGATTTGGAGTCTGCAGTGCAAAGATATGTGAATAAACTGAAATAATAATAAAGCAGTGCCATTTGTGTGTAATACCAGAATCAAGAAATCAGCTTCTCCCAGTGTAGTTCTGACAATGTGCATGTGACATAATAAGAGTGAACTTAAAAAAAACAAAAAACAAAACAAAAAAAACCTAGATTAGAGTGTCCATGTTCACAGGAATCCTGCAAAAGTAAAATATAAAGGCTTTATTTGCATTAGAGTGAAGATGGGAATGATGAAGGTGAAACTGAGGGTTATTTCCAAGGTCGACTACTCCGTGAACGAGCACTTTCTGATCCTGCTATGGATGAGCCTTGTCGACTACCCCGAACTGTAGACATTTTAGAGCGAGCGCTGCTAGTGGACATTCTACTGCTGAGACGACCTAAAATGGGGGAAAAAATAATGATCACAACAGTAAACAGTAAAAAAATATAGGCTACACATTATTAAAAACTGAGCATTAATAATATTTGATAATCATGGCAGCAAATCAGCCTATTAGAATGATTTCTGAAGGACCATGTGACACTAAAGACTGCAGTAATGGCTGCTGAAAATTCAGCTTTGCCATCACAGAAATAAATTACCTTTTAAAATACATTCAAATAGAAAACAGTTCTTTTAAACTACAATAATTTTTCACAATATTACTGTCACATATATGCAGCCCTTATGAGCATAAGATATAACATTTATTACATATATTGAATGTAAGTGTGGCTCAAAGAATGAAATGAAACATGTTCCTATTAAATTAATAATTTTCCAAAAAATCATACCGAGATGGCTGTGATTGCATTAGATATTTTGTTGCCATCTACTGGTAAATTGTTCATAATACAATGAAAATGATTCGTTTCATCAGATTAGAAATGATGACTCACTGCTGGGCTCACTGGGTATGTAGACTTCCTCTAGGTAATGCTGGATTTTGCTGAGGTCCTCTGAGGTGAACTGCCACTTTTTTTCTGCTGGCTGTGACGTCTGCTGTGGAACAGATCGCTTATGACCTCCAGGTCCCGAGGGTGACGGCAGACAGGAGATGGGAATGGAGCCGGTTGTCATTCCCTCAGGGAACTTCTGAGCAACCACTTTTAAACCTTTTTGAGAAAGGAAAAGAGAAGTTAATGAATAAATGCCATTAAATACATTAATCTCATACTGACAGGATGATCCCACATGTATCTATTAGAGATCCCTGAGACTTCAATGATCTATTTATAAATATATTAAGCCGAAAAGGAACTTCTTATTTCGCCAATTTTTTCATGATAGACTTCTGTTTGCTATCGGTCTCTTGTCTGAACTCACCCCCTGACAACATGAAGAGATTCTCGAAGCCTCTCTCGCACATGGTGGTGGCGGCTTGACTTGCTATCCTCTCATCCTCATCATACAAAATTATGATCTTTCCTGATGCATTTTTCTGCATAGTTGTAAAAGATTTTACCACTAGCAATGAGCATGAGTACACAAGAAATTGAAATGACATAAATCATTAATCATTAAAACACAATAACAGTGCAACTTGATTTTTTTTTCCAACATTTGATTTTTTACAATTTCAAGAGACTGTTCCAATACAAATGAATGAATAATAAATACATACAATTATAAAAGTAAAAAATAAAAATAAATATCAAAGTGCATTTCATACATGTACAATAAATAAATAAATATAATTATATATTAAAAATATATTATTTACTTATTTATTTATTGTGCTAATGTTCATTACATGCACAATATAGAGAACAAACATTTTCAAATACACATTTCAGGAATAAAAGGATACATAATCGAGAACTTCTTTCGTGTATGGGTTCATTGTCCTTGATAAGGTTGCAATGGGGTAACTATATGCTGTAAGCAAACAACAGATACAATTATTAACAGATAACATTAATATTAATGATTTTAATGTCTTTTATTCTTTGAGCAAATTATGGTTTCCAGGTAAGTTTCCTACCACTGATAATATGGCACTGGTCATACTGTTCTCTGTCCCGCACATCCAGCAACAGATATGGGCAGTCAGAGTAGGGGCACTCTGTGATGTTGGAGGTAGACACTGGAGCGTTTTGGAGGCTCTTCTGTCCGTTCTTGTCCAGATCCATTTCTCCCACGCCACTGATGACACTATGAATGAGCCCAGAGATTCTCAGTTACACCAAGTGAGGACAGTCAGGGGTTCTCACTGTTACAGACTAGATCTCATTGTTTTCCCCCCACAGGGTCTCTGAGGACGGAGTCTGATTGCACTGACTGCCCCTAAACAAGCTCAATGGAGCTGGAGGCCATGAGAAAGTAGCACGGCCAATCAGAGCTCTAGTGAGCACACAATAGAAGAAATGTTAGAGGGGGCATCAGTTAGATGCATAAAATTACATTCTGATGTGGCTGGTTGAATTAAAGAGATAGCTTTATGTGCTTGTTACAAACACAAATGTGATTCGGCTACCTTTGGAGTGTAGATCTAGGAGAAAATGAAGTGTCGCCGGATTCATCATTGTTGATACTCTGTGGGGGAAGAAGTGTGGGCTGGGGGGAGCCATTCGTCTGATCAGAGAGATGGTCGAGGCCCGGTGATGCAGAGAATATTGAAACATCATCTGAAATCATATACAAAAAATCAAAACAACCACAAATGATTGTCAGGGAGTTTCTATGCATTTGGTAAAGTATGGAGCCGCTAAGGCAACATGGTGATGGAAAAAAAAAAAAAAAGCACTATAAATTTTTTTCCATCTCGCAATATTTTTGCATTTCCCAGATAAAATTTTAGTTCAATTGTAAACTTTTAAACCTTTGTGTTCCCCTGATGACCTTTATTTGCTCACAAAACTTTTGCTTTCTCTCACAAAAGCATTTCGTTACACCAAGAAACTTTGTGATCACTTGCAAAATGATTGCTTTCTCCCAAACTTTTTGTTTGTTCACAAAATAATATAGGGTAAACATAACAATTAAGCTCACCAAAATCTACACTGAGGCATTTTTAGTGTACAAGATATCGGTTTCAGCACAAGAAGTTATGTTAAAATAAAATATTAATCTCTCACACAAAAATATTTCATTTTATTTTAAATGACAAAAGCATTTCAATTAAGATACACATCATTAAATGCAAAAAGTCTGGCTGTGCTTAATGGGTACATGTTTGTACCCTCCTTTAAGCACACCCCTGTTCCCATTAAGCTCACATCATGTTTTATTAAAAATTCTTGTTTATTTTAAACAACCTTTTTAAAGAATAATTGAAAAATGTTTTATTTGAAGGTATAAAGTCAATCACAAAAAAAAAAAACAAAAAAAAAAAAAACAGAACACTAAAATCACGCAACAAGGCATTCAATTTGATCAGTTCTATATTCATAGCGAAGTGTCATTTAAGCACATTGGAACATCTATACTAGTCCACATTCATCTAAGTAACACATATTCAAAAATCAAATAAAATAAACCAATAAAACATTTCATTCATGGGGATGAACACAGAAACTAGCCTCATTATGAAGCCTCTTATTAAATGGATGTCAACTTATCTATTGTCTCTCAAGGCTGGAATACACTACACGATTTTTGCCCCGATTTTCCATCGATTCACAATCTGGAGAAATTGATGCTAATTGCCAAAGGTCAGAGCCAGTCACATCTGAGCTGACTGATTCCATAGAAAATCGCATAGTGCTTCATACTTTGATTCCATCCAGTCCAAGGAGATCAAACATGTTTGATATTTTCAGCTGATTTTATAACACACATTGTTTTCATTTGTCACACGTCTCTTAGCAACAATGCGCACATTTCTGTGTGAGTTTGTTGTGATCGGAAGGAATTTAAAGTCTGCTAGTGTGTGATCTTCAGTCATTTAGTGTATGATGGCCAGTTTTCCTTTGTGACTATTTACAAAGTCGGCAAGTGTATGATGCCTGGTGTTTTAAAAATCTGTTCAGATTTTAAAAGTCATGTAGTGTATTCCAGCCTTTAGCTGTTTTTTTCCTGGACAGATGCGACAGGTTTCTGATGGCTCCTTCTTTGTATGGACGACATGCCTCTTTCGTTTGGGCATAAACTATAGTTACGTCTAGATTTTGTTATCTTAAAGCTGTTAAAATAAGTTATTAATCATTTTATAAAGATTAACTTGAAGTGACAACCATCAGTTAATATTTAAAGTCTGTTTATGAAGTATTTACATAGACGTTCAATGTGGAAGAGCTTAAAGAGAGCACACTGAGTGAGCTTAATGGGAGCAGTGACAATTTTGTAATAAATTTCATGTAATATTTAATAAAATTACAAGATTTTGCAAAATAGATGATCTAGGTCATGTATTAAGTTCATACGTATTTTAATATGAACACCTGTCATTAACAATATCTATGCAATTATACTTTTTCTTATTGATGTCACACTGAAGCTGTGTGATTTTCATAGTAGTGCACCCTTTAAGCTCACCTTACAATAATATGAAATCTTTAAAAATTACAGCAATGTAAAAAAAAAACAGACCAGCAATAAACTGTCAATTTATAATATTATGGATGTAAAAGTACAAGCCAGTAATGCCTGTGAAGTAATATATTAGCGTAGCACACAATCTTATCCAGCTAGTCAGCTAACTGTGTTCTGTAGCATCTGCGCTGTGTTGCTAAAACTCTCTTTTGGATCTAACCTAATTATTTCCCACATCCAAGTTCCAGGTTATAATATGCAAAAGTCTGAACATTAATCTCTTAATTTTACAGTAAGTAGTGAAACTTACCCAAAATAAAGACTTAAACATCTAAAAAACACACATTTAAGGGGCTCCTCTTTTGGTGAAAGTTTTTAGACAGCTTTCAAAATGGCTGCCAGACAGTGTGAACACATGGAGACTCATATCTTAGTGTGCAATGATCTGATTGACTTGAAATAACAGGAGGTATGTAGTAACAAACACATCAATTGGTTAAGACATCAAGTAGGATAATACATTATTTTTTCTTTTTATAATCTGAGCTCAAAAATGGAAGTGTGCTTAATGGGTACTTGAGCTTAATAGGTACGTTTACCCTAATAATAATGATGTCAGCAAAAACTACTAATAAAAAAATAAAAAAAATCGAGTAACATAAAAGAGAAATGAAACTCTACCTTCTAATCCCATCATTTCATCTTTAATGTTGTCATTCTGATCTGACACTGAAGCAACTTGGATTACCTGGAAAAAAAAAAAAGATATAAGACATAAAAAATAAAAGCAAATATTCAGGAATATATTAAAATACACCACTGTTCAAAAGTTTGTGGTCAAAGATTTTTTTGTAAAAGAAATTAAAACTTTTATTCAGCAATGACACAGTAAAGCCGTTTATATTGTTACAAAAAATGATTTCAAATGAATGAAATTAAACTTTTCCACAAAAATATTAAGCAGCACAACTCTTTTCAGCATTGAGAATAAGAAGAAATGTTTCTTGAGCAGCAAATGAGCATATTTGAATGATTTCTGAAGGATTATGTGACAAAAAGCTGCTGAAAATTCATCTTTGTCGTGACATGAACAAATTACATATTAAATTATATTTAAAAAAGAATACAGTAATTTTAAATAGTAGTAAAATGTCACAAAAATACAGTTTTTACTATACTACAACTGAAAGTAAAGATTATGCTCTATTTAATTTATTATTCACATACCAGCTGTGCAAATGTAGTCACTTTCAGTCTTTTAAAAAGCTCGTCCTTCCTATATCTATAGTCTGGAAAAACAAAATTACATAATAAGCATGCATTTCAAATGATACAGAGCTGTTGCACAGAATTTAGCAACAATTTTGATGCATTTTACCTGGATCCCGAGTGTTACCATTTCTCTCCTCATCTTCATTTAAAGACAAATCATTTAAATTCACTCCCAATATATCAAACTCCATTTTAATCCCAGTTAAACTTGATTTTAACACGCCAATTGCTGCTACAAACTGAGGCGAGCTCTGCCAACATCTCTTTATATCTTTGGCAAGAACTCCATAGTCCAGCCTCACCACCAAACCCACTGTAAGATGCCAAGTGACACCGCTGGATGAGGTTATGTATCTCAGTTTCACTACAGACAGTCTCAGAGGAATTACTGTAATCTACAGTACAATTACCATCCTCTGCTCATGTAGCCAAAAGAAGGAAGGATTGCTTATCCTTGAGAAATCACAAGGAACCTGTAACAAGATGACTAACGTGGACAAAGGAGCCTTTCTCTCCTTATCAAGAAAGTAAATATCAGTAGGACAAGCATATCTGGAGACAAAATAGCTGAAACAAGTCATTAAGTGCCTGTTCACACAAGATGCATTTTGTGTCATTCTGCACTGTTTTGTAATTACTTTTTTAATGTAAATACACCATTGTGATGTGTTAGTTAGAATCACCCTTTAACTTCTACGTAAACCATGAAATTTTTATGTATCAAATATATTTCTCCACTATAATATGTATAATTATTTCATGTACAACTTACTTTTCCTTGCTTCCTCTAGTCTCTCCATGTACTTTGTCAGGCTGGAGCCTAAAAAATAAACTGGGTTAATCATCATATATTTTATCATATATGCAAAGGATATTCAAAAACGTTTATGATTTCACAAAAAAGTGAATACCTGTATCAAGTCGTGTTTTTACATGTTGATATTTTGGATTTTGTGGAATCCTCTTCTTTAAATACTGGGGGAAAAGAAGCATCCATTTCAAGAAAACATTTTACAGATAAATGCATTGTATAAATATGATAATTATTATTATAAAAATGAGTGGTAAATGAAATAATGAGTGTTTTGTCTCTTTTGTTTTAACCAGTGGTTAAACACTGGTGGCTCATTACATTCTGAGAACATGATGTCTATGAAACAAACATTGAGTTTAATAGAGCATCAGTGTTCATGAAAGCCAATGTAAGCTCTAATAACATCCATTAGATTAGACAGAAGGTTAATTTATTGATAAGCATTGTTACAAATGAACACAACATGAAAGCATCAGCAGTAAACTGGTGTTGATGGACAGACAGACAGGTATGAATGTGATGGCAACGGAGGAACAACACCGGTGTCACATTCCCTTTAAACCGCAGCTCTCCATGTCAAACATTCCTGAGCTAGCTTTTAAAATATTACAAACCATAACATGTTGTTCAAATTGCACTTTGCAAAGAAAAACCCCCACTGACCTCAGAGTCGCCAATGCCCCGCTTCACCGACATCTTCCAGCAGCTGAGCTTCGGCGGCTAACGTTAGCTTCCAAAATCAAAACTCAAAGCGTCTCCTCTTTGAGCAACGCCTTCACGGATTGGTCCGTTGATTTGAAGATCCAATCAATGACTGCGTTCTTATTATCTCGATGTTGCGTTCTACGAGTTTACCGTTTGGGTTGTTGCTAAGCAACGGCGTTATTTCCAGTGCTGTTTTATTCTATGGTTACAACTCTGCAGTGACAGAGAGCCGTTGGCCGTTTTTAGTTATTACAAACTTTTGCAGATCGAT
The DNA here is from genome assembly GCA_039654775.1 of Spinibarbus caldwelli. NCBI lineage: Eukaryota > Metazoa > Chordata > Actinopteri > Cypriniformes > Cyprinidae > Spinibarbus > Spinibarbus caldwelli. Next base: position 13,628,712 of record CM077264.1, on the reverse strand, counting down.
ATGTTTATTTATTTTTTTTACAAGTAATTTCTCTGAAGACATTTGTAATATTTGGCTGGGATATGCAACTCTCTGACTCTACAGACAGTATAATCTTCGCAAGACAAGCTTGCAAATTTTAGATTTAATCCCAACACGCCTTCTGTTGCATTGGGAGGATGCTTTACTTTAGCGTTCTCCATTGACTACATTAACGCAGACGTTTATATGTCTAAATTAGTATTTTATCAGTCCAAATAAGGGTGTATACATGTGCATATTTAGACACAAACGGGATTTTGGGTTAATTTCTCGCCATTCTGTTTAACTATCCGCGCTGACTCGATGATTCTGAGCGTGATTTGTTTGGTCTGGGTAAAACGCGGCTTGTTTGACAGATGGGAAGTGCCTCAACATGAACGAGTTTCACTTATTTACTTCTAAATCCAAGACCAAACTGTACCAAATTCAGAATTTTTTTTGACTTTTACCGGAATAATGGCGTCTGTAATGGTAAGAAGACTTATCAGACACATTTTAAAATGCGGATATGGGCATTTGAGTTAGTTATGGTTTAATTAGCTCTGTGCAAACTATGCTGGAAAGTTTCGTGTTTATGTTTGTATATTTGGATATATTTATTGGGTATATTTGTTCGAATTCGAAACTGACCTCGAGTAATTGATCAAAAACAATACAATTAACTATCATTAACAAAAACGTGCTATGAAATTAGCGTAGTTTTAGACATGGTACTACCATCATGGTGTTTTGGACATGTGTGTGTGTATATATATATATATATATATATATATATATATATATATATATATATATATACACACACACACACATACATACATACATACATATACATATATATACATATCTATGGTTTTGTACATGTACCATAGTATTACCATCGTTTGTTGGACATGTACCACGTTAATACCATGATTTTTAAAAAATATACCATTGTATTACAACATGATGAGATTGGGTCCAAAAGACTGATTCCAGACTGGATTTATAAAAAACTTTTTATGAATGCTTGTTTTTATACAGTATATGTTTATATATGTGTGTGTGTGTGATATAACATGTTTTAATGTTATAGGAAATGTAAAAAAAAAAGTTTTATGTATATTCACTCGCATTATGCTAAAATATAATATGCACTGAAAAAAAAAACTTGTATATAAACAAAAAATTCTATAAAAGTAACGTTCTAATTCTGTCAGACTTTTGGACTTAGTTTTTACACCTTATTCTACTATGATGTCTTTTTTTCAGGAGGATCCTACGCTTGAGAGACATTTTAAAGGTCACAAAGATGTTGTTTCCTGTGCCGACTTCAGCCCTAATAATAAACAGCTTGGTATGTCATATTTGTCTTATTTTTTCTCATCTGAGAACATCCCAGTTTATCCACTTGCATCTTCTCTTGCAGCTACTGGATCCTGTGACAAGAACCTTATGATCTGGAACCTCACTCCTAAAGCCAGAGCGTTCAGGTTTGTGGGTCACACAGATATCATTACAGGTGTCCATTTTTCTCCAAGTGGTTCCTTGGTGGCATCTTCATCCAGAGATCAAACAGTTCGACTGTGGACGCCCAGCATGTGAGTGAGAACAGATGCCCACTTTCGAGTTTCAGTGTATTATTTGTATTTTAATGCATTACACTATATGCTCGTTACAGAAAGGGCGAGTCGACTGTGTTCAAAGCCCACACAGCGAGCGTTCGAAGCGTTCAGTTCTCCAGCGATGGCCAAAGGCTGGTCACGGCTTCAGATGACAAGTCTGTGAAAGTGTGGGGTGTCGAACGGAAGAAATTCCTCTACTCTCTCAACCGGCACACCAACTGGGTGCGCTGTGCGAGGTATGAGTCTATGCGTGTAACCTTTCTGGTTTATCGCATAAAGTGGCATTTCTCTCATTGTCACTTGGTCTGTCCCTGTCAGGTTTTCACCAGATGGTCGTCTTGTTGCTTCCTGTGGTGATGACAGGACGGTTCGCCTCTGGGATATATCCTCACGTCAGTGCATCAACATTTTCACAGACTACGGAGGGTGAGAATTGAGCATTGTTGTTTTTTCCAGAATCTATCAGTATCAATATCAATATTTCAAATTGTCTGTTTAGGTCAGCAACATTTGTGGACTTCAATTCCAGTGGCACGTTCATTGCATCATCAGGAGCGGACAACACATTAAAAATCTGGGATATTCGTACAAACAAGTTAATACAACATTACAGAGGTAGTAGAAAAGTTTTTTCACATCATACATGGTTATTTATTTTTAATAGAGTCAAGGACTAGTCTTGTTTTCAAGCATTTAACTTGCATTTGTCTTGCAGTTCATAGTGCAGGGGTCAACTGCTTTTCCTTCCATCCATCCGGAAACTATCTCATCAGTGGTTCAAGCGACAGTACAATGAAGATCTTGGACCTCCTGGAGGGGAGGCTCATTTACACCCTTCACGGCCACAAGGTGTCTCTCTCTCTCTGGCTAATAGTGAAGAATTTCAATCCCAACTGGAACAATTAGGAATTCATCCAAAAAATGACAATTCTGTCACCACCCTCATGTCATTTCAAAGAAACATTCTGCTTTTTCAGTAGGACACAAAGGAGAATTAATATATATATATATATATATATATATATATATATATATATATATATATGTATACACACATTTCTTGCCAAACAGTTAACATTACGATTTTGTTTCCAATTTTTTCAATGATTAATTTTATTTTAACTGAAAATATTTCACGTCTAATTTTGGTATTAAGAATTCAAAAATAAATATTTAAAATAAAATATAAACATTCCTAAATTCTTCTTCTTCTTTTTTTTTTTTTTTTTTTAAATAAATGCTATATAATTTGACAGGTAATATTTGATCTGTTATGTTTCGCTTTTTTATGTTGCTGTTCATATTGTCTGTGGTAAAGCTGAAGACAATTTTCCATAAATTATTATTTTTTTATTTAATTTAATTAATTTATTTTTGTACAGTTTTGGAGCATTACAGTCATGATCATAAACTGTCATTGTATGGCAAGTCGCATAATAAAAAAATCTATAAAAAAACAAACAATAAAATTAATAAGTTTTTTTTAAAATTGTAAATATTAGTTAGCTACATTACTTACCATAAACTAAAAAAAAAGCAAAATACTTCTAAAGCATTTATTATTCTTAATAAATTAAGTTAACTAATAAATTAAGTTAATATTAAATGCAACATTCACTGATACATTAAAAACAAAAGTTGTATATATTAATGTTAATTAGTGAACCTGAGCTGGCATGAACTAACAGTGAACAGTTGTATTTTTATTAACTAACATTACCAAAGATTAATAAATACTGTTACAAATGTATGTTTACAGTACTTTAGTCGATGCAGTAACTAACATTAACAGCAGACATTTTTACAATGATATGAGCATGTTTTCATTTCTGGTAAACAATTCCTTCAGTTTTATGTGTATTTTGTGTTATAGACCTGCATTAAAACCACCCTTATAGGAAAAGCCTTAAAATGTCTTTTTTCCCCCTGCTCTCAGGGTCCAGTGGTGGCTGTGGCGTTTTCTCGAGACGGAGGTCTGTTTGCTTCAGGAGGTGCTGATTCTCAGGTAATCGTGACCTAAAGATTGTTTTACCATCTGATCACTATCAGGCTGATGTCACTCATGCTTGTGATGGTCTGGGTTTCAGGTTCTGATGTGGAAGACCAACTTCGATTCGCTGAATTACAGAGATCTGTTGAGCAGGCACAGCAAACGAGTCACTCCAGATCCCCTTCCACACCTGATGGACATTTACCCTCGATCACCTCACCGACACAGTGCTCAGAATGGCACAGTAGAGGTCAGTGACCACAGCTGCACTGCTACTACAATACCAGTGTGTTTCACAAACAGTACTGATTTTCCCCTCGGGGGTCAGTCGGAACAGCGTCAATGCTGTAGATCAATCCAGTACTTTTCAGTCGGTGTGTTAGCTCTGTGACGTGCACACTACATTCATGTTTGTATTAATCACCTGTTGACGTCAATACTCTCATTTCCTTAGATTAATCCCATTGTTGCTGATACTCAGTCTGGTGACCCTCAGGTGGTTGAAGTGGGACGTGTTCTTTTCTCCACAGCGGTAAGATCTTAACTCTGACAGGAACTGATTAATGTAATCAGAACTGTTTCAGTCCAAGCACTAGGGGGAGATATAGGCCAGCGAATGTTGAGCCCTCACTGAACAGTGTGCTGTCACTGCGGTCACTGACACTCTGTCATGTTTTTTTTTATTTATTTTTTTAAATAATCACTCCTCGCCACATCAGTATTTTTAACATTATTATGGTTTTGTCTGCTCTATCCACTTCTGTTCTCTGGCAAATGTCATTCACTTTCTAATACAGTGGGGTTTAAAAATTGGAGACCACATTGAAAATCTGGCATGCTGCCATGATGGTTTTCACTCAAATTGCTGTTCTGATATATAATTTGTAATGAAAAATAAATGTATATTGAATGTAACTATGAAATTGCTTTCAGTATTAATTGTTTTCCCTCAAATTGCTATTTTGATGCTATCATTTGTAATGAAAAATTAAATAAATTTATATTAAATATAATTATTAATGTATTTTTTTTTGTTAAACTTTCGCTCAAATTGCTATTCTGATACTATAATTTGTTCAAAAAATTTCAATATTTATATTAAATATAATTATTAATTTCATGTTACAGTTTTTACTCAAATTGCTATTCTGATCCTGTAATGCATATTTAAAAATTATCTATATTTTTATTAAATATAATGTAATTTCAAATTTAATTTTAATATATGTTATATAATAATTTATAACAATAGCAATAATATAAATGTATTCAGTTAAAAAATGCAAAACAGAAGCATTAGCGATTGTGGCCTCAGATTTTTGAACCCAACTGTATAATTATAGCGAATAAGGCACATGATTACTATTACTGTAGCAGGTTTTCCAAAAAAAAAATCAAAATTTGGACTGTTTAATATATTCAGCCCAACAAGCTGCATGCCTTGTTCTGATCCGAATTATGGGAATGTCCTCATGCTTTTGTGCAAAATGCTGCGCTTTCTGCTTTACAAGCGGATTGAGGAAATGCTGCAAGATGGCACACAACAGACTGTGTGTGCCTCGCGTGTTTACAGGAAGTCTCCTTCTCTGGCCCTTTCTCTCACCCTCTCCTTTTTCTTTTTTCTTTTTTTTGAGCGCACTGATTCTGGCTGTGTAGAGTAGCTCGAGCGTGAAAGCAAAAACACACTGAGCACACACACGTGCCTAAAGCTGGGCTCTGATGTGACCTCACTTTGCTGCTGGAGCCATAGACTAATAATAGACTCCTCCACACTGTGACTTCAGCTCTCTCTCTCTTCCATTTGTCCCTTTTGTCTGCACACACTGTACTGCATAGAGAAAACAATTGTCCGGCTCGGATGCCTGTTCACTCATTGACTAGTCAATTAGTTCTGCCACTAGACTCACTGGATATGTGTTGACTCGTTGTTGATCATGTGACTTCAGTTGCACGTGTTCTAAGTCTAAGTTGCTAAGTCCCAGCTAGTGTTGCTATGCATCTTTAACCACATTCATGTTTTTGCAAATCGCATCTGGATTTGATTTTGATTCACAAGCTTCAAATTCAGTTCCGATTTAAATTCAGTTTGATCAGATTCTGTATAATTGGGTGTATTTCAGTTGTTATGATGAGATATGAAAGACATTTGCTCTCTGCTAATGCTGTAAATTACACAGGATAGTGTTTCGGACTGTTTTGAACCAGTCTTTTTAAGCTAGTCATTAAAGGAATCAGCTCATAGTAGTCATTTGTTTGTGAATCAAACTATATTGGGTGAACCACCTCTTGCCAAAAACAAAAAAGGCTGCTGAAGCTGCATGGCACATGGTGAGTCATTCACATAAGATAAACATTAACTCACTGACTATGACAAGTCGACTAGTAAAAATTAGCCATAGTGCACACGTTCACTTTTTCCATTCACACTTAACGTTGGCTCAGTCCAGTCCAGGATGCCCTTCCGAATCCGACCTGTCAAGGCACATTTACAGGGAAACCCTGTCATTATCTGGCCCTGAGCATCCCACAGTCCCTTAGGGCAGAGTTTCCTCTTTCTGCTTCCCTGCCTTTCGTGCGTGGGAGCAGAGACAGGAGGAAGTGGACGGCAAAGAGAAGTATGACCCGTGGCGCCTTTTTGTGTGACGCTTCCTGCCATCACTTCCTCTTGACTGACTCTCTCTGGATTCCTTTCGGTTTGAGAGAGAGTGTGTGTGTGTGTCCAGTGATGCGGTCTTCAATTGGTGGAACTCTTCAGCATTTTCGTCCTTGTTGACTCCCTGATGTTTGATATTTTAACAAAAATATCTATAGTACACATAGTATCATAATTATAATCATTAGTAACAAATTAGCTAAATGATTCATTTAATGAATTACTGCTACTAATACTACTACTATAATAATAATAATAATAATAATGATAATAATAATAATTTTGTTTTATATTTTTTTGAGTACATTACAAAATTAATTATTTTTTTATGAATAATTGTAATTTTATGACCACAATATCAGTATTTAAAATAATTCTTCAGATGCTAGAACAAAAGTAGTAATTTGTGCTCTTTATATGCTAAAATTTAATTATTCTTGAAGCTCATTTTTTATCATGTTTTTGTACAATATAAATAGCCCCTACCTTATATTATACCATATACCATGTACAAAAAATGAGTTGTTTGGTACAGTGTATTCATTTTGTATTGCAAAAAATTTAATGTATTTACAGAAATTATATATAGATGTAATTGCATACAGGTATTTTTTTTAATAAAAGTACAATATAAAACATGTATGTGAACAATAATTGAAATATATCAAATTATTAATTTAAATGTAAGTACATAGTTGTAAGACATATAATATATTTATATTATAATATTGTATTATTATAATAATAATAATAATAATAAAAGTATGGAAAGTGTATATATATATATATATATATATATATATATATATATATATATATATATATATACATATGTATGTATACACACACACACACACACACACACATATATATATATATGTATGTGTGTGTGTGTGTGTGTGTGTGTGTATACGTATGTATGTTTATATATATATGTGTATATGTGTGTATATTTATGTATATATATTTGAATTTTTACATTAAAATAGATTAATAAGTGAACTAATCAAGATGAAACCTAATATTGCTGAACTGTTTTTAAATTAATATTCTATAGATGATTAAATTACACATGCAACTCAGTGTGTGCATGTTTGTTTGAGGGTCTGTAAATGTGTGCGCACCACCTGGTATTACGTTTCTGAAGGTTGCTTGTAGAGGTGACAGACAGGAAGCAGGCAAAGAGCCTCTTCCTGTGTTGTAAAGAGCAGGAGATTGGGTGGCCGCGAGGTGTGGATACCAGCTTGAAGTCCTGCCACCGGCTCCGATGACAAGACATGACATGACGGAAGTAAATCGCTAAAGATAGAATGGCCCAGGGGAAGGTTCACTTTCCACCGGGAGAGCTTTGAGAAAGATAGCCTTACACGGAGAGAGAGTAACTTGCCTTCCTCATGCAAAAAAACAAGAGCCGTCAGCAGGAAGCGCTCATTGATTTGAATCGCATTGCATTGGGAGACATCTGATGCATTGTTTGTGCGTTTTCGAGCTGTTTACTCTACCTATACAGTGAAACATACATCACACCTTGTCATTGCTGAAATGTAGGTGGTAAAGTGTGGAAATATGTGTTATGGTTATGTAACCGCTGTCATGTTATCGCAAATTTCCTGTTGTTATGTGGGCGGCATGAGCACTGGCGTTATTGCACCTTTTCTGGATTCTCCTGAAAGCGCAGATAATAGAAAAGGTCAATTCAAAAGTCTCATCCGGCCCATAATCCCCAGCACTGACCCAGGGACCTCAGACGGGGACTCCGGCAGACAAACAGGCGCTCGAACATCAAAGACACAGGAACCCAGGCAGGTTCATCACTTATTCAGTGTAGGGCGCACCCAGAACTCAGTGTGTCCGCCTTAATATTTCATCTGGTTTCTCGCCCATTATGTCCATCTGCCTCTCTTCCTTTCTTTTTTTTCTCCATTAAATGTTGTTTTTCGTCCATCCCGTCATCTCATTCATTCATCTGTTTTATCTGCGAGTTCCACCAAAGGCTATTGACCCCTGTTCTAGAATAGAGCCGTTCCATCCTTTGAGTCACACTGACACGTTAAATTAATGGCTGATCTCACTTCCTCCATTAAAGCAGATGGTTCCTAAACAGTCCAGACCTCATCTTAAGTACCTGTCAAAACAGAGCACCGTCACATTAAGTGTAGAGTTGAAAGGACCTTATCTGAATCTGGCTTAGAGTGTTTTTCCTCTCTCACCTGACATTTTTTTTCTCTCTCTCTCCATGAGCTCTCTCAAGGGTATATGGTGGCCCGGAGGGGCATAGCTTAAAATACGCTGACAGTCCGTTGACATTGATTCTAAAAATAGTGGGCCTGTACTATTGCAGGTAACAGGGACACCTCAAAGGCAAACGGTGAGCTGATGTCCTGCATTTCACTCACTGTGCTGTCCATCTACACCATGTCTTCCATTCAGATATTATTTACAGCAGAGCTGTAAAATTGTAATTGTATACAATTTAAAAAAAATTTTGCTTTATTTATTTTGTTTTTTAATTAATATTATTTACTTTTGTTTAACTGAATAAATTTTAAAAAAGGTTTAATTTATTTTTTTATTATTTTTTCATTTTATTTATTTACTCCAAATGTTTAGAAATGATGATTAGTGGTACTTTTCAGTGGGAAAAAAAAACAAAAAACCTTTTCTGTATGTTTTCCCTATCATTTGAATAGTTGGGGTTCTTAAGGTTTTTAAAATGTTTTTGAAAAGAAGTCTCTTGTTCACCAACGCTGCATTATTTGATCCAAAATACAGTAAAAACAGTAATATTATTACAATTTAAACATACTTTTCTATTTTAATATCATTTATTTATTTTTTTATTATAAATGTTTATCAATTTATTATTAATATCAATGTTTAAAATAGTTGTGTTGCTTAATATGTTCATGCTAAACCTTGATTTTTTTTTCAGGATTCAAAAAGAACAGTATTTATTTTAAATAGACATTTGTTGTATCATTATAAATGTCTTTACTGTTTTTACTTACTGAATGGAAGTATTAATTCCTTTTAAAAATCCAAAATGACCCCAGACTTTTGAAATGTAGTGTATTTTGGCTTTATTTTATTTTATTTTATTTTATTTTATTTTATTTTATTTTCAAAACAACACTCTTATGACTTTTCAATCATGAAAAATATTTAAAATAATAATTGTTTATTTTATAAAATAAAATTATACACATTTAAATCTAACAGTTATGAGATTTCAAGAAATTTAAAAGCACACTAGAAACAGTTATATATCATATTTCAGCATTTTTACAAGGACACGCAAAGCTTATTAAAATTTTCAAGGCAGCACTGAACCACCGCAATGAAAGAACAGATTAACTGCTCAATACTTTTGAATACCTACTCAATCCTTTATATGATGCTAAATATACACTTCTTAAAACAACAGGTTTGTGCATTATGAGCACTTTTATGCAGTAAAGTGTTTGTTTGTGTACATGTTTTTTAACACCACAGCTACAGTATGGCCTCTTCAGCGCTGTGGAACCTCTGTGAAAACATAGCAATTAAAAACACAGGTCATCCCTTCATGACCCTGTGCTTTAATAGAGAGGTGCTGCATGCACGGTTTCGTGATTTATTTTGATGCTCCATTTTACCGTCTCTTTCCTCTTCACCTGTATGAGTTATTTTTAACGTAGCATGAATGGAAGGTGGAAGCGCCTCTGTGAACTGCGTAGGATGAGCTATCAAAACATCGCTTTTCACTGATGGGGAAAAAATTAGCTAATTTTTCTAAGCTCAAAAACAGCTATGAAAACTAAACAAAAAATCAACCTACACAAACTCTTGGTTAATTTGTTGAGGAAGTTTTATTTTTAGGTAGTGAAGAGGTGAGTTTTGGTTGGGTTTGTTGGAAAAATAGAGCTCAGGCTTAGATAAAAAGATTTTTTTTCTCTTTTGGCATGAGTGTTTGAATGAACAGGGGTAAGAAAACAAATCAGCTTCCTCTGAGTGAGAGTACAGGAGGGTCATGGGCTCCGGAGGTACAGCTGAAACTCAATGCTGGTCAGGGTTAGAGGGTAAGTTGCATCCCCCCGGCCCACCTGTTAGGAAGTCATTCATTTCTATTCCTAAACCAGCGTTCTCTCCCTTCTCTCCCATCTCATTCACTCTGTCTCACTCTTCCTAATGCAAATGTTTCCCTTCTTCTCCCAAAGCTCTTGTAGCTGTTGTAGTCTTTTTGTATTATATTGCTTTCTCTTCTGGGTCATTGTAAAAATATGGTAACAAACATAACACTCCTATAACTTTTCAGTTATGAAAAATATTTAAAATATTCAAGAAACCTTGTTAAAGCATCAATAGATAGACAAACTTTTTTTTAAAATACTTTTTATAAAAGTACCAAGTCTATAATATGAGGGTGAGTAATGAATCATAGAATTTTTATTTTTGTGTGAACTGTCTCTTTAAAACAGTATTTTTAATTTGCCAGGTGTCTAAAGTATTATCTTTTCCCCTTCATTTGACATACCACTTTTGTTTTGATGTTTTGTTTTTATGTTGTTTTGTGGGGGTTTTTTTGTTGCCATTTTTGACTGCATTTTTTGTTTGTTTAAAAAAAAAAACAATATTTTTAATTTGCCAGGTGCCTGAAAAACACATTGTTCCCTTCATCTGATATACCTGTTTTGTTTTGTTTTTTGTATGTTTTTTTTTTGTTGTTGTTTTGTTTTTTGTTTTTTGTTATTTGTGATTTTTGATTTGTGTTGTTTTGTTTTTCATTTCATTTCATTTTGTTTAATTTTTTTTACATTTTCATTTTAAAGATTTTTACAGTTTTTATCAGCTTTTCCAGATGAAAACTGACCTAAACAGAATACGTAAGCATTTTTTTAGTCAGAAATCCATTATTTTTTTGAGAATGACCTTTGTGCACTTACCTTCTTTCTATTATACTTTTTACACTCTTTTCCTGTTTGTTTTTCCTGAAGTCTTACACCGTGGCCCTCTCTGCCTCTTTCTCTCGCACCAACACTTTCCGACTTTGTTTTCCTTTCTCTTTTACGCAAACACCACACACACGCTGACAGCACCGCTGTTGCCTGTTTGGCGTCAGCTGGCCTCGGCAGCTCACAATGAAACACGCAGGGAATGTCCGTGACCCTTTGAACCTCAATCCCTCTTGTCCCGCTCTCCCTGCCGCCCATTCCTCCTCTTCTCTAAGCCCCAACATCCACCTCCAGCCACAGACCCGTCCGGGCCTTACAGGCTTAACCCCGCACAAGTCACAGAATTCTTCCTTACCTCTGGGAAAAGTGTTAGCATTACTCATTCTCTGTCCCCTCTAACCCCTCACACCTACTCCCTTGAAAATGAGGGGAAGTCTTCGGGTGGAACTGGGCCATGGGGGCTTTGACGGGAACTTTGAAAGAAGGCAAGGCCCAGCTAAAGTGCACTTAACCATAAAGCTCCACATTCCTCACAGGGCCTCCTCGTGCGAGAGCAGTGACTAAGCCAACCGCATTATTCACGTCTATCTCAAACACTCTCCAAATATGCGGTGTTAAGAGATTGAGGTCAGTGCAGTCCTCATCTCAAAGTGCGTTAAAGTCTGTTTACACATGACCTTTTAACCCCTCAAACACTGCTTTAAATGCATTTCCTTGCCGTGACCTTCTATTTTCGCAAGCTGTTTTTAATGCAACCTGTAATTTTAAAAGGATTTTATACAAAAAAGTTGTTTTGTTGTTGTACGCCAAAATCTATCGAAGTTGAACCATTTTTAAAGATGAAAACCAATTAAATCCTGCAGTGGTTTCCGAGTTATATGGTAGCATTCCTGTTGTCTTGCTGGCTCGCAATTAGCGACAAGCTCATTGTGTGTTGCAGTTTCCCACAGCTACTTTGCAGTCGATTTGGTATTACCAAGTTCGAAAGCAGATTATCCAGCATTTGTGTAGCAATGGGGTTTAGCTTAAATTAAATCCCACACAGTGACCCTCTTGTTTCCGTGTATTTGCGAATTTACCTACATTGCTTTCTGATGTTTGTAAGTGACTTGTTTTGCTGTTTTTAAGCCTGATAGCAAGCAGTAATTCAAAAGGAATTACACCAGTTTACAAAAATGAAAAGCTCTACAATGTGATGTGAAGTTAATGTGAAGTTTAGCCTGGTGTACAGGAAGGGATTAATGTATTTTTGTTGCTTTCAAGTAATTCATACATTGTATATTATTCAGTGTTTGCATGCTAACCTTGTTCATACTTGACGATTAAAGGGATAGTTCATCAAAATATGAAAATTCTGTCATTTATTACTTCTTCTCATGTCGTTCCAAACCTGTAAGAGCTTCGTTCATCTTCGGAACACAGATTAAGATATTTTTGAAGAAAACCGAGAGTTTTCTGACCCTGCATAGACAGCAACGTAACTAACACGTTCAGGGCCCAGAAAGGTAGTAAGGACATCATTAAAATAGTCCTTGTGACATCAGTGGTTCAACCATAATTTTATGAAGCTACGAGAATACTTTTTGTGTCCAAAGAAAACAAAAAATTACTTTATTCAACAATTTCTTCACATGGACTATTTTAACGATGTCCATACTCCCTTTCTGGGCCTTGAATGTGGTAGTTGCGTTGGTGTCTATGCAGGGTCAGAAAGCTCACGGATTTTATCAAAAATATCTTATTTTGTGTTCTGAAGATGAATGAAGGTCTTGCAGGTTTGGAACGACATGAGGGTGAGTAAATAATGACAGAATTTTCATTTTTGGGTAAGAATGAATTGCAGTCATTCATCACTAAGACATACCATGATCTTAGGAATCCATAATATATTGGGTCCATTTTAGTTATCAGATTCTATTAGAGATTTCTTTTAAAAAACATTGATATTGGATATTCAATAGTACAAGCTCATTTTCTCTATTTTTACAATTTAAATACCCCAAATAAATTTTGAGTGAATATGTTTGAGTAAATGTTATCTTTAGCAATTCTAAAAATTAATATCTATTTTTCATACTGTTCGTTGTAATGTTGTGAAGCCTCATTTGTAGCATTTGAAATGATTAATTGTATTTTTAGCAATTTATTGTCAATTTATTTAGACAAAATAGTACAGAATTTGTATATTTTGTCATTTTCAATGTTGAAAAGTGTACCTTTACTTTGGGTTAACACTAAATGAATATTCCACTGCGCCAGCAGCCCAAATTCTGAGGTATTTTGCATATATGAGACTAATTTTATTGACATATGATGGTTATATGATGTATGCGATGACCTGGCAGGTTATTGGGCGCCAGTGTGGGGCCTCTTTTCAATCAGGCCCGGAAGCTAAATCACCATTAGCACAGAACTAAGAGAAACCTCCACAACCTGAGAAATGACCCAATGTCAGAATCTCTCCATCTATCTGCTCTATTGCACTTTTTGCCCAAATCATTGTTTAGAAACCCTTAGAGAGCCCTGAAATGGTACCAACTGTCAATTTTTTTTAATGTCATATAAGTTTCCTTGTTATGGTTTGTTTATTATATACTGTATCATATAAAGTAGAAAATACAGATATTGGGAGAAAAAATATGCAGATACATATTTTCCCCAGTATCTGGATTTTTACATCTGGTAAGATGCCCGATTCTGAAAAGCTGAACCTATTTGACTATTCACAGTTTCTAAACATGCAAAATGATTAGGTAATTTAACGTAACTACCAATGACTCCAATTTCTAATATCTTTTTATCTTCCTGACCCCCTGACTCGTGACATCCTTCCAGACCTCGAGTTAGCATATTCAGACACTACAGCCGTCTGAAATCTCATTATCCCTTCTTCGTTGGCCATTGCATGATTGTATTTTTAGAAACCTGCGCCGCTGCTGGGGGGAAAATTGGTTGCTTGCTTCACCTCCGCTTCACTCACACCTCTCATAAAGACTGCATTCATCCCACACGCTCTGCCTCTTTCTCTTTATGCTATTTACGGACTACCTCATGTGAGGGCAATGAGTTAGGAAACACGCTTAACAAGCGCCTCGCTGATGTTCCTGATTTTGCATGGATCAATCGGATTAGCCAGAATCAAATTACAGGATGTGCATCCCTAGAATTGACTGGCACGGTGGAAGTCATATGTCCTGCAATGTTCTCTCTATGTTTTGGAGAGTTGACACTGCCCTTGTTTTCTTACTTTTGCCCAGCCAGATGTGTTGAGGCTTAACTTGGGAGTCTGAGTACTGTATATTATACATAATGGAGGGTTTACATCATGCATACAGTTGCATGAAGTATAGACACGGGTAATCATTACTACTTAAATCTGGCTAGACAAACTATTACCACTCTATCTATGTTATAGAGATGGGTAGGATGGTCAACTAGTCATCCAACAATAGTGGCGGTGGATGATTTTAGAGATGCTGAGAGGGTTTTAGCATATTGTGTTTAGCATGCAGGTGACCTCCTTTTCTTTCTGGACAGTAATTCAGATTTCTGCTTGTCCTGCCAACATTTTCACTAACCTCAACATAAAAAAATGCATTTAAAAGTCTATCTGAAATATGATTTATATATTTTTAAAATGATTTTTAAAAGAAATTATTTTTGGTTGCATTTTGAATATGTATTTTTCAATTTATTACTTAATATTTATTTTAAAATGATTTATTATGTTTTTTCTCATTCTTACTGATGCTACCAAGACTGTCATTCTTGCAGTTTCAAGAAAACTTTTTGTATGAATATATGACTTTATTTTAAAATTACATATTAAATGTATAATTTTAAATTTGTTGATTTATTTTATAATATTTAAAATAATATATAATTCTTAACTAATTGTTTTGAAATATTTGAAAATGAATACACATTTATTATAACTTTTTACACTGATTGTTATTACACTGATTGATATTTTTATTACTACTATTACTAATAATGTATAAGTAAAATATAAATTATTTAATATATTTTATATTTAATATGTAAAATAATTATTTTAGTTTATTATAATTTTTGTTTATTATATAGTTTTTAGTATTTTAGTTTTTATTATTTTATATTATAAAGTAACTAAAGTAAAAATAACTTATACAAACTGAGAGACCATTTTGAAGGCTCAGGAAACCTTTGCAGGTGTTTTGAGTTGATTAGCTGATTGGCATGTCACCATATTCTAATTTGTTGAGATAGTGAATTGGTGGGTTTTTGTTAAATGTGAGCCAAAATCATCACAATTAAAAGAACCAAAGACTTAAACTACTTCAGTCTGTGTGCATTGAATTTATTTAATACACGAGTTTCACAATTTGAGTTGAATTACTGAAATAAATGAACTTTTCCACGACATTCTAATTTATTGAGATGCACCTGGATATATGTGTATGTATGTGTAAAAAAAAAAAAAAAAAATAGAATTATTTAAAAATAATTGTAATTAAGTATTATAATTGTAACAAGTTTTAAAGGGGTCGTATGATGTTGCTAAAAAGAACATTATTTTGTGTATTTGGTGTAATGCAATGTATTTGCGCGGTTTAAGGTTCAAAAAACACATTTTTTTTTCCACATACCGTACATTATTATTGCTCCTCTCTGCACCACCTTTCTGAAACGCGTCAATTTTTACAAAGCTCATTGTTCTGAAAAGCACAGTGTGCTCTGATTGGCCAGCTATCCAGTGTGTTGTGATTGGCCGAATACCTCAAGCATGTGAATAACAGAATGTTATGCCCCTTACCATATCTGGAAACACACAGCATCTCCACGACATGGTGGCGGCAACAATACTGCAGCGAGAATAAGTTACGCCTTCTTTCTTTGCGTATACATTTGTGCGGTGTTATGCAAATCTTCCCACACAGTAACGTAGCGTTGTGGGGCAGGTTTGAATGAGGTGTTTTTTTTTTAATATGACCCCTTTAAAGCAAAAATTTGCAACCAAACATCACAGAAAGATAGCCCTGACCCAACAGGCTATCTGTATTGCTGCCATGTCTATCACTATGTTTGTATCAGTGTATCACCCCATTATGAAAAACAGGTGTTGTGGGATATTGTTGGGGTTAAAAAGGGGTCATCAGTCCAAGTGATGACCTCAAGTAAGTGAAGCCGTTATGGAGGTCACTCAGCAGGAGCCCTTGTTGAATCAGATACCACAGGAAGAACTGCTTTGAATTTGAAATTACTGTATTGTTGAACCCACTTTGGGTCGGGGAAGTCCCCTGTTGCATGCGTTGTTCTGTAACTTGTGGTCATTGTCATAAGGCCAAGATTAAAATGATAAAGGTTGTATTACGCCCACTCTGGTCTGCTGCATCCCCTTTTAACACTGGAATCTTTTATTGACTTACTGTAAATAGCCTTGGGTTTCGGGTGAACCACAGTAATGGGTCTCCGCTGCCTGACCACCTTCAGTATTACCATGCAAATGCACAAATGTAAACAGTGGCGCTTACTATAGGTTGCAGAGGGAGGATCTGCTTGACCTCAACCTAACGTTCAAGGAGGTGACGGAGGAATTGTGGAGGAATGGTGTAGGTGACTCTCTCATGTTTACTTACGCAAGTGCATCTACATTTTTTCCAGGCCACTGTTGGAAAACATCTGTGTCTCCTCATGCCGGTCCTCTTTCCCATCATTCTCTTGACCTGCATTGACCCCCTTGAGGCAGCAGTGGGTCAGGTGTCAGGCCCAAAGCTCATTCTGGACATACCACACCATTTTCGCTTCCTGATTTTTTTAGATTTTTTCTCCTAATTGATTTGCATCATTCTAGCACATGGAGGCATAGGGGAGGAGATGTCAGTGTTTTTTTGGCTAGGGATAAAATTGGCCACTAGTTTCACACCTTTCAAGTAGTAGGTGAATGTGATATGCCAAAGATGCCCAAACTCAGTTCTGGTTTCAATGCTACTATCTGCTCCTGTCTGGAGAATGATGGGCTGTCTACTTAGCCTTGCTCTGGGAACGGCATGCTGTAGTCTGAGCTTAAGTGTCATGTTTAACATCCTCTTCCATCCTATTTTCAGATGACACTGTTCGTTCTTGGCTATGTACTTCATTCTAGGGGTGCAGAATTTTGTCTGGTATGATACGTGTTAATTTTGTGTGGTATGATACATATCCAATTTTATGGCCACTAATGGGAAATGGCTAATATTAAAACCATATTATTATTATTATTATTATTATTATTATTATTATTATTATTATTATTATTGCTAATAATAATTATATTACTATCAATAATAATAATATATAATACATAAAATATATTATTATTATTCTAGCTATTATTATTATTATTTCTACTAATTATATTAATAACAATAATACTGTATGTAAATAACCATATATAATAATTAAAATGTTATTATTATTCCAGCTAATATTAAATCTTATAATAATAATAATAATAATAATAATAATAATAATAATAAACGCTTGTTTTGTTTACTGAGTGGAGACGTGCTGAAATTGCGTTTGGTCTCGTACTGTATGGCGTACCTTGTTAGTGTCTGTGCTTGCGTGGCCATTTATTGTGATTAACATGAAAGTGCATCCAGCTGAATTCAATTAGTGATATGTTAGACGGGTATAAAAAAGGTTATTATACCGCGGCAGCGGTCGCGGCAGCTCTCGTGTGAAGCCCTCGTCGTGTGAAGACCGAAGTGTGTAAAGACCATCGACTCTACCGAGCGACTCCACCAGACAGGAACAACCAAGGGATAAGTATCGTTTTTAATTTATTCTCTTTCCTATTACTTGTTTCACTTTTCTTTCAGTTTTTATAACCATTTCTTACTTGTATGTTTGGCACAGTTATTTTTTAAGGATTACTGTTAAACTAATGTAGTTTGATTTGTATATGTTATCTATTTAAATTTTTGTTACAGTTGTAGTAATGTTTGTCATTTTATTAGTTTTTTCTATTATGTCTGTATAAGTTATTTATTAAGTTTTAGTTTTATTTAATTTGAGTTATTTTAGTACTTAAACTACATGGAAATGAAATAATATTGAATCTATGGATATGTGTGTGTGTGTGTGCATATATGTCCATACACATAGTTGTTTTTGGTGTTTGACTTAGTTTAATGTTAGAATCATTATTATACTCATACCTTTTGTTCTCTTAATATTTTGAATTGTTTGTAGCTTTATTTTGTTTTCATTTAAATGTTAAGTTTATAAATTTTGTCAAATGCATTTTTCATTTTTATTTAATTTTTTTAATGTGTGTGTATATACTATTTATAAAGTTTTAGCTTTTAGTTTTGGATCAGTTTTAGTTGTTTTAATACTACAATTGATTGTTTCTGTTGTCCTCATTTGTAAGTCGCTTTGGATAAAAGCGTCTGCTAAATGACGTAAAGTAAGTAAAGTATTATTATTATTATGATCTGTACTACTAATTGTATTAATAACAACAATAATGTATAAATATTAACAATATATAATACTTAAAATATAGTATTATTACTACTACTGCTAATAATAATTGAATTAATATCAATAATAATATATAAATAACAATATATCATACTTAAAATATATTATCATTATTCCAGCTAATAATCCTATTGTTATTATTATTATTATTAGTAGTAGTAGTAGTAGTAGTAGTAGTATCTCTACTAATAATCTACTTGAGTCCAAAAGTTTTAGCAGACTTCTCTAAAGCTGTCGGGTTTGGACTAATAGGTTTTCAGAGGAATCAAATCATGGGAACTTACAAAGAAAAAGACCAATGCAGGCGTGATTTTTCTGCGTTTAGCCTAATCGGCTTGAACTAGAATAAAAAGCTTTTATTGTCTGTTGTTCTCGCTCATGCTGCTCTAGCAACACCTTGCATCAGCTTACATCCAGACAGATAACCTTTGTAGAAGTCTGAGCTATAGTGAGACGGCATGAGATCTTACTGGATGCTAGAGGCCCTCGATTGATCACAGAAAACAATGTCTATAAGTGAATATCCTAGATTTTCCATTTATACTGGAATTTTAATATCATTATTTGACTCATACATGGCAAACCACACACACCAACACCACGCAGCAAGTGGAAGAGTGCACCTGTATTTGAATTGCAGAAGTCATACCTATTTAGAGCAACAGGAAGCTCTTCTCAGTAATCTACCGCCTCTGGCACCGGCTCAAATGAGAGGAAGCGCAGAGGAGCCTTGATATTCTGCTTTATGGGGTTGACCTACGGATATGCCGCACTCAAGAGCCTGTGGCCTTTTCACATGATGACACTATTCCGAGACTCCTCGCCGCCGATATCATCTCATCAATGCCTCATTTCTCCAGCAGCACAGGGAACGTGAGAGCATCCACACACTGTGCCTCTGGAGACACATGCTGTATTGATTTCCAATGAGTTTAAATTTTGCACGTATGCTTAGAGAAATACTCTAATAAGCTTAAAATTTAGGGATGTATAATATATCTGTAGGATATTAATTTTTGAAAGGTATTAGAGATTTCTTTTCAGTTTATTATTTTGACATTTATCAGTATCTGTCTATATTGGGACTTTAATTGTTCATACTCATTTCCTCTATTTTTACATTTTAATTTCCTTTGCCATCATCTAACAGCAGTTAATCTCTTTAATTGATTTCTTTAATGTTTAAAAATGTAATTAATCTTTAATAATTTATTAATGCTGTTAAATGTAGTCGTTTTTAACCAGCCACGGAATATTAAATATGATCTCATATTTAATATCAAAATATTAAATGTATAATATTTTTGCATTTTTAATGTAGAAATAATATTAATAATAATAATAGTAATAGTTAATAGTCCTCAATAATTTAAAATGCTAAAGAATCAATTATTATTTATCAATAATAATAATAATAATAATAATAATAATAATTATAATTATATAATTATGTAAATATTTTAATATAATTCAAATTATTAATTTTCATAATTTAAAATGACTGATTTATGTTTACTAGTGATTTAAATTTTAGTTTATTTTTATTTAGAAAAATTTAATTTAATTTAATTTAATTTAATTTAATTTATCTGCCAGAATAATTATCAGTTTATCAGTGATGGGCAGAAATTTAATTTTGGTCCATCCACTGGTCCTTTGGGTAAAATAATCAATTTTAATATTGATAATAGTCAGTATAGAACCAAATAAAAGTTTATTTATCCACTGTATTCTTCCCGTAAAAATGGTCACGGCCATTTGTAAATTTTGTGGTTCTTGCTTCTGGTCTCATTTGCTTCCAGCTATTTTTAGCTGTACAAAACCATTCGTTTTGCTGCTTAATACTGCAAATTGGTGTCTTACCATATAATTTTAGTGTATTAGCTTAATTATGAACACAATGGTTTGTAATGCAAACAGATTTACCGTTTACTGCTCGTTGTTATTCTTCACGTTATTTCCCTACAGTGGCTAATGAACCGTAAATCTCGCCCATAGGCTTACTTCCACGTTTAGGAATAAGGTAGATAAGCAAAATTTCTTTTAAGATAGCGTCACCATCTTTTTTTTTTTGACATTTTTGCTTTTACTTTGATAGGACAGTTGAGTAATGACAAGAAGTGAAGTGGGAGAGTCAGTGGGGGCGGGATCAGGAAAGGTCCACGAGATGGGATTCGAACTTGGGACGCCCGTAGTGCAACGGTGCTACATGTCAGTGCGCGCTGCCCACAAGCCTATTCACCATCTTAAACTTGTTGCGGTGCATTCTGGGATTGCCTTCTTTGCAAAAGATTCACACAGTTCTATAACTTGGCTAAAATTAGGTATCTGAGAAGGAAGTGTCATTAAAACGGATACCGTTTGAATCAGCATTTTGTAACCATGTTTCTAAGTGGGTAATAGGAGCAGATTGAACCGTACACCAGCTCCTGTTGCTCTCAGGCTGATTTGACATGAAGGTTCTGTCTGTCTGGTTTAGGGAGTAATGGTGGAGTTGAGAGGCAGCATGCTGAGGCTGAGGCTCCCTGGCGGAGCTTGGTGAAGGGCAGAGGCTCAGCTGGACCCTGCACCACCTGCTGCTGTAGCTGTCAATCAAACGGCTGAACTTTCACTCTGGCCGCTCTATTTGCTGCAGTGCTGAGAGCTTGTAAGCATGGATTAGTGAGAGACTTTATGCTCCACTTCAATTCAGAAAAATGATTCAAAATAAGGGAGACTTGTATGTTTTCTTTTTTTTGATCCACTGATTTACAGATTAAATACAACAGTTGGTATTCATTACTGGCTCATAGTTAGGGCGTTTTATGTTCTGACCGGTTCTGCTTATTTGTTTTGTGTATTAAGCACTGTAATGCGGAAATGATTTTCTTCCATGCCAGCTGAGTGCGTCATTTGGCATGTGTTGCAGAGAGGGGTAAATATTTAAAAAAAACTGCCTAATTCTTTGAAAGCGGATTTAAAATAGGTTAATGATACGAAAAGACGCACAGCAGACTCCTGCGAGGGACACAGCCCGCCTGCCAGTATTACACTGCAGAAACAACAAGCAGGCGAGAAAGTGCAAGAACAGTTTTTATAGTCCATAGTAAATATGAAAATTACATAGCATTGAACAGTAACAGTTTAATTTATTTCTCCAGAGAATTTTTTTTTTCCTTTCTGAATATATATATTAATATTTTTTGAAGGAAATATATGAGGAATATATGAGGAAGTATATATATATATATATATATATATATATATATATATATATATATAGCTTTCTAACAAAATATAACAAATATTATAAAATATAAATATAAAAAAATCAGTTTTAATTCTTTACATTTATTATCAAATTGTATTTATGAATATTTATTTTTTATTACTTTATTAATTTAATATAAAATTTCTCAATGTAATTTTTTCACTCTGAATGTAATAAATATTATATTATTCAAAATATATATATTTATTCCAGGTCATTTTAATGTTAATATTATTATTATTTTTAATATTCATATTTTATATTTAGAGTTTCTCATATATATGCTTATATTTTATATTTATTTTAAAATTTAATGAGGAAATATAATTTAAATTTATTGTATAATTTAAAATATATATAAATAAATATATAATAAAATATCAAATATTCAAATAAAAATTTATATGTATTATTGTATCAGTTTTATTTATTTACATATTATTTATCAAATAGTTGTAGGTGGCAGGATATTTATGGCCATATTTTAAACAACAGCTATAATGCTCCTGTGACAGAAAATAAAAATGATGAGGCTCAGGTCAGATCATTTACAGATCTAAAGCATACTTGGAGCTGCTCTCCATTATGTACTTGGATTGAGAGAATATCCGCAGCATTTCAAAGCAGGTCTTTTGACACCAGCAAATCTCCAGTAATTGCCACACCACTTTTCAATTATCGAGTGCACCTTAAACACCAGGGTTACCGCCACTCAGCTTCTGTTCCCTTCCCAACCTACTTCCCATTTTAGCGTTTAACATTCTACTTCACAGCAGTAGTTCTTGTGAGTTCACATCTGACAGCAATTGAGGTGTCGCCAACTCATCTCATTTCAACACCATCATGTCTTGTCTTTGTGAACTGCGGTTTGTGCCTTACTAATCACAATGTTCTATTGTAGCTAATATGCATTTGGATCAGTCTGGAGTCTACGGCTTTGGACCAGGCAATTTCTCACAATGTCCCATTCTTAAATGGAAAATCCACAGTATTCTGGCTCTGTCTTAGCTGCAGCTGTGCACAGCCGATGTTAAGCAAGAGAGTTAAAAATTAAAGCAGAAGTGGCTGATGGAGAGAGAGGAAGAAAGAGAAGAGGAGGGGGTGAGATCGGAAACAGAAGTGCTGACTGCACCTTAAAATAAGTTGAAGTGCAGTGAGAATGGCGACAGGATGGGACAAAAGGACAAAAACAAAAAAATATTATGAATTACACATGCAATTGTTACTTTTATTAGAATAATGATTAATTTGCATATTGTGCTATTAGCTGTTTTTAGACACCACGATAAAAATAGTTCAAATTTGTTGCCTGTTTTATATAATAATAAAAATAATATTGTTGTAATTTTTAATAATTAGTTAAAATACATAAAAAAAATAAAATAAAATAGTTTTGTCTACGCCAATAGCCACATGGGCAGCGCGCTGTCTCTATACTGTCCTGTCATAATAAAGGCAAAAGCACCGAAAATAAATCTTTAAAATAATAATAATAAAACTGAAATAAAACAAAATAGTTTTAAAAATGTTTAAATAATTTGTAATTTTGTTTATTTAGTGTTTATCTATTTGGTTTATTTTACTTGTTTATAATTAAAATATTAATAATATTAACAAATTACAAGTTGACAGCATATTCTTGATATTCTTTCTGAATATCATAAATATTATATTACTCAAAATTCTCATAAAAGTGTTTTTAATGCTTATTTCATAATAATCTGGCTATAATTTAGCCAGAACATAGGAGCATATTTTGTCATAACCAGGCCATATTAAATAATGTTGGCCACTTTCATCGTAATGTTTGACAATCAGCCTCTGGCTTGTCATATAACCTTAGTCCCACTTTCTTTTCACACATTTTATGAGATTTTCATATGACAGCGCCATTTACACCATTAGATCTCCCACTGTCACTTATGTTTGCACAATGTGCCACATGTACAGCACACCGCCTTTTTGTGTCAAATATTTTTACAGCATGGTAGGACATCATGTTCTCATTTAACCTTGTGCAAGTGTTTTCTTATCTTTTTTTCTCCCACGCATGAAACAGCATTTGATTGTGAGGCCACAAAAAGCAGAAGAGAGGATGTAGTCTCTCTCTCGGTGTGAACAGTTTGCCGATGAGGGTTGGATCCAACACGTCTCAATGAGGTGTCAGTTGGCTGCGTGATATCTCCTGCTGATAGCAAAGCTTTTACAGGCAGTGGGCTGTTGACCCTGGTGTTAATCATTGGCTGTAAGATCAGTAGGGTTGAACATTAAAGATAAGCATGGTGCTTTGGTGCTCATTGGACAGCTAGTGTTTTTTTTTAATTTTTTTATTGCAGTTCTGAATTTCCAATACTATTGGACTTTGGCTCTTTTGTTTTTTTTCGCCCCTTGCTTATGCAGTCTGGCTGATAGGTGATATTGTTATCAGCATGTGTTTGCTTATATAACCTATATTTTTGTATGAAAGGTTTGGTTATTGGTACCAATTTGGCTTCTGCTTTTCAGTGTGATGTGAAGAAGTCCCTGAGTATAGTAGTAAATGTAGGTGAATGACCCTATGTAAGGTCAAAACTTTATTGGCTGCATAATTTTTTATTTATTTTTTATTTTTTTGCCACTATTTGGCCAGTTTTATTGATAATGAGAGAGGGCAGGAAATGAGGAGGAGGAAAACAGGATATTTTTTCATTGAGGTGATATGACCCCTATATTATAAATTACAATAAATTACAATAAATGATCAATTTTAAATTAAATTCATGTCAAAGTTAAATTATACAGTGTGTGTGTTTATATTTAATTTTTTTTTCTTATATATTGTATAGTTTCGTTTTGGATATTTTATGAGAAAAATCTCTCAACATAAATGTATATTTTTTAAATCATTTATGTCATGTATAATTTCTATGTAATTGTGTCAGTTTTAATTCATTAAAATAATTGACATTTTATATATCAATTTTATTTTAATTTTATTTTTGATTGCATTTTATTTGCGATTTCTCTGTCTCGGTTATCATGACTTCCTTATCCCTTCTTCCTCTTTAACTTCTAGGCAGATAGCAAAAGATAGACGTGGCGACAGGGAGGAAAGTATAGCACAGAAAGCTAAACGTATCATAAAAGCAGTCTGTGCAACTCTTGTGACATTTTTCCAAGTCGTCTTAAGCCATACAGTAGCTTTGAGTGAGACAGACTGAAGTATAAATTGTTAATAACTTTTCTTCGAATTCAGATAACTGTGTGAACTGTTGCAAACCGATTGATTCAGTGAGTTGAATTCGAGATCTGAATCAGGCTGTTTAATGAACGAATCTTCAAGCTCACCATACCTCTCTCTGTTTTTTCCATTCCTGCATGACCCACATCCATGGTGCTCTTAGCCAGCGGAAGGCAGTAATAATCAATTACCCACAGGGAGAACTGTGACATCAGTTACTCAAAGACAGCCGAATTTAATTTCCTGCCCTCCATCCGCCGCGTAATGCCATGTTAATGGTTTCCTGTTCTGAAACATTACGGTTGCCACAATGAGCATCAATTTGTATCTGCTACGAGCAGCACCAAAGTGAGCTGACCTGAGCCAAACACACACTTTGCTCTTCCATGGATTATATTTAGGCCGTAGAGTTTAAACTTTATGCTGCCTTTGTGGCCTTCTGCTTTTTCTTCTGCTTATTCTCTTTATTACATTGATTATGTAGCATTGACAGTGTTGCAACAGCATTGTTGCAATGTTGCTGCAATGTTATGTTTTCTATGACAATTTGTGTTTTCTGTCAGCTTTTTAGATTCAGAAACACCACTGTCCGATTCATGAAGTAATCAGTCTTTTGAGTTAGCAAAACGTTAGTAAGTTTCATTCTGAATAAAGTAGAAACATAATCTGAATTAATCAATCAAAAAGAAGGCTAATTGTAGCATTTAGCATGTTTTTGTTTTGTATTGGGGTGGGCGACATATACCAGTAGACGATTAACTGGTAGAAATTTGTCGGTAGAGATTTTGGACTATTGTCTCTATCATAGTTACATGCTCACGTGACGTTGCTGTGATACGTGGTCACGAAAACTAATCATTTACATGTGTGTTTAAGCATTGCGGTTTAAAAACAATTGATTTTAAGCCATTGAAACGCAATCAGCAGCGAAAGAGAGCTCATTTTGCTGTCAGAGAGATGGTGCGAATAAAGCGCGGGAGTATTGGACAGAGTTATTTTTGCTGTTTTATAGGCCTTGAACAGTTAAATACACACACTCGTATGTGTCAAACTGTTCGTAAACAGTACTTTTAGGTCTTAAGTGAAAGCAAACAGCTGAGAAAGAAAATGTGTAACAGTATATTGAATCTGGGTAGCTCTTAAAGTGACAGCAGTCTAATATTCCTCCTGTCTGTCATTCATGTTAATCAAATTAACTTGACTTAATCACTTTTAAAACTTTAATAAGAAGAAATATATTTATCTAAATATATATTATAAATATGTTATATTTAAATAAAAATATATATTTTATTCATACAGTGAAGAATATGCAGTTTTTATACATTTGATCACTTTTATACAATGCATGTAGCATTTCTTAATTGTTCTACTATAGTTTGTATGTCCTATTGCTTGTAATTAGTTTCTTTTTTTTTTATTTATTCACTGACTGTTTACTTGTCTTCATTGAGCATTGAGTTTTTGTTTTCTTTTTAATTTAGGCTAGTATTAGTTTTTTTGTGATATTGACACTGGTGACATGAATCCATGACATTTCTGTGGTATCGAAAATTTTCATCATAAAGTCCTTATTTAAAGCAAAAATAACTATATTGTAATATTGTTACTGTGAAATAAAATTACTCATATCGTGATATAAGATTTTGGTCATATTGCCCACCCCTAACTTGTACTATACCCAGCTACTTTGTGTAAAGGATAATTTATAGCTTAGCTAGCTTAATTTTCTGAGTTTGTCCAACACTGAGGCAGACTATGTGTCATGCAAAGTCTGTTTTTAAGATCTATATTTTTATCCACTCCTACAGTGGCATTTTACCTGAGGATAGTAAACGAATTTCTGTTTGTGTCTTTGTTATGGCAAATTAAAATAGTGCATAAACTGCACCTTCAAGACTTAACCTTCAGTTTTCACACAGTGACTCATCTTTGCCTACTTCGAGGGGCTAAATTTCCACCTACACATCCTCAGTTGACACCACCACCACCTACAACACAGCCTGTATGTTTAACCTTGCCTGCATTCCAGGCAACAGGGCCCAAACAGTAATAAAAAAGGAACCACGTCCCAGACAAAACAAGCGTTTCAGGCGGCATGCAACAAACTTTGGTCACTCTCACAAGGTTATTTAATGCTGAATTTTTCCATCACGACTCTGCCGAGCACCGTGAGTCACAGGCTCTTGAGTGTAAAATGAATGGAGGTGTTTGAATGCTGTAGAACGTGCTGGATAGGGAAATGATGGGCGTGGTTTCCAGGAACTTGGTCACTTTACTGTACTTTTCATATTCTTTGTGGAAAAAAGCAAAGCTACAATAACAGCAAAGCTAAAAGGGATTCGCAGGCTTAGATCAAGTATAAGTATTAATTCTTTCAAAGGAAAACAGTAAAAACTTTGGGGTCAGTAAAATATTTTTCTTTTGCAAGAAATAAAGACTATTCAGCTGCTTTAAATTGATCAAAAGTGACAGAAAACACAAATAAATGCACATATATATATATATATATACACAGGTGCATCTCAATAAATTAGAATGTCGTGGAAAAGTTCATTTATTTCAGTAATTCAACTCAAATTGTGAAACTCGTGTATTAAATTAATTCAATGCACACAGACTGAAGTAGTTTAAGTCTTTGGTTCTTTTAATTGTGATGATTTTGGCTCACATTTAACAAAAACCCACCAATTCATTATCTCAACAAATTAGAATACTTCATAAGACCAATAAAAAAACTTTTTTTGTGAATTGTTGGCCTTCTGGAAAGTATGTTCATTTACTGTATATGTACTCAATACTTGGTAGGGGCTCCTTTTGCTTTAATTACTGCCTCAATTCGGCGTGGCATGGAGGTGATCAGTTTGTGGCACTGCTGAGGTGGTATGGAAGCCCAGGTTTCTTTGACAGTGGCCTTCAGCTCATCTGCATTTTTTGGTCTCTTGTTTCTCATTTTCCTCTTGACAATACCCCCATAGATTCTCTATGGGGTTCAGGTCTGGTGAGTTTGCTGGCCAGTCAAGCACACCAACACCATGGTCATTTAACCAACTTTTGGTGCTTTTGGCAGTGTGGGCAGGTGCCAAATCCTGCTGGAAAATGAAATCAGCATCTTTAAAAAGCTGGTCAGCAGAAGGAAGCATGAAGTGCTCCAAAATTTCTTGGTAAACGGGTGCAGTGACTTTGGTTTTCAAAAAACGCAATGGACCAACACCAGCAGATGACATTGTACCCCAAATCATCACAGACT
Organism: Spinibarbus caldwelli; assembly: GCA_039654775.1. Classification (NCBI taxonomy): domain Eukaryota; kingdom Metazoa; phylum Chordata; class Actinopteri; order Cypriniformes; family Cyprinidae; genus Spinibarbus; species Spinibarbus caldwelli. The sequence goes on along the minus strand of CM077264.1, from coordinate 13,600,284 downwards.
GTGGAAACTTAACACTGGACTTCAAGCAACTTGGGCTATGAGTTTCTCCAGACTCTAGGACCTTAGTTTCCAAATGAAATACAAAACTTGCTCTCATCTGAAAAGAGGACTTTGGACCACTGGGCAACACTCCAGTTCTTCTTCTCCTTAGCCCAGGTAAGACGCCTCTGACGTTGCCTGTGGTTCAGGAGTGGCTTAACGAGGAATACGACAACTGTAGCCAAATTCCTTGACACGTCTGTGTGTGGTGGCTCTTGATGCCTTGACCCCAGCCTCAGTCCATTCCTTGTGAAGTTCACCCAAATTCTTGAATCGATTTTGCTTGACAATCCTCATAAGGCTGCGGTTCTCTCGGTTGGTTGTGCATCTTTTTCTTCCACGCTTTTTCCTTCCACTTTCTGTTAACATGCTTGGATACAGCACTCTGTGAACAGCCAGCTTCTTTGGCAATGAATGTTTGTGGCTTACCCTCCTTGTGAAGGGTGTCAATTGTCTTCTGGACAACTGTCAGATCAGCAGTCTTCCCCATGATTGTGTAGCCTAGTGAACCAGACTGAGAGACCATTTTGAAGGCTCAGGAAACCTTTGCAGGTATTTTGAGTTGATTAGCTGATTGGCATGTCACCATTTTCTAATTTGCTGAGACAATTGGTGGGTTTTTGTTAAATGTGAGCTCAAATCATCACAATTAAAAGAACCAAAGACTTAAACTACTTCAGTCTGTGTGCATTGAATTTATTTAATACACGAGTTTCACAATTTGAGTTGAATTACTGAAATAATGAACTTTTCCACGACATTCTAATTTATTGAGATCCACCTGTATATGTGTGTGTGTGTGTATATATGTGTGTGTGTGTATATAATATTATATAATAACCACTTTTATTATTATCAGTAATAATTATTTATTTACCAATTTTTTTTATTGTTAAGAGAATTTATTAGGTTATTGATGTTCTTTTGATGTTAACGACTGCCTTCCTTCATGTCAATGTCACCCAACCTTCTTGATGCCCAATCACCACAAGAACATGCCCTCTATTATATCTGATAAACATGTATTTCCTATAGACGTTATTTTCATTTTCCATAAGTTTTGGTTTTGTGATTCCTTCAACCTGATTTTGGAGTGCTTGGAACCATTTAGGTGTGTGTGCGTGCAAATGCGCCTGATGACTCATCCAGTCTGTGGGATCTGAAACTGTGCCTCCGATAGGAATTGGGTCAGAACGCAGCATTCGTTGTCCCTGTTTGCCCGTTTTTGTAGAGGAATCCCCTTTTCTTCAAACGAGGGCTTTTTGATTTGAGTTCCACCAGTCGAATTCATACTTTCAATTCTAATTTAATGAATTACAAAGAGTCCCCTCATTATGATATTACATCATTCTGTCTGATTGTTTTTAAATCCATTGTTTTTATTCCAGATTGATGAAGCAGGTTCGTCAGTGCAGCCTGGTTTGCATAAGCGAGTTATATCATATCCTGTGGACTTGGCATTTAGTGGTTTCAGGTCACTGGCAGTATCGGCACTCACTAGGTGCATTTACATGGAGCATTGTAATCGTTTTAAAAGTCCAATCCAAATGAAAATGCTCCATATAAACACCTCAATTGGAATAAAAATGCCCAAACCCAATGAAATTGTAATCGGTTTGAGAGGGGTGGGATAAACCTTTCTATAAACCGAACAAAATTAAAATTCTGCCATGTAAACGCGTTAAACCGATTACTTTGCATCTACGTTATCACGTCAAGAGGTCGGGTCGTCAAAACGTGAACGTGATGTCAGCAACGCAGTATTCTGTGGGTGCTTTTCAAATGGAACGCTGCATCCTACCGAGGCTGCGTCCTTCCTAGTTCAGTCCTTCAGTCTTGTAGGCTAGAGTTCTCCTCGGCATATAAACGCTAGAATGAGATGGTCTAGTAAGTGCGCGTGGCTACGTCACATGTTCCCGCCCTCACCGTCACGGCACGAAAATACTAATGAAGCTTAGTTTTGGAAAAATACTTTGTATTACAGATCTTTATATTATTTGGGTTTCTATTAATGAAATAAAATGAATCACAGCTGTCTACAGTCTCCCCATGGCTTAAGTTATTGGCAGTTTAGCGTTTATTGAGTAATTTACACCAAAACAAAAAATAACATCTATGATTTCATGTCCGAAAACATTATTTTTGTCTTACATTTCATAATAAATTCAGACAAGCTCATTAATGACTCGTTTTTCGTCAGTTTATTTTCATGAAATAGAATGGGTACAAAGGATTGTGGGTGATTGAAGGTCGCAAAGGATACATCCCATGCGTCCTTCATATTCAGCTGAATGAAGGACACGAAAACAAATGCTGCCTTCCAAGGATCCTTCCGATTGAGATGGCCTTCAGCGACGTTTGATGACGTGGTAGCCGAGATATGCAGCCTTCGTAGGATGCAGCCTTCCATTTGAGAAGCACCCCACGATTTGGGGACACCGACACTACAGTAGAGACTGGGTAATAGTGGAGGTATAAAGTTAAAATTTCAATTATACAGTTAAAAACACATTAGAATGGAGAACGCTTGCTGTGTTATGAGCTAACGTATCTTCTCTCATGAAGTGAAAGTGAAAAACAGATCTGAAATGAAGCGCGCTTTTCTGCTTTTCAGCTTAGAAACAACACAATGATGATAGTGAAAGTATAGCTCAATGAAAATAAACAACTTGACCAAAATTTGCCTTTGTCATTTGTATTTATGTTTATTACAGGTTCATAATTTCCGATCTGCTTGAATTTATAAGTGCTCACGCCATGAATATTGTTCGAAAACACGTTTGGAAATGTTATGTGTGATAGCTCGTTGCGATCACTCTCTGTCTTCATAAAGCAACACTCCTTTGATTTATTGTTTAGCAACTCTTGGTAAGAAATCGTGTATTTGTTCCATTTATTTAGGCTACAGTAAAACTTTTTAGTATCAGAATACAATTCTGATATTAACGCAAGGGATTCAAATATGAGTCCCTTATTCTAAGTAAGAGCAAGAAGCTATTAAAAATATTAATGCAAATACGGGCGTTTTTTCCTCTGGTATTTTGTATTTGTTGTTAGGCTACTTATACTTAGCGTGTCCCAAAACTGAAAGCACAGGCACATGTAAACACCATATCGGATTAGATTACGTCTCATGTAAACAGTCCACCAAATCTTTCAATCGGAATGATTTTAATCGGAATGACAAAAAAGTGTACATGTAAACGTTAGGGGTGGGACAATACATCGATATGGCGATATATCGTGATCCTTCTCCATGCGATACGATAATCGATATCTGGCGCCAAATATCGATATTTTAATTAATACAATAAGGTGCTCTAAATACATTTTCCTGCTCCCAGCGTCTAAAAATGCGTGGAAATCGCGGCCGCGCCATTTCCACATTCTTTCCAAAAGCGCTCTGAGCAACTATGAAGCGCGTTCTCTATGAAGATGGGGAAGCACGAGGAACCGAATGATAAACAGATTTTCAGCCACTGGATTAGCTCTACTGCTATATATACGTTTATGGAGATGAAAACTAAAAAACTGCCCTGGAACAGTTATCAGCGTGGACCATAGGCACCGATCACGTTATTATTGCAGAGCACACATTCAGTCATGAGTAGCCTAACCTCTCCGCTCGGATCGCAGGTGGATTTCCCTCACTATATGAGAGAGAGAGAGCGCCGCCGGTGCGTCCAGTTTTATGTGAACAAAACTGGATGCTCTCCCTCTCTCTCAGATATTACAAGTGCGCGTTATGCAGTGTGAACAGTGGGCACCGACCAGCAGAAACATAAATCTGCACCTATGGCATGGAGGACGAGACAAAACACTGTCAGAGCCGTAATGCGGCGCAGAAGTGTGCAGTGTGTGTGTGTGTGCTTGCCGCGCGTCTACATTTGAAATAACCAACCTGAGCGCGCAAAAGACGCGATGTGATTGTGAACGGCTATTTTTCCGTGCGGGGCTCCGTTTTTATGATGAGAGGAGTAGAAAGGTTGAGAAAGCACTCCAGGTAAATTTTGAAATGTACCAGGTTTATATATATATATATATAAAATTACATGGAGAGAGAGAGAGAGAGGCTATATAAGTTAAGCAGTTAAATGTTTGTTTACAAAGAAAAGTGTAAGCTTTTAATAAGTCCAAGAATAAAATTATTAATTTACTCAACATGTTAAAATTGATTTACAGAACTTTTTTTGCTTTTTTCTAACAGTTTGGACTTGAATAAAGAAAGAAAACTTGCACTTAACCTTTTCACAGGCATTTTGTTTAGACAGATATCGCGATATATCATTATAGGATTTTCTAGAAATATATCGATTATCGCAGAATCGCTGTATGATGATAGTATCGTTATCGTGAGCCATGTATCGTGATTATATCGTATCGTGAGGTACCCTGCGATTCCCACCCCTAGTAAACGTGGCTATTGTGAACTCAGAGCGGATGAGAGGGTACTGACAGAGATCTGCGGGTTTTATTGCAGTTTTTGGTTGTGTGTTGTTCTCAATGAGGGTGTACACTTCAGTCACAATCGAAATGTGACATAACCACTTAGTCACAGAGCTGGTTATAAAATGCTGCAGTTTTGTGGTATCTCTGAAAACGGATATTTATCTACCCTGAAGCCAACGTGTGGGCGAGTGAAGAGTGGTTTGATATGAGAACAGACGGAGAGGGAAAAAGGAAGCGTCTGCTTCCCCTACCATAGCATGAGGGAGCCATTTCTGATATTCCAGTCTTTCAGTACGGCTTTGTGTTTTCTATCTTTTCATCTGGAAGACTAACCAAACAGCTCTGCTTTTGAAGCCCAGGGTCAGGGTTTGCGTGTACACGCGTGTGTGTGTTCATCTCGGAAGTGTGTGTTCCTCATTTAGGGACAAAGACCCGTTTCAAAGCCCATTTCCTGAGCACCGATGCACACCAAAGCAAAAGCGGGTCCTCTTTGGGCTTCACCCGTCACCTGACCTCCTGTGTGAAGCTCATGGTGCTACAGACAGCTGTGGTCTAGGTCCCCTGACAGGATGTGGCCTACATTCAGAAGTGACAAGTGTTGGTTTCACTTTTCCACTAGTCCAGCCAGCATGAGGGGTCAAATGCACCGTATCATAAAGAAGTGTCAGAGTTAGCTTGGAAAAATAGCCGGCATCGTAATCATTGAAATAGGACATGTGCAAATATGATAACATGACATAGCAGTGCAGTGATTTTAAATTATGATGGACTATCCAGACTGTAATGCAACAGGCTTATCATTCACTGGCTTAAACGTTTGTGTGTGAATATGTGTGTGTGTGTGTGTGTGTGTGTATATATATGTGTGTGTGTGTGTGTGTGTGTGTGTGTATATATATATATATATATATATATATATATATATATATATATATATATATATATATATATATATATATATATATATATATATATATATATATAGCCAGTTGCAAATAATATCCTCTGTAATATTCTAAAAGTGTACAATGTGCATACATTTTTTTACTTTCTATATGTATGTGTGTATTTATATTTTAATATATAAATAATTGTATTTTTTATTAATTGTAAAGTATTTGTATTGAGCATTAAGAGAGTGTTTTAGGTTTAAAAAAAGAATTAAATTTAAAATAATACAGTCTTTTTATATCTTTAATATTATACTCTTTTAAAATAAGAGTTTATTAATTATCTGCTAAATCAGCATAGGAAAAAATATTCACTTAAAAAGACTGAACAGCAGCATTTTTAGGCAATGGTTTTGAATATGAAATATGATTGCCTTTTTTTAAAGGTGCTTCATAGTCTAAGTTGAATCTTAAATATTTAACAGTCTTATTGAGGCACATTTCAGGTTCCGTTTGAGATTCACAGATTATCTCACAAATTGTACTAGTGAAATAAGTGGGTTTAGCTCTCATTTCCTTCCCAACTTTAATACTATCAACCCTGTTAATAGTGCTGGAAGCATAGGACATGCGCACGCTAATATGAAACATAATCCATCCCACGACTGGAGCCAGATACTAGCTTAAACCCCATTAGCCAGCCTTTAGCAGATACTTAACACGGCAGAAACCAGCCTCTGATCCACAGAAAGACTGTTAAAGGAAAGAGAGATGGAGTAGGAGTGCTGAAAATGACTTGGGTATGAAAAGCTATCAGGTCAAAGAGCCAGTGCCTCCTTTGATATCAATAAACATTTCCTTGTACAACACAGCTCACTTTAATGATATTACATGGCATCCTGTGACAAGGAAAATCTTCTATCTTCTGTCACAAGACTAGATCAGTCAGTGGTTTAGTGGCAGTGAGAGGAGGCGTATGGTTTTTAAAAATAAAAACTAACCATTTTTGGACTTTCAGTGCCTATCTTTGAGGACAAGCTTGGGTTACATCAAATGAAGGACGATTTGACATTTCTCTCACCGGCACGGACACATCGTTCTAATATTAGCGCTAATGAGGAGTCAATATTGTTGTGAGGAGACCGTTGGGAAGGTGTCTTCCCATTTCTTAATGAGTATCTGACCAGACACGACTTCAGCGGCTGCTCTGATCTTGTCAAGTATCCAGTCGTTATGCTCCATTTCCCGGTTGTTCAATGAAGAACAGAGTGATATTTCAAAGGGTTGTTGGGGGGTTTTGGTGTTGTTGAGGGAGCTCATAAATATTCCCAATGGCCCAGTGAAGTACCTGCTTAGCGGCCAGCAAGCCTGTTGACATAAATTATATCAGCGCTGGCATAAAGACCCCCGGTTTTGGCCTCGGAGCTGAATGAATATGTACGAAATGTAATGACCCACCTGTGCCCACTTCAAACTTCAGACTGCAACACTGTTTTTGACTGAACACAACAGTTGTTAATAAGCTGCACGTTCTCTTCACATATCGCTTGCACTGCCACCAAGGGAACAGAATGAGTGTAACTCTTTGCGAGCAACCACAGGTATGCTGTTGTCATGGCAACTGGTGAAGCAATCAGGAAGAGGTCACTCATTCACCCTGCAATACAGACTAGTTTCTTGCCCAACCAAAGCTCATTGAGTAAGAAACCCTTGCGCCATAGCTCGTGACCGGAAGAGAAAATGAGTCGTTTTGAGGGGGAGGGGAGGTTAACATTTTTGATTAAAGATTACAAAGGCACATGAATTAAAAAATATATATATATTGAAGTGCACGGATAAATTATTTATAATAAACACTACAGTATTCCATTAAAAAATAAGAATTTTCAATTTTGATTTCATGCCGACTTTAAAGGTTCCCTCTGATTTTTCCTAGAAAACCCTAGAAAAATCATATAAGTGATATTCTTATGCAATAAACCAATATGGTCTGTGTCCATACTGTACTACTACTTGAGTCTTTTGAACGGGTCAAAAACATACAGCATCACTAGGTGCACTTCCATTACAGATTTGTGCAAAACTTTTGCAATATTTCGGCTGGTATAAACACAAGCAGTGACTAGAGTGGCCGTCGTGTTGGAGCCGTAATGTGCTACAGACGTGTACAGTGTAAATAAAGAGTTACGGCATATTTGCCGAAGAAAGTACATTTTTTTCCAAACATTTAATGTTTACTAGTACTAAAATTATCGTTGAAGTCAGCATTAAGTAAAAATCACCCTATTTTCTAAACATATGTGACCGTGGACCACAAAACCAGTCTTAAGTCGCTGGGGTATATTTGTAACAATAGCCAAAAATACATTGTATGGGTCAAAATTATCAATTTTTCTTTTATGCCAAAAATCATTAGGATATTAAGTAAAGATCATGTTCCATGAAGATATTTTGTAAATTTCTTACCGTAAATGTATAAAAACTTCATTTTTGATTAGTAATATGCATTGCTAAGAACTTCATTTGGACAACTTTAAAGGCGATTTTCTCAATATTTTGATTTTTTTTGCACCCTCAGATTCTAGATATTCAAATAGTTGTATCTCGGCCAAATATTGTCCGATTCTAACAAACCATACATCAATGGAAAGCTTATTTATTCAGCTTTCAGAAGATGTATAAATCTCAATTTCGAAAAATTGACACTTAAGACTGGTTTTGTGGTCCAGGGTCACACATGTTATTGTGAACAATTCATCCATACAATGAAATCTATTTTTTCTTTGAATAATAAAAGAATTGTATGAATCTTCATGTAATTAAAATGCACCCTATCTTTGTAATTGCATGATCTTGTTGTGAAAAATTCATCCATGCATGTTTTATTTAAAAAAAATGACCTTGTAATTTTTAAATCAAAATATCGTCACTCGATCTACTGGTGAAAACAGTAAGCTTCTTTCTGGTGGTTTTTTGCCTTTATTTTTGAGTGCAACGGCCTCATCTCAAAACACAGTCAACTACCGGTGGGAACCAAATCCCACCCTATGCTTTTTTATTTTTTATTTTTTTTACGATAATCCACTGCACTCAGATGAACATCAGAATACAGAACAAAAGATTTGTCACTACTTCCGTTTTATCACAACTTTACTGGAACTATTAAGTGGGATCGATCGTAGGAATCTGAGCCAGAACTTTTATGATTCCCATCCGTAGTTAGTCCCAAAGATGTGAGATTTCCTGGTTTAAACCTTAACATCATGAAAACACGTAGATCCTCAGTGATTTTTACAAATGACACGTCACTGCTACTAGCACAGACAATATTTTCCAAGTGCTGTTTTCCACAGTGTTACAGAATACACAGAAGAAGATACAAGGTTTGGAGCATAGCGCGTGCAAGGTCTGAGCATGAAGCGTGTAAATGAGGCTAGCAGATGTTGCCCAGATGTGGCTGGTGGGTGCCGGAGGACCCCAGAACGGACCCTTCCAAACACTGACAGCTTTGTTCACCTCCTCCCCTCCCTTCCTAGGCTGTGATGCTGTCTCTCAGCCCTGCGCTTTGAAGTCAGGACGCTGCACAGGAAGTAAGGGGCTGCAATCGATTTTTTTTCCTGCATTAGGGCAGGAATGTATGACCCTCCCCTCCTCCTCATGTTCTGTTCTGGAGCTGGTCAGGATTTTGGATTTTGGTTGTTTGCATGATCAGGTCAGAGGCCCATGTACTGATTCCATGTTTCTATCAGATCTTATTAGCAAAAAAAAATGAAGTTGATGTGGTTTTTACATTTCCTGTTGATCTGTATACCACAGTGAACCTGAAAAATAAAACCATTTAATGACAATCCAAACCCATATGATCATTCATCCGTAGAATACATAAAAAAGAAAAGTTATTACATAAAATTAGTGATGCACTGAAATTTATTTATATATATATATATATATATATTTTTTTTTTTTTTTTTTTTTTTTTTTTGTGCTTTTGCATTTTTCTTGATAGGACAGTGGAGATCTGACAGGAAGTGATTGGGAGAGGTGGGGGGGTTCAGGAAAGGTCCACGAAACGGGATACAATCTCGGGACACCTGAAGCGCTACTGCATGATTTGTCGGCGCACTGCCCATGAGGCTATCGCCGCCAATAATGCACTGAAATATTGGCAAAAAACCTTTGCAGGTGTTTTGAGTTGATTAGCTGATTGGCAAGTCACCATATTCTAATTTGTTGAGATAGTGAATTGGTGGGTTTTTGTTGCTTCAGTCTTTGTGCATTGAATTTATTTAATACACGAGTTTCACAATTTGAGTTGAATTACTGAAATAAATGAACTTTTCCACGACATTGTAATTTATTGAGATGCACCTGTAAATCATAACCAATCTTTTAATTTTGGTTCTCTCATTCCTTAGGATGTAAGAAGCCATGACCGTGCAACAAGCGGCAGAGATCGGCCCATCTCAGGTCCAAGTCGAACTCATACGCGACACCAAGAAGAGGAGGATGAAGACCAAGAAGATAGGTTTGCTGGCGGCATGACAGCATCTAGAGAGGAGCGCTCGGGTATCCCATCAAGCCTTACTAGCACTCTGGAGAACATTGTGCAGCAGTTGGACATCCTGACCCAGGTGAACCACTTTAAGTCATCTTAGTCCTGTTTTTCTAGATCTACAGAGCAAATCAGATCAGATGTAGCTTGTTTTTCTAATCAAATCCAGTCATTTCATTCTGGAATTTCAAGTAAGGGTGAAAGATTTGCATGCAGATTTCACAAATTAACTGCATTGACTGCATTGAAAGTGATTTCTTTGTGAGCTGTGCTTTGCTACACTATTGACAATAAACAATGGACCTTTTTTGGCCATGAAATGTGAACACAACTTTAACTGTTGGTTTTCTTCTCTCAGACTGTTGCTGTCCTTGAGGAGCGTCTTACTCTGACCGAAGACAAACTGAGGACATTCTTGGACAACCAGGTCCTGCTTCTGCAACAGACGCAGCAAGTGGACGGATCAGACGAGGAAGCCGAGGGACCGTCTGTGTGAAGGATACCCAACCCCGGTGGTCCTCACTTCAGTGGTAACTTCCTCTGGCCTGCAGGGGGGGACACGCCAAATACCTTTTTTTTCCATTTTAGCTTAAAGACATCCAGCTGTGTCATTCTGAATGAGAACATTGGACTTAACAATGCAAAAAAAAAACAAAAAAAAGGACACAAGATGAAAAGACACAAAGCAGGATGAGGGAGAGGCTGGAGGGGATTTGAGGGATCATACAGCATTCTCACCCAAAAAATAAAAAGTCATAGTAAGAGGACAGCTGCAGCTAAGACAACATCCCAGTCATGTTTTGACAGCAGCAATCAAGACATATCAGGAAAGAGACTGACAGAACAGACAAACATGCATAGATTTTTACAGTATCCAGATTGGATTGTGTTTGCTGCGTCACATGTATTATGTAAATATAGACCACTATGAATGAATTACAGTCTCTGGTGTGATTAAGTCCCAGGCAGCATGAATGGTTTGTGCATGTGCATGTAAGGCCAAGTAAGTGTCCTCAGAGACACTTGCAGCCTTGTTTACTGTTTCTCAGTCAGCCGCAGCCTTGTGGCTTTCCTCTGGGTGGAGGTCAGATGGAAGCAGGAAGCCAATCGACAGAAGGGCCCAGCGGTTCTTGTTTGCTTTTTTGCGTACCACATCTTTCAGTGTGTGGCAGCTCTGCTAAACTCTTCCTGACAGTCCTACATAAAAACAATGCATCCAAACGACGGTGAAAACAAATCATTTAGACCAGTTTCCCAAAGAAAAAAAAAGATGTAGCTGACACGCTTTATAAAGTATAACGTTGAGGTTTAGTGATTTCCATTACAATGGACAGATGATTAAAAGCCATTTTAGCCATTTAGATTGTGATGTTAAAAATTACATATATGCTTTTTCATTTTCACTATACGTTTCAAATTATATGTAAATGTGTCATAAACACAACAAAAAAATTCTAGCATATGACTGTTGTTGTTGCTACAAATTACAACCAAACTTCGCTAACCACTTCCTGAGTAGCACAGAGTCTGGTGCAGACAGCAGGTGTGCTTGTGACCTCTCCTGTGCATAACACAAGCCCCTTGTCTCTGGTGGGGCACCAAAAAAGGGCTAGAGCAAGCAACTCATGAATGAAGAACAAAGAGAAGTTAATAGAAACGTATGCATGTGTGCCTGTGTAAAAGCAGTTGTGTGAGGCTGCCTGCTTGTGCATGTGCCTGTGTTTATGGATTTGTGCACATGCAGGTTCTTGCAATACCCACATATGGTAAATACAAGGTTGCTTGCTTACAAGGCAAGGGAAGGTAAACATTATCTTTAGCTCCCCCACAGACATCAGAGGACTAGTTCTTCCTCCTGTTAACCAGGCCTGGTTGGCATTGAATCAGAGCACTTTGAGGAAATTCCCTCTGACCTTTTGTTCAAGGAAAAAAAAGATAAAAATGGAGTAATGGAAAAGAGCTCGCTCGTATTGTTTCTGCAATGCCACCTGCACAAAAGAAGCTTGCTCCATTTTTTTCATTTAGGGGAGCGTCTGTTGAGAGGTTTTCCCTTTCAACAAATATAGATAAGAGCGGAAAGTTTAAAGATAGGTATACACCTGTTGTGGGTCGGATACCTTACTGAAGTGGAAGTTTCCGAACTGGTGAGAGAAACCCTGGTTCGAGCAATGCTGGGTTAGAGAAAACATTAAAATTCTTGTAAAGCTGCTTGGCTAATCAAATTCGGGGACCAGAATTATCTGCTGTTTCAAAGGATTTTGGTCTTTAAGACCGAATCGGATTCACTCTAGTTATAAATCCCTCATGCACTTATCGTGAAATCTATGGCTTGCGTCGCGACCTTTAAAACACTCATTCCGATTCACATCTGTGTTTTAAAGCACCCTAACACCTGTTTTTTTTTTTTTTTTTTTGAGGGGTGTGTTTTCCAAAGACAGATGGTTTCGCCCCTTTCTTGATTATTTTTGGCTGGAACCTAAACTAGTTCCAGACTCATGGGATATTGAGATTTGAAATGGTTATTGTCCTCTAAAATGACTTCAAACAAAACATCAAAACAACAGACAGAATCAAAAATCAAAACGTAAATTACATTGAATTTAAAAAAATCTATCTACCTATCTGTCTGTCTGTCTGTCTGTAAGTAATGATGCTTAAGATCTAAATAAATATTACAGTGTTGTACCTTAATCTGATCTTATAATTATATTTCTAATCATTATTATCTTTGAATAATTAAAAGCCTGTGGAGAAATTCTGTGCATGATAAAAATTGACACATTCATAGCGCTCGCTGTTATGAATAACTGAGTATTTTCACTATTTTTATCACAGCTGATGGAATCTTGTAGGCGTTTGCAAAAGAGTTGAGTCTGAAAATTTGCAATGGAAATTAGGATGAAATGATGAATGAAAAACAATAGCTTGGGTTAACGCACTGTTAAAGTGTCAAAATCTCCTTAAAAAGAGAGGTATTTTAAAAGGTGTGATGGGCTAATAACCCCCCACCCAGCTACTTTCCTCCTTTGCTTTTTTAAAAAAGTCTTTCCTGCTAACCGAAAACCCCCTGTGCTCTTATCTCAAACTGTTTTTTTAAGCCCAACGCTTTTTGAAGTCACACATTTGCACTGCCTGTAGCAAATCCTTTGACCCCAAGTGTGTTTTAGTTTTCTTTGATTAAATAGCACAAGGAACCTGATGGGTTTTCTGAAGAGAGATGTCAAGTTCAAAGGACACAGAGGTGTGTTGATTACAACAGCTGCACTCAATAAAATCTCAAAGGAACATGAAAAGAGAAGAGTGTTTTTATTTCACACCAAATAGATTTTGTTGTTGTGTTTTACATTTAAGTGGTTAGTAAAGATGTTTTACACATTATGTCTGTCTTTTTGCTTTTTTTAAAACGTTTTGTCTCAATAGTTCTTTTTATTCACCCAGAAATGCCATGTGGGAGGAAGTCATTGGTGTTGGTGAGTTTTTATGCCATTTGTTGTGATTTTCCAAATATTGTTTCTGATAAAAAAGGAGTCAAACATTGATTCTGTCTCTACGATTTCCTCTCACATCTATATTCTTTGTTATGCTTACATTTCACAGAGTCTAGAAAAGGGCCCTTTTCCTGTAAAGTCTCATGAGCTTCCGGTTTTCATAGATATCTGTTTTTTCTTTCTCGTGTCCATTCAGCTGGAGGAGGAAATGTGGGAACAGGCTGTCCCTGCAGCTGATAAGGACGTGCGGAACTTCCCACCTTCCACATATGGGACCGGTCCTTAAACTGGAAAGAGGTGCTGCCAGGGGTCATTGCAAAAGCAAGAACATTCGTCCTGTCTCCCCACAACCGGTTTGAGAAATCTGACCTCGTCAAAGCGTATTTTCTTTGTACTGTAGAAACGAAAAGAGGAACAGAACTTCCTGTGGGAAAAATATATGTTTTTTTTTAATTGTAGACCTATACATGTGATCTCATTCGTAATCGTAAGCATAGACACTAAAATGTACATTATTGACATATTGACAGTATTTAAAACCTAAGCATTTTACTACTTTTAGGTTCATAGAATATTATATTTATGGAAATAATAAGCTGATTTTATTGTTTATTAAAATTTGACTTCTGGTACTATACTATACTATACTATACTATACTACTTTATGATGAATGAATTTTTTCACTTACCTAAATTTTAAGTATATCATTATAATTGATTGCCTAAATTATAAATATATTAAGTATATCATCTAATAATTAATTATTTTTTACATTATTGTGTTTACCATTTGAGAGATATGGCTTAAAACAAACGTAAAATTGACATAGACATAGACCTTATTGTAACTAATATTTACCTATTATCTGCCTATATATTTATGATATAAATATGTATTTTATTTTCTAAAACTGTACATATGCAAGTACTTTTACATTTTAGATTCTGTCAATACATATCATATTTTTCAGCATTTTTAATGTAAACCTTATGTAATGAGATCAAGCTGAGAAATCATAAACAATGATAATAATAAAATTAGAATATTGGCTGTTTTTGTCCCCACTATGAACTGTATGCGCATTAATAAACCCAGTTATTCACTAGAGTAAAAAGTGTGACAACTAGTCTCAGTCTCCCCGGTTTTATTTGTTACAAAGCCAGCATATTTTTAAAATGCAGTTTAATTTTATTTAAAATGAATCTCAAATAAACTGAACACTAAGTGTGGCTACAGAGATACACCACACGTTTGTGCCATTACGTGTGTGTGTGTGTGTGTGTGTGTGTGTGTGTGTGTGTGTTCTTGTGTGCTTGTGTTCTGTTCTAGTGTCCATGTGCCTGTTCAGTCATGTGCCACTCGAGCATCCAGACTCCATCTCCATATCTCAATCCTGATGGCTTTTCCTTAAGCAAGACTTTCAGCCTATTCCCTTGATGCCTCCTGACAGAGAGCTGGCAGGTGGAGACGTCTGTGTAATCTTCCTTCTCTACACCCGCTCTTGTTTTTTGGGTTTGAGTCTAGCCGGATGGAGTGGGTCTGAATGAACCAGTGTGCCTGATTGGATTGGCTGCGTGACAGAGTTTCACTTTAGCTTGAGAAAGTTAGGTCAAGTTAGGCTTCTGCTCTAAGCTCCCTGAGCCTTTCATGCTTTGAAGAGCAGTCTGCTTCAAACACCAACACCCATTTTGGGGGTTTTTATTAGCTTTTTAATGTTTCTGTGAGTGAATTTCATGAATACGTGGTTATGTTTCACCCCAAAATAGAAATTATATTTTGAATAATAAAAGAATATTTTAGGATTATTAAGAATCTGTGACATTGCCAGCTAATCTAAATAGTTATTGCTGTAATGCAGTAACAAACAAATATATGTATGTATTTGTATGTTTATGTTTGTGTGTGTATAGATAGATAGATAGATTTACATAACATTTAAAAGATAGATACATTTTTTAATTTAAAATGATTAAATTACAATGTACTTCAGAATTATATTTATTTATATTTAATTATATTTAATATATTTTTCTCTTATTTTCATAGATAAAAATAGTCATAATGCAGAAAATCCTCAAAAAATAAGCTTCATTTTTTTTTTTGTGAAATATAATTTTAATACAATTTTAATTAATCAATTTTAATATAAATTTAATTGGAATAATTTTTATGTTATAATATTTGTAATGTATAGTATAAATAATTTAAATGATAATTTTTTTCAAAATTAATTTCATAATTAATAAATATAATTTAAATAAATGAATATAACTATAAATAAATAAATACATATATTTTAAAGTAAACAAATCTATTATTATTATTATTATTATTATTGTTGTTGTTGTTATTTAAATATAATTTATTTTTATTTTTGGGGTGAAATATGTCATTAATATTTCTTCACAGTCTTTGTGAAACTCACTCTTCTAGTATATTGAAATTATATAATTTTTAGTCACATTTTCATTTTCTTTGTGTGAAATATTTTAATACATCATTTTATTTAATTAATTTTAATATAAAAAATAATTTTATACTGTTATTTCGTAATTTATATTATAAAAGTAAAGTAAATGATAAAGATATATCAATTAATTTCATAATAATTAATTAATAAATAAATATACATAAATTTATAAGTAAATAAATATATAAGTAATTAAGTAAATATATAAGTAAATGCATTTAAATATTATTTTAAATAAACTAAGGTTATTATTATTATTTAAATATAATTTCTTTTGTTTTTGGGGTGAAATATGACATTAATATTTCTTCACAAACTTTGTGAAACTCCCTCTATTAGCATATTAAAATTATATAATTTATTAATCACAACACTAATCCTTGTTAGGTGTAGCTGAAATCTTCATAATTTGTTTTTGTTCTCTCCCAATTGGTCACATTCCTTCAAATGAATCAGACTCTTTTTTCATAAATTGCTCTGCAATTGTCTTAACCTACAGCATGTTATTAGATGCGGCATAATACTCCAAGCAGCATTATGCAATGACTGTGTGTCTCGGTTACCTCATTTTTTATGACACGTAGTAGGATAATACATGCTTAGTCCACTTATGTCATGTCTTCTTCCTGTCTATAAGCCTTTATGTAAGCGAATGGTCACCATCCATCCCACACTGATGTGCAGGTGTGTTATGGGAAGGCCCTGCTAATCCTAAAAAGTGCCAACAAAGCAGTGCCCTAGAGAACAGAGCGCTTTGTGTGTGAGTCTCCTTGTCTGTAATCCTCTCCAGGTGCTCTCGGCCATTCTCAACTCTTCTAATCACTCAGCTTGTCTTCGGCTGAGGGGGGTGGTACCTGCCAACTGCTGTTTTTGTTTTAGATTAGCCGCTTCCCTAAGTCCCGACCCTCGGCCGGATGTCCCAAACCCATCTGTCACCGAACAGAGGCTGAGAGGATAGGGAGGAGGAGAACAAGAAAAGAGGATGAGCTAGTGAAAGAAGTTAGGAAGTAATTGCATCTGGTGTAAACCCCCTCAGCGCTAGTCATAGTGTTTTGTTGCTGTAGCAAAGGGCTACATGCTAATGTCCTTCTGTTCGCCATGTTATTATTTGGTTCACTGAAAAAGCGAAACCAAATGGTTGCGTTAATGTAGCAGAAAATGTTAGCAGTGATTTGTAGGGAAAAAGGACATTGCTAAGTCCATAACTGTTCTTGTTACAGACTTAGCAATTAGCATCAACTTGCTTTCTGTGGGTTGTTCTTGCATACTTTGCGAACACGTTTTAGTGTATCATTTGACCAGAAGTGCCCTGTGAAGTGGACTCCAATGATGTTATTGAGATTAATTAGTCCCAGGTGTGGTTTGTACATGGTTGTTCGTGGGGGAAAAAAGTGTGTATGAATCAACAGTTACAATGCAACTGTTATTTTGGATAAATAAAAGACACTTCTAATATTACCCTAATTTTTATATTAAACATCGCAACAGATGTTTACTACTTAGTTAAGTGCTTTTAAATATGACAATTTATATTCATTTAATTAATAAAATATATATATATATATATATATATATATAACAAGGGAATAAGGAGAAAAGCTAATGTTAATGTATTCAGTTAGCATCATAATATCATTATTACTCAAATTTAACAAGAAAAGAAAAAAAGACAAAAGAGTAACTTTGTTTAGCTACATAGCAAGCTAAGCAAAGTTAGTGACTTGCAGCTTAGCTACATTTTTTTAATAGTTCAGTAGCTGGTTTAACGCGAATTAGCTTTGTTTAGCTACATTAGTGCATAGCAGCTTGGTTACTTTTTTTTTATTAGTTCAATAGCTAGTTTATTGTGAGTTAGCTTTGTTTAGCTACATTAGCGAATAGCAGCTTGGTTACATTTTTTTTATTAGTTCAGTAGCTAGTTTATTGTGAATTAGCTTTGTTTAGCTACATTAGTGCATAGCAGCTTGGTTACTTTTTTTTTATTAGTTCAATAGCTAGTTTATTGTGAGTTAGCTTTGTTTAGCTACATTCGCGAATAGCAGCTTGGTTACATTTTTTTTAATAGTTCAGTAGCTAGTTTATTGTGAGTTAGCTTTGTTTAGCTACATTCGCGAATAACAGCTTGGTTACATTTTTTTTATTAGTTCAGTAGCTAGTTTATTGTGAGTTAGCTTTGTTTAGCTGCATTAGCGACTAGCAGCTTGGTTACATTTTTTTTAATAGTTCAGTAGCTAGTTTATTGTGAATTAGCTTTGTTTAGCTACATTAGCGAATAGCAGCTTGGTTGCATTTTTTTTATTAGTTCAGTAGCTAGTTTATTGTGAATTAGCTTTGTTTAGCTACATTAGCGACTAGCAGCTTGGTTACATTTTTATTAGTTCAGTAGCTAGTTCAGTGTGAATATTTGTCAACCTTATTGTTTTCGTGTCTGGGTCTTATTAAATATTAATTTATATTGTATGATAGTTACATAGATATTTCCCCTTAGTTTACTAGCTTTTGTAGCATCATTGTTGACAGCACACATTGAATAAACTCACTTGAAAAATCAGAAAAGTGGGAGACTCTCATTTTAATCTGGTTTTTATGTAAGAGAAACAATTGGGATAACAAAGATATCTCGTTAGTGATTTTTGTGCTTTCTATAAGCTTTCTAGTTTGTGCTTTCACTAGCATTTGCCTGCAGTGATCAGTTGTGGAAGTGGCTGTCACATTTGGTCAGGTGAGCTTGTGTTTGTGCCAAAGGTAGTTTTTGTGTTAAGCAGGTTAAGAAGCATTTCCTAATCTCTTAAGATGCTGTTGCGCACGAGACCATCCTGGCAGCCCGCCTGGATGATGGGATGACAGTGTTTCGTACGCAAACCTTCATCCAACAAGCTGGCAAGAGTACGTCACGCTGAGGTGGGCAGCATGCTCTTTGTCTCAGGCCTGTCTCGCCACCGTCATCTCGCTGGGAGATTAACTGGAAGGATGTTTTTTTTATGTCTGTTCATATGGTTGAGCTCTTTAAAATAGCTTTTGTGGTTGATTTGTCATGTGTGGTGCTGGTGCGTCATGCTAGCTGAGCTACTCTTAAATATGCTAAGTTAAATCACCACTGCATCTAAAATTGTTTCTTGCTCAAGTAACTCATTATTGGAATAATATAACTATTGAACAACAGCTACATGAACAAATTGGGACTGCATGTATAAGTTTTATTAGCATTAACCTAACATTGCTGAAGCCAGCAGGGGTTTTGGAAGTTAGCATTATGGTAGTTATATTATGCTACATATTGCTGTGCAAATCCTAGCATGTTAACAAGTCTTAGGGGATGGTAAACAAAAAAATAATAATAAAAAAACTTATATTTGACATGCTAATATGTGCTATTGCTAGCTAAGCTATTAAACTCAAGAGATTCAGTTGAGCTAGTTTAAAATGAGTAAACTGTTGGGTTGATGTTGAGGATGTTATTCTTAATGTTGTGTAATTTTGCTGTTTTGGAAGTTAGCTTTATGCTAGTTACATTATAGGCCTACTGTATATTGCTAAGCAAATGTTAGCATGGTGATAAGTTTTCTCATTCTTGTGAGCCCACCTATAATTTAAATTATATGTGGTAAAAAAGTTATATTTGGCATGCTAATATGTGCTATTGCTAGTAGTTAACTGCAAGAGGTTCAGTCAGCCTAGTTTCAAATTCCTAAACTTTATTGGTTTAATGCTGAGAATGTTTAGCTTAATGTGCTATGTTGTCATTTTGGGAGTTATGCTAGTTAGCCTATATTATGTTGTATATTGCTGTGTAATTGTTAGCATGGTAACAAGTCTCCTCATTCTTGTGCTTCCCACCTACAATGAGATTATATGTGGTTAAAAGTTACTTTAAGCTTGTTAAAACGTGCTACAACTAGTTAACCTAGTAGTTAACCGCAAGAGATTCAGTCAGCCTTGCTTCAAATCCCTAAACATTATTGGGTTCATGCTGAGAGTGTTATGCTTAATGTTTTATGTTGTCATTTTGGGAGTTAGCATTATGCTAGTCACCCGATATTATGCTGTATATTGGTGTGCTAATGAAACACACTCATGGCAATTAGTTACTATTTTACGACTACTTTGTAATTCGCATTTGTATGTTCTCTTTTACAATCTGCTTACGGCCAACTGACGATTAAATTAAGGGTTGGACCTTTATGCTTATATTTGTTTTTCTATACATCGTATGTTTTTGTACAAATCTAACTGCATGAATTCATACGAAATTGTAAATTGGATTTATTTAATGCCATGTTTCTACTACACAAATGGTATTTGAGTTTCATCTAATGTTAAAGAAATGCATTTCCAATGTGTGGATCCACTGTTCTTTTTTTTTTTTTCTTTTTTTTTTTTTTGATCATGTATAAGAAGCAAAGAATGTGCGAGTTGTGTTTGCTGCTAGATTTGCTGAAGTGATAATACAAAGACAACCTGCAATATCTCACTCTTTTTCCTTTCGCACACTTGCAGGTTGTGAAAATGAGAAGGTGGAAATGATTCAGTTGCATCTGCTCTTTTCCTCTTGTTAAACCTACATCCGCCAGACCATGACAGCTTTAACACACTCGCATACTGACAGTGATTTTGACGAGCGGTGCGGACATCCGCAGCTGGTGGGGGCTCACGACCTCAGCCTCTGTAATTATCGCAGCTTCTGTTTTCCCTCAAGTGCGCTGACTGTCTGCTAGCATCCAGAAGCTCTCGAGTGAGCACTGTACACCTACACATTTCAAAATAAAGCTTCTTTATTGGCTTCTATGGTTCCACGAGGAACCTTTAACATCTGTGGAAACTTTCCATTGCATACAAGGTTCTTTATAATGGAAAAAGGTTCCTAAAATTGTTCTTTTAAGAACTGTTTACTGACAGGTTCTTTAGGGAACCAAAAATGGTTCTTCAACAGCATCACTGCGAAAACCACCCTTTGGAACCATTATTTTTGTGTAAAGCAGCGATGCCATAGAGCAGGGATCTGTAGGAAAGTGGATCTCGCAAGCCAGATTTGAGGATCACTGCCATAAAAGAACCATTGGGTTCCACAAAGAACCTTTTTTTTAAGTGTAAAGAACAATTTAAGAATCTGAAGCACCTTTTTACAATAAAAAAACCATACAGATTCCATACATACAACGGTTCTTCATGGAACCATCAACGCCAATAAAGAACCTTTATTTTTAAGGTTACATTATGGTTCTCTTACGGCAAATGTCCAAATAATTACCAATTTAAACTCAACTAAGAAGTGAATAACGCAGCTTGGGATGGGACAACCAAGTGTAAACTCAGCTGAAAGATTCAACACACTTGTATTTAGGTTGAGGACTTGTTTAGTCTGGGCATTAAATATGGGCACACTAGCGTGCCAGTCCGAGAACGCAGTGAGTGCCACCCTCTCTGTTTGCATTAACCCTTAATGTGCTTTTCTACTTTCTAAACCAAACGGGACTGCAGCCCCTTAAGATTTTCTGATCATTTGTCTCAATTGCCCGTGAGAAAGTTCGAGTGGAACTTGAGTAATTGTTTCAGGCCGTCTTGATCTGGCTAAATGAAATATCTGATTTTCTCCAAAGAGGGGAAACAATGTTCCCATTGAAGCAGCGAAACTGCCCATAACCTTGTGGGTGGTCCTGGAGCAAAGTACCTCAGATATTATTATGTAGCAGGACTGCTTTTTGGATCCTCACACCTTCGTATATTGTGACCTTTGTGAGAGACTCCCCTCAAAGAGGGATAAAAGAGATGCTGTGAATATGCTAGTGGGGTGGCGTAGCACTCGAGCTCCCAGCCTATCGACCGTCTCCAGCGGCTCTATCCAGAATAACTCTGGTGTCTTGCTTGAGGAACTGTTGAAACTCTTCGAGGGCTGACGCAATGCTTTGGGTCTGACTTACCTGGCTAAAAATGGGCATGTGCTGGACGAACACTCAGCCTTGGTGGGTGGTCCGGCCTTGTGAGCCGCTTTCGGAGCAGCTTTTATGTCTTTGTGAAGCAAGGCTGAATATGAATCCTGCCACTTTTGTGTAATTCTCGTCACAGATGTGAGAGAACCCTCGCTGTGAGCCGAGATTCATTTTGACACTGTTTCAACAAATTAAACAGTAAGACTTCAGATTTATGACATCCATCTTACATGAACTAAGTACAAATACCTCCCAAAATACCATATAAAATTTACACTTTATTATTTATAGTATAGGATTATATATAATTTTATTGTAATTATTTATTACGTTATTTTATTATTTCTCAATTATTTTATTTATAAAGAACCTTATTTATAAAGAACTTTTTTGTTTCCTGGCTTGACAAAGGTTTTGAGGTGAAATGACCCTGAGTAAAAATGTTTCATATATAACATATAATATTAAATCAAGTAATATTTTACACAAATTTTCAATTTATTAAAAAATATTTTTTTAAGATTTTATTTATATAAAAAAAAACACTTCAATTGACTTATTTCAGGAAAATTTGTTTTTATTTATAAATACTTTTTTTAGCTTTTTTTTTTTTAGTTTTTTAAATTCATACTTTGGCAAATGTAGTGAAGCTGAAATATGCAATTAAAAAATGTAACACACACACACATATATATATATTTTTTTCTGATATATATATATATATATATATATATATATATATATATATATATATATATATATATATATATATATATCTGTAAATAAAAAGGTTAGCATACTGAAATATTATTTCTTATATGTCACAAACAATGGGGTCTATAATATGAGAAGAAAACCCATCTGTGGCCTTTCCATATATCTCAATGTCAGTTGCTTGGGTGGTGCAAGTCTTGGTCGGTGCCATATTTTTAATAGTACTAGATTTTTATACAAAAATTTTGTAGTCATTATAGCGTATGGCATTCATGCAAGAGAACAAAGCACCAAGGTGCAAATATACTGGAAGTTAAAGGACAGAATAAACACATTCCACTATTACTCTTATTACTTCCACAGACCAGTGGGTCGCTGCTGGGACTTGCAAGAGGATATAAAGTGTTCCCCTCTCAGCCAGCACTGTAATTACACGCCATCAGCTCCTCAGTTGCCATACAAACACATAATAACCTTCATCCTGCTCTCCTTCAATTAGCCTCCCCTCTCTCCGCTATTACCCAGGATACCCCGGGGCCTCCTGTCTGCCTCTGTTTACAAATTCCTGTCATATTTCAGGATCTGCAGGACCTCTGTTAAAGGGGTTGAGGAAAACAGCTGGGTCTGGAATGACGCCTTGCAGAAGGGTCTTTCTCAACAGCTCTCAGCCACTCCGATTCATTCATCAAGAATGTGTTGAAATAAGAACATTCTCTCTCGTTGCGGAGGGAGGGATGACTGGAGAGAATGTGTTTATGGGTGTTTCTTCAACTTTAGGCACTTTTACTTCCCAGGGGTTGATTTTTATTAAAACTAGCAGTTTTCAACTTTTTTTCTTTTTGTTATATCAAGGTCACATTAAAACTTGGAAACTTTTTCAATGCTTTTATTGATTATATTTGCTACTCTCTAAAACATGCTGGGTTAAAAACAACCCAGCGCTGGGTGAAACAAACCCTCAAAAGGTGAAAATGTATTAGGCAATTTAAAAAATGTGTATTATTCAGTTATTATTTATTCAACAATTAATAAATGTTCATGTATTGAACATATTAATAAAAGTTCATTTTAAGCAAGAAATGTATAGTTAAATCTCAGTCAAACAACCCAATCACTGGGTTTGTCCATATTACACCCAGCACTGGGTTGTTTTTAACCCAGCATTTTTTAGAGTGTACTTTTCACATTCCATTTATTTATAAATTTTACTGTTCTGATAACCCAGACTAAGACTTTTAATCTTAATATTTGGAAATTTTATTTGAGTCATAAAAACATGAATTGTTATATTTTTAGATGTTTGAGAAAAGATGCAAAGTGTGAAAATATTCTTTATTTTTATGTATTTAGGATACATTAAATGCTGGCTATGAAATTATCCTTTGCAAGACAAATTAGTTGGCCAAATTAGTTGGCCAAATTAGTTGGCCCCAAAAATGTTGTTTACATCACTATGATATTAAACACAACAAAAAATTAAGATGCGATAGAAATGAGACTAGGATTTTCATTACTTTCAGGAAAAAGAAAAAGAAAATAAAAAATGATGATATACAAAAATGTTCAGACGTTTGGGGTCAGTAATATTTTTAATAATTTAATTCAGCAAAGATGCATTAAAGACATTTACATTTGTACAAAAAAATCTCAAATCAGTCATTTAAAAAAAATGCTGTTCTTTTGAACTTTCTATTTCTCAAACAATCTGAAAAATATTTAAATAAATATAAATATCATGTGACACTGAAGTCTGAAGTAACCGCTGCTGAGAATTGAGCTTTGCATCACAGGAATAAATTACACTGTAAAATAAACCAAAATAGAAAACATTTACATTAAATTGTAATAATATTTATCCCCAATTGTAAGTCGCTTTGGATAAAAGCATCTGCAAAATGACTAAATGTAAATTTAAAATTCACAATATTACTGTTTTCCTGTATTTTTTTTTTTTTTTATCAAATAAAGATTATAAATGTTGTTGGACATTGTTAACAGACAATAACTGACTAAGACTAAATAAAATTGTGTTTCTTGTGTGTAAAAGTTTACATGGTCAGTGCCTTTAGTTAAAGAAACACTGCAATTTTCTAAAAGTGATATTTCAGAGTTCAGGAGCTTGAAGGGTGTTAATGAGAAGTTAATTGTGGAAACACTGGTGAAAATGAACCATCACAAAGGGCTTTTGTGTTCCAGGGTGGTCCGACAACACGCCCTGCAGGGTGATAATGGTTTTATAGATGAATATATGCTGATCGATAATGTGTCCTGGACATCTTAACATTCCCATGACTGAATGTCCGTACGTATGCATGAAATCACATGAGTAATGTACTGGAAGGCAAATCAATCAAACTAAAGGCTGTCCAGTGACTTAATGGCTTGTTGTTGACTTCAAAACATTGGATCTCAGTTTCATCTGAACAATTTCTCATCAGCACTTCCTGTTTGTATGGCTGACGTTGGAGGGCCCACCGAGTCTGTTTGTTTACTGCGGTTCTCTGGAGAGACCCTCGTGGCTCTGCTTCCTGTTTTGATCCACTAAAATCAGCCCAGTCTTGAAACCTCTATTAGATTCCCAGGAGTGTCCTTTAATGTGTCCCTCCTCTTAGCCTAAGGCAAACCCATTTATTGTCCTACTAAGAGCACAAACAAGTCTTATTCAAATAGACAGACTGCTAAAATCATTAGATGTTGTTGTATTAAGAGGTGCCTCACATAGGTGTAGGATGATTTATTCACAAAGATAAAGTAAATTAAAGGAAATTGTATTAAATTAGGCAATATTGTGAATATTGTGATGATTTTCATGAGATTTTTATTGTTATTTTGGTGCACTAGCATCAGGTCAGTAGATTTTTTAATGTTGGAAAGAAGTTTATTTGCATTTATCTGATCAAAAATATAGAATATATTTGAATATATTTTAAAATGCTATTTATTTCTGTGATGCAAAGCTGAATTTTCACCATCATTACTCCAGTATTCAGTCACATCAGAAATCATTTTAATATTCTGATTCACTGCTTAAAAACATTTATTATTATTATTATCAGTGTTAAAAGCAGTTGTAAAAAGAAACTTTGATGAAAAGAAAATTCAAAAGAACAGAATTTATTTGAAATATAATTTTTCTGTAACATTATAGATATCCTTTTTTGTCAATTTTGATCAATTTAATGTGTCCTTGAACAAAAACAAAAAAGATTCTCTTAAAAGAAATAAATTTTAAAGAATGTGCATGAAAATGATGTGAAATTTATTTTAAACCACATATTTACTGTATTCAATATTTTGAATCTAAATGTGTTCAAAGGATGGTTCTCTATTTACAAAAATATTTGATAAATAGATTGATCCATTTGAGAGCAAATTCATTAATATCTAGTATCTTGTATATTGTTAGTAGTTTCTATATGTTGTATATGGAGCAGTTATATAATAGCTACAGTCAATCTAGTTATGTTTTAGACTATATATAATACATAAAAATGTATTTCTGCTGAGAACAACCACTTCACCTCAGCCGTTGTTTTACTTAATATTTAAATAATCACTTTAATGACTTTTATCACCTGCTTTTAACCTCTCAAACAGCTTTATTTACACACATTATCAGCAGTTCTGCTGTTTGTGAAAGTGCACCAACCCCCCAGCAGATATCAGCACACAAAGAGCTCCAATAATAAGTCAACAGTGAGAGAGGAAGTAAACATCATGGGAGCAGGAAGCCGCACTGTATCATAGGTGAAGGGGGAGGTGAGGGCAGCAGTTAGTTTAAGAAATGAGAAACCCTGGTGATTCACAACACAATCAGATTGACCTTTCATCCCATGTGCTGCAGTCAGGAATGATGGGGGGTCAGCAGAGACCCTGATGCAGGACAGAGACCCGGCCCGATGGAGCCGCAGATAAAAGCGGAGCCGGCATTGTCTAAACCTCACTGACTAGTGGGCCTGGTGAGCGGCAGAAACTTACAAAACATCCAGTCCCACCCATGAACTGAGGAAGGGGGGTCAAAGAACTGTCATTTCTCTTCCCCGCACCTATATAAACACAATTCTAAAAATATCCCTATGTATTTGAATGTATTTGGATAGAAACAATGAAATTCATACTTGCCTGCAAATGGTCTGTGATGCGCATTTGGCTAAAGGAAAATACCTGCAAAGTTCAGGACTTTTGGATGTTCCTATACCACAGAGCTGTTTTATGCTGTTTGCTTCAGACACACGAGATATCATCGCACGGTGATAATAGCAGGAAGAACTAAGTTGTTATCAGTTTGCAGGCCTGTTGTTGGAGCCAGATGACCTGCATGTGTCTGTTTAAAGGAGAATCAAACTTTAACTGAGTCTCAGCAGTTATTACTTGTTGGTTTTGCATAAATTACTAATAAAAACTGTTTTAAAAGGTACAATTTGTTGGTGACAAACTCGACAGATTGATGTGTTACAATGAAGTGGCAAAGCTAATAATTTATTGCAAATTTTCAAAATAAATGTTCATATCAGTTTTATTCTATCAGTAGTACAGACATTCCATATGAACATATGAGTGAAAAAAAAAATATTTTGGATTAATTTATGAAACATTCTGAGGTATACCTTTAAGTCTGATAAAACCTGCCTCTTCCATTTTACTACAAAATATTCTGTTCTTGAAAAAAATAATTTTTATGCAGCAGCTATTTTGTTTTGTATATTTTCAGTGCTAGAAAATATTTTGATTATAGTTATTGTATTTATTTTATTACATATTTCATTTATGTATTTTTTTAATCGAATTATTAAACTATATGTGATTAAATATTCCTTACTTTCTTTTTTCTTTCTTTTTGTCTTTATAATGTCATTTAAAAAATAAAATAAAAAATAAAATTAAAATGCTTTATTATATTATTACTATTATTATATTTATCTTATTACATTTGTAATTTTTAACGTTTTGTTAAAATGATTTTTTTTTTTTTTTTTTTACAAAATATTATTTTCATTATATTTTTGTATGCAGCCATTTTAATTTTGTGTGCTATGGGTATTATTATTATTATTAATCTTAATGTTATATATATATATATATATATATATATATATATATATATATATATATATATATTCTACTGACAAGTGAAAAATCTGTGGTTTATACGTTTTCAGATTGTGGAAAGTGAAGGGAACGTGTCTCTGAAGACAAAAGCTCATCCAGATGCCGTATCTTCAGGCAGTAAAGCAGCCAAAATGGATTACAATGAAACAACAATTCAGCCTTCCCAGAAGGATCTCCACAAGCTACAGGATAATGACCATTATCTAGGTACTGTGTGGTGTTTCATATGTTAAATGGGGTGAAACTGAATACACCTTTGGCCCATGTGACCGCTGTGCATGTGAATGATGACAGAGAGCCTTGACGGACAATTAAAGAGCAATTCACTGCCAAATGACACAGGAGACAGGATGTCTGACAGCATGTTAATCAGCTCACCCTAATCTGGCCTGCTACATTCATTCTGAACACATATTTCATTAGTATCATTGTTTTGATTCCAGAGGTTCATTTATAGCAGCACCATAGGCCGTGCCTGTAAACGCGATTGAGCGAAATATTTTTCTCCGTCTCTCTAAACTCGCCTACTTTATGCAAATTGAACACGTTGAATAATATTTTCGATCTTCAGCGTTTCTGAGCACCAGAGACCTGCCCTGACCTTTTAAACGAACACTAGGCTTCAGTTTATCAGCATGCAATTCAAATTAACCTCGTTCTGCTGAAACCGATAGCAATGATAAAATTGTGGGTAATGACATGTAAAAGTATTATCAAAGACATCTGGTTTAATGTAGGCGCAGGAATCCGGTGCAGCTGTTGAAGGATTTGTGAGTGATCTTTCAAAGCTTGCACACATGCTATCTCGACACACAAGATGACACGAGCTTCAGTGTAGGAAATGACTGGAGGAGGCGAGGAGATCTCACAATGGTGTGTCGCGTCTGGTGTTAAACTGTTTTGATGGCTCCATTTATGTGTTTATTGGGCGATCGTTTAGCACGCTTCCCACCTTCATTGATTGGGATTGAGCGATCGATCAATGGAATAATCAGAGGAGAATACGCGACCTTTGACTGATCTAATCTTATTGTTTCATATTGTTAATAACTTGAAAGAAAAGAAACACTACAATAAAAACTGTTATAGGCTATACTGTGTTTTTTATTATCAGTTCTGTACATTAGGGGTGTTTATGCAATTTAATTAATGAATGCATTATTTCATATTAAGCCTGGTGTTTTGTCTGGCACAGCTGTCATTTTTCAAACCATAAATTCATTTTTGAATGTTTTGTTGTATGTTTATTTTATTGTATAGCTTATTTATTTATCTGAATTCACTCTATTTGTTTGTTTAGTTAGTGAAACTAGTATTTGTGTGTGTTTTTTGTGTAAAACAATCATACCAATTATGTAATATGAAATGTAAATTATTTACAGTGTAGGCTATATAAACACAGATGGCACATATACGAAATATGGTAATAACTTTGGTTAACGTTCTGGCAAAGTTCTCTTAAAGTTATGAATAAACATTTTTCCAGTAGGTATTGTGTCATGTGGTCTTTAATAATGTTCTCAAAACGTTAGCACAAAACATTATAGATCGATGATGGAACGTCTTTTTCCTGAAATGTTATAGTTTGACAGTCAGTCATGTATATTTGTTTCAGAATGTTTGAAAATTCAAAAGTAACGTTCCCATGATTCTTGCAAAATGATTAAATAGAATGCTCCCTTAACGTTCGAATAACCAAAAAAGGTTTTTTAAAACACTAAACGTTCTCGTACCTTAACAGGAACGTTAGCAAATTATTTTTGTTAGCTGGGTTCAACCGTCTGCAGCAGCGACGTACTAGACTCGACAACCCGAGCTCCAAACAGCAGCCGGACGAAACTGAGACGCGGCTAAACTGAGTTCAAGTGTGTAACCTGAGCATGAGGTATATTGACCCCTCACCAAATACACTCGCACTCCTTCCTTCCCGTGCAGTGCCTCTCTACTGTTTGTTTGCACTCCGCTGATCCGCAGCGGAAATTCCTTTCCGTTTTTGTGAATGACAAACTTATTAACAATTCATCAACACAGTCTGTTCCATCCGGCCCCGTTTCCACGGCGACGCTTGCTCGGCGCCTCCTGATTGGCTGGCCGATATAATGTATCCATTGAAACGCCTCGCGCTTGTATCCATTCAGTAGCTCGCAGTGACAGAGAGCGCATCTAGGACTAGAGCGGCGGAGGACGCAGTGTTGCTTTCTCCGGGATAAATCTCGAAGGGAAATAAAGCTACGAAGCGTTTTGCTGTCGCGATCTATATTCGACTGGATATCTAGATCGATTCGTGTGAAAATCAACGGCGAGAGAAGAGAGGTTATATAACGAGAAGACAACGTCAGTGGCTCGCGCACTCACTGGCTAGTGTGAGTCATTGATAAATGCACACAGTTGCATGAATGGGCTGGAAGTAGAGCGAGTCTGCGCTTGACTCTCGAAGCAAAACCCGAGGATTTTAATCATCTTGGACTTGAGAATCTCAATGCTCCAGGCCTGAGACGTCTACGGCCTCTTGCAGCGCGTCTTCTCCGCAGTTTAAGGTCTCACGGTACCCTACCGTATTTCACTAATGCTTGATAAGTTCAAACCCGTGCAGCTCGATTCGGTCATGGCCATAAGCAAGACGGTAGAGTGGCTGAAGGAGCAGCTGGAGACGCGCAGGGACTGTTTGCTCGTTATGGACTGCCGAGCGCAAGAGCTCTACGAATCGTCGCACGTCGAAACGGCCATTAACGTGGCCATCCCGAGCCTCATGCTCCGGCGACTCAAGAAGGGCAACCTGCCCATCAAGTCTCTGCTTTCCAACGGGGAAGACAGGGAGAGGTTCGCGCGGAGGTGCAAGACGGACACTATCGTGTTGTACGACGAGTACAGCCGCGAGTGGAATGAAAACATCGACGGCGGCTCTGTGTTGGGTTTACTGCTGAGGAGAATGAAGGACGAGGGCTACAAGGCTTTCTATCTTGAGGGTACGTTCACTTGCACCGCGTTTTGTGATTTTACGTGCTGTGTTTTTGTGGTTTACTGCAACTAAAGATGTTACTAGAATTTATTTTTAAATCATTTACAAGTAATCCATTAGCAACTAAGATGTTTTTCAATTTCACTTGTAACCATTCATTAGATACTTGTAGTATCAATATCTAGGCTATTTATTTAGTCACTTGTACTTATTATTCATTAACATCCGTTTTTATCTATTTCATTGTTAATAGTAACACATTTTACCTTTTACTTTTGCATATTTGTGGTTCATACTTCCAACTAGTATGTGTTCCAACTGAAATGTACGTTACTAGTGATTGTTTATTAGAAACTAGTTATGATATACAAGCAGATATCTCCTTATACTAGTCACGTTTTGTATTTTACTGGTTACAGTTGCATTTTGACTTCCTTTGAATGGCTTTTTTATAGTAGAATTAAAATTAGTACTAGTCATATTTAAAACATGACTAGTAACAATAGGAATTCACACTAGTGTACACTAAATACATAATCTAGTCTATTTAGAACTGGAATGTAAATAATCATGTGGTTACTAGTAAACAAAGAGTACTAGTATCTAATGAATGGATTTTTGTGAAACAAAAAATATGCTAGTCATTATTTGTAATTTTAAAAATGGGTACTCATATAAAAATATGTGGTTAGCTTTAAGGCATGAATTTTAAATGTATTTCTGACTTGAACTTCAACAGGTGGTTTCAGCAAATTTCAAGCTGAATTTCCCACAATGTGCGAGACGAACCTCGACGGTTCCTCCAGCAGCAGTTCACCGACCTCCCAGGTCCTGGGTCTCGGAGGGCTCCGGATCAGCTCCGACTCCTCAGAC